>OX453245.1:2097908-2697908 GCA_949709985.1 Luffia ferchaultella | reverse complement strand
CCTTTGGTAAATTAAGTTTGAAAAAATCATATTTCAGTACAAATTTTTTCTTCCCTTGCTTAATCATCTATATAAATATGACAAGTTCCAAGCTACAACATTTGACTTTCTGCCCAATCATAGCCTAGCATTAGATTCTGCAATGCGGCATCTTGGTTTAATATTTCAATGAGAACGATGACTTGGAATGCGGCCAGAATTACCCACGGAAATGGTTTCTAGTGTTATTCTATTTCTATACGAGTTTAGGGTAAATTGTTGTCTGTTACATTTACGGTTTCTTGATGGAATTAGATTGCTGTGGATGGTTGTGACCGTAATAGTTTTGATTTGAGCTATGACAGTTATAGAGTATTAAAGTTCGTTTGGATGAATACGAAAAATATGTTTACACTTACAAAATTAATTATCTTCAAAGCAGTTATATTATTTTATTGTTTCCGTTGAAATTGCCTATCGGAAATTCATTAGTAGTTTGACCTATTTCATTTGCAATGGTTTTCGTTTCGAAAGAAAGCTATTTTTGGGTACCTTATTAAACAAATAAAACTCAATATGCAGTCGCAAAAAAACCGCGTCTAATAATCAATCGAAAAAGTAAAAAGTTTGTCGGCTCCTCGTGTTTTGGTTCAAACGGCCAAGCAGTCCCAAAAATAAACATCTGCGCATATAATCTTGACACTTTAAGTTCTATGTTTCGAACTGTAAGATCGATTTTGAAGTTTTTATGATATAATGAATTCAATAAAAATTTTACATAGATATTTGAAAAAAAAAATAGAAATCATTACCTAAACATCCAACTGACAAGTTTTTCATAAAATTTAATAAATTCTTCTTTTAATATTTTAGTTTCTTTGCCATTTAATACCTTATAAAGCAATAATATCATTATTTTGTAAATACTAGAAGTGTTTACAAAAGAATAATAATTTTGAAACATTTTATGCCTCAACATGTAGGTACTTACCTATAGCATTTTTGTTTCTATTATAGTCATGCCTTTTAAAAGTAGTGATTGCGTACTAAACTCTCATGCCTTAGATTTTATTTATAATAAACGACTCAAAGTTTGAAATTGTCAAATACGGAACTCTCATCATGACAATTTTTACTTGCACTTAACCGTTTTTTTTTCTAATGCGGTTAGTTTTTGCACGAATGGTGCGTCACGTTCCGTTGAATCACTTCATCGCTCAAGAACGCGCGAATGCTTTCTACAAAGTGTCAGTTGTTGTTTTTCATTGCTTTTGTCTGATGTTTCTATTAAACAGATATCTTTAATAGAAACATCAGGGAAATTAACATAATGACATTGTCCTTTCTAAACGACATTTGTATAATGTATTTAAAAATGTATATAATTTTTTTTTCTGTATTAGATATTTAAAAAAAATTGATCTGAATGTTAATATAAGAAAAAAAAACTTGCTGACAATGTTAGCTACCTCAGTAAAATCACATAATCTTTTAAAGGGCAATGTACAATTCCATTCCAGTTTAAATTAAAGATTTATCCCGTAACAAGTTTAAAACTACAATAAAACGAAGGCTTTATGTAGAAGTTCATTATAGAATATCGGACTGCTTATAGATGAGACAAATCCATGAATGCGAACCGCTCGCCTATCAGTTTGTTTCAATAATACCTATTAATACTTAAATGCTTATTGTTATTTAAAAAAAGAACGTCCGTCAATTTCTTGCGTATTCTTCTCAGAGAAACCATTTTTTTTAATACGCCTTTGTGGGGACGTTTTCCCACAAAGTAATAAATTCATTCTTGTGACTTGGTAGATCTATACTAATATTATAAAGCTGAAGAGTTTGTTTGTTTGTTTGTTTGTTTGTTTGTTTGTTTGTTTGTTTGTTTGTTTGTTTGTTTGTTTGTTTGTTTGTTTGTTTGTTTGTTTGTTTGTTTGTTTGTTTGTTTGTTTGTTTGTTTGTTTGTTTGTTTGTTTGTTTGTTTGTTTGTTTGTTTGTTTGTTTGTTTGTTTGTTTGTTTGTTTGTTTGTTTGTTTGTTTGTTTGTTTGAACACGCAAATCTCAGGAACTACTGGTTCGAATTGAAAAATTCTTTTTGTGTTGGATAGTCTATTTATTGAGGAAGGCTATAGGCTATAGGCTATATGTATAAAATACTTTCTGTCTGTCTGTCTATTCGAGCAAATCTCCAAAACGGCTAAACTGATTTTCATGAAACTTCACAGATGTGGAAAGGAAGTGGTCAAAAATGACATACACTACTTTTTGTATGTCTGTATGTATGTCCATCTGTCTATTCGAGTTAATCTCTAAAACGACTAAACCGATTTTAATGAAATTTCAAGGGTATGAAAAGGAGGTGGTCAAAAGTGACATACACTACTTTTTGTCCGTCTGTCTGTCTGTACGTCTATGTGTCTATTCGAGCTAATCTCCAAAACGGTTGAACAGATTTTAATTGAACTTTGCAGACGTGAAAGAAGGTTGTCAAGAGTGACATCAGTTACTATTTGTGGCTGTCTGTCGTTTATCCTCACTGATCTATCAGCGTAGATAAAGCCGAAACTACTAAGTCTAGGAAGCCGAAATTTGGAACAGTAGTTTATTTTATAACGTGAGTATTAATTTTTTAAGAAAGGAATATTTGGAAATTTCAAATTTAAGGAGGGAGGGATGGATGGGCTTTGTTTGAGAGTCTTTGTTCTTTAAAATTAGAAACATAAAAATTTTAAAATAAATAAATAATGACGTCTTTTCAGGGTTTTTGGATTTCCACGTTTTAAGGGTGGGAAACGGGAGGTGAAAAGTATGGGAGTATCGGTTTTCTTAAAGGAGTGGGGAGAATGAAGATTGAAAGTTTGAATGGGTGTACCCAATATTAGTTTCAGCAAAAAGTACCTATGTATAAACCATTTCGAATGTTATTACTACCTAAAACCGGAATGTGTAGTCTACGCAAGCGACGCTGCGGGCGGTCGCTAGTTAGGTTATATAACCACGAAAGAAATTATTTGATTTGATTTTAGAAGAGTTAACTATATGAAACTATGGTATCAATCATTGGCTTATGGGTCTATAGTTTATCGTCTCCCCAGTTGAGTTTTAAAAATATTACTAAGTCAGCACCTATTTAGATAATGAGAAAAATGATAGGTAACATTTTGAAATAATATTTTTTTCTGTCATTCATAATTTTATCATGCTATTCACAAATGTTCCAACGGAAGTCATTTCGAAATCGAAAACTTTATTGCTGTTTTCTAAAATGCCTTCTAAAAGTTTTTACTTTTTTAAATAAGTGAAAATTAAAAATACATACAACGTCTCTATGTAGTCACATCTAACTTAAATAAAAATCTATGAAGTTTTGAACAAAACAATAACAAAACAGTTACATCTGACAATTTCTAACATAACTAATTCACCGAACATCCGGGTGACAAATATACCGCAGGAAGGAACTTAAGGAAACTCAATTTCCCCGAGGCAGTAAAGCGACAAACCTCTCCACAATAGGAGAATCATGGAAGCAATTTATTACGATTGATCAACAAGTTGCTAGGGCGGAACGGAATGGAAAGAATGAATGAATGAATTGTCAACACGAAACGCACACGGATTTCAATTTCGGAACGCTACGAACACAAATGAAGGGGATTCCGTCTGCAATTCGAAAATGGAATGCACACATCTGTATTTAACGGGCTTTCGGCATTTGGATGCTATCGGTGTTCACTCGTAAAAGGGAAAAGCTCAAGTTCTACGATCAAGCGCGCACACACAGGGAAGTGTCGTTTCTTTTGCCCGAATAGTACGGGAGCCCGTGACAAATATGGCTGTGATTTTAGAAAAAGCTGATTTTTTTATCAGGGTCTACAGGGTATACAGAAAATTTTAATTGTTTTTTTTTTTCAATTTAGTTTTTTGTATGCCTAGGTACTTTTGTATGCCTACTGCTAGTTTTTACTTAAAATATCGCTGTACCTACCAGTCTATCCTTCTATCTTTTAGAGAATAGTTTCAGGTATTGCATATTTATTACATACTTGTATCAGTGGCACATTCTTTGTTTTTTGAAATATTAGTGTTTAAAATTTGTTCTTCTTAATTTGACCGACCCAATGGCCGAGTGGTTAGAGACCCTAACTGCGGAGCCGAAGGTCAGGGTTCGATTCCTCCCCGGGACAAATATTTGTGTGTATAAACGTGTTTATTTTGTTCCGTGTCTGGGTTTAAAATATTAGTATATATGATAAAGAATATTTAAGTACCTATGTATATCAGTTGTCTAGTAACCCATAACAAAAGCATAGTACTTGCTTACTTTGGGGCTAGATGGTGCTCTATGGAAAGTTCCGTGTATTATTATTATTTTTACTTTTAATTTTTTTTACAATCGTTAAAACACCACGCTTTAAAACATACATGCCTGGCTGACTGATTGTACTCTGTGAATGAGTACTGTAAATACTATTAATTATTACGAAAAAATCAGCTTTTTAGAAAGTCGTGTATTGACCATGTTTGGGCACTGGCTCTCGGGCTATTCAGGGCTGTGTAGCGCTGCGAACTCTCACACAGAAGTAAGCCCGGCAATTCGAAAAACGAAACGCACACAAATGACATGAGGGAATCCCTCCCGACTAGACGGAATTATCTCGGTTTCTATTTCCGTTTCGCGTACTATTGAATTTCTGTCTCGCTCGCACCCATCTTTGCGCTTATCGTTGTCTCGTTCGCATTCGATTCATTCATAGGAGTGGTGAATGGATTGAAAATGTGCTTTTCGGGCTACGCCATATGATGTTTATTCCTAGTAGCTAGTGTAAAGTTATAGATTTTATTTCTATCGACACTAGGTGCACGTAAAATGAAAGGAGAAAAAAAAAACTGGCTTCTAATTCCGAGTTTTATTTGTTTTTTCGGCTGTTTAATTTCGTCAGTGTAAAAAACTGATTGTTGTTATTTTTAAAGTACTTTATTTTTATACATTTTATGCATTATGTCCATCATTTGAAAAATTTATTTGATAACGCCGGATCTGAACGTAGTTAAGTCTCTAGAATTGTAACTTAAATTGAAAATCTTATAATTAGTTAGTGACCCCAAAATATTGTGAGTTTCTAAGTCTGAAAGAGTAACGACAGCATGGTGAGAAATTTACAGTAGAAATGGAACTTTCATTCATTTGGAAGTCACTGAGAAACATTATTGGAAGACAACCAAATAGTGGAGGGTCAGTAATCGTATTTCAGTCATTTGCATAGGAGCACATCGTGAGAACGGGTCCCTGAATGCTGCGGCACGGTAGGATACGGTGTTACATTTTAGAACAGATGGTGATACCTTTTATCGTAAACACTGGAGATTATTTTCTTTTAATGATATATGATAATCCTTATGGGTCATTGCAGCGATAGTTCCGTGGTAGGTATATTAGAAAGGTTGAAATGGAAGTTTCGGAATGGCCAGCACGCACCAATACCAGTGCAAATACCATCAGCCTATTAATGCCCCACTGCAGGGGCGTAGGCCTCCTTTAGGGATGTGGAGGTGCGATGAAGGATGTCTTAGAGTTTAATCCACCACGCTGCTCCAGTGAGAGTTGGTGGATTTTAATGAGTGCCATCTATTGATAGCAACCGGGACCGACGGCTTAACGTGCTCTCCGAGGCATTGAATCAGTGATAACTAATGTACTTAAGTCAGAAAAAAAACTCATCGGCACATTCCTGTTTCTGGGATTTGAATCACGATCTCCTAAACAAAAAGCGTGCTCGCCACCACTCGGCTACCACGACCCTTAACCTACACCTACATACCGGCAGCTTATACACCGATAGACAAGCGTTTAAGCAGTTAGACGAAATGACCGGATTCAAACCGAAATTACCTTTGTTGTAAGGGACGTGTGTTAATTTTGTTCCTCTATGAAAAAAAAACTAAAACAAATAACAATGAGAAACTTGCGAAAAAAGTAAACAATTATAATCTTAATCACATATCTGTCACTAATACGATCGTCGATGCGTCAAGTTAAATACAAAAAAAAAAAACATTAATACACAAAAGGCAATCATACTTATACTAATTAAATTGCAACCGTGTTACATACGGAACTGTGCTGTGCATGGCGTGTAAGAGAACGTTGCCTTTTCTATCAGCTATAATTGATTGCTTAGTTGAGCTAATGTGTGCTTAATTATAGAGGATGTTAGTCGTCGAGATGAAACTTTACGTTTGCCGCGAGAACCTAACGGGTAACAAAACCTTTGTCAGTCTGGGAATAACTATTTATTAGTTAGTAGTCAAGCGCTAAAAATAGCTTATGTTTGTAATGTATAACGCATATCATCTGCTAAGAAAATTCAAACATCACCTTACGCAAGCTCAATGATGTCCTTAAAAATCTTTATTTATACACTCGATCTATTGATGTCAGAGATCTATTTTTGCTTCTGTCAAGGCAAATATCTTTGACGCACACTTTGACGGTTTTATTGTGTAGTGACAGACCGCATGGCCCAGTGATTAGAGACCTTTACTGCGGAACCGAAGGTTGCAAGTTCGATTTCTGCCCGGGACAATTATTTGTGTGCATGAACATGTTTATTTTTTCGTGTCTGGGTGTAAAATATGTGTATATGTATATATCATAAAGAATATTTAAGTATGTATATCAGTTGACTAGTACCCTATAATACAAGCATTATACTTGCTTACTTCGAGACTAGATGGCGTTGTGTGGGATGTCCCTGATATTATTATCAATTTTACTAAACCAAACGAAAATTTCAATACTATTGTATGTTTAGCAATACATCCTATTTAAGACCAAAACTAGGCTGATTATCTCACATTTGGCGGCACAGCTCTCGTTGCTCTATGTCAAATCAATTATATATTATAATAATTCTGAGGGATCAACACTTTCTTGATTTATTTTCAGTACATACTGGTATCATTATTCTATATAGACCCATGATGACAGTTTTCTTGACGTTACTTTTGCGGTTCACCATGCAGCCAACGATATGGAGAGCGGAAATAGAAGAACACTTACTTATTACGTGTGTGAAAGACAAATGAAATGCGGTATTATTGAGAGAGAAAAATATTGATTCGTTCATTACACATGATGAATTTTTTTATATAAAACAATGAGCAAAGCAAAAACGCGACGCCATACTGCCGTGACAAATCAAATTATTATAGAACGCAGCTCTCATCGTATGAACAAGAAATTAATTCACACAATTATGGCTATTGTAAAATGATACTAGTAGAACAGGGATGTTTTATTCGTATTTCTCCCGTGATGTGATTAAAATAAAAAAACAACTAGCAATATTAAAATTATATTAATAACTGAACTGGCCAATCAATATTACATTTATATTAAAAATAATATAAGACCACATGGTCTAACTAAACTTAAATGGTTATTGTTATATAGGATTTAACACTAGGAAATTTTTTTTACTATTTATTTCATACAATGGTATTTTTTGTATGCCATAAGAAAACTAAATCCAAAAGTTAAGTTTTAAATTAATTCTTTATATCCCGTAAATGTATCGACGGTCAAAACTTTATAGAACAAATATTTTCTTTTTCGAAAATTAATCTAGTCTAAAAATGTTTTTGTTTTTACAACTATAGACAGCACATGAGTCTCATTTTAACGTTTTTTATTGAAAAAACTAAATTTGTTTTCTCAAGCAGTTATCCTCCTTATTTTATTAGTGATATAGGCTAAAGTATTTTTTAATGCAGTTATACGTAAATAATATTGTACAGAAATTTAATTTATAGCCTTTATAAGTACCTAAAAATTGTGTAGTGGATGTATAAATTTTTTCACGAACAAATACATAATTAAACATTTGATTTTTTTAAATTCAGATAACGTATTTCAACAGTATGTATATAACAAATCTTATTTTATTACATGTTTATTAGATAATTTTTTTTATTATCTATTTATTAGATTTTCCATGTTTTTTCATATTTTGAAAGACAACATCTGGATAGTATTACCAAGTAAATAACCGATTCATTTTCATTGATTAGTCCAATACAAACACGGACAAGGCCTCGATATAGGTACTGTAGTTATAAGATACAAGAAACTGCTACTTAGTAAAGCTCGTTAAAGGCTTGATATACGTTGAAAATAAATTGCCAATAAAACATATGCGATTTGAAGAAATCCAATAAAATATAAATGAATTACAATGTTTCAAAGGGAATAAAACTTCGTATTAAAATATTATGTACTTGGATAATATCTATGGGTAAGAGAGTTTGTGTGTGTTTTTTTGTGTTTATAGTTCTATGGGGTCTTCAATCGTCAGTTTTTGTTTCGTCGTTTTCATAATATATGCAGTTGAATACAAGCAAAAATATATTTTTCGTATAGAAGTACATGAAAATTATATCAGTAACAAAAATAAATAAATTAACTAGTTTATATGATTAGGTAAGAATAGAAGATTTAAAAAAAAATTCTAGAAATCGCACGCGGCTCACCCAAATGAATAATTTGTGTAATTTAGACTTAAAACTTGCTACCGCATAAATCTCACATTCAAATGTAACTTTTATTAGTGTTTCGTACCTCAAAAGAAAAATCAAAAACCTTATGAGAACAGTTCAATGAATATAACTAAAACAAGTCTCAAAAAAAAAAAACTGAAATACTTAGAGAGTTCTTTTAATTTATGTACTCTCTTTTTCATATTTCCGGATATAGATAATCTATGACAATTTGTGACATGACAAGAAATATTTTGTTGCCAACATATGTTAGTAAAAAAATATCCAGGGTTCTCACATGTATATATATATATATATATTTTTAAATTCCTTATACATGACAACAACCCCAAGTCTAGGCCCCAAACTAAGCATTAGCTTCTGTTTTGGGTACCAAGCGAAGACACCACATATATATAACAACCAAGACTCGGTACCAGTATCGATATTTATTATATAACTACTGACCCGACCTGGGATTCGGACCCGGGACCTCCAGCTTCGTAGGCAGGGTCGCTACCCACTAGGTTATGCGGTCGTCAATATATGGCGATTTACTTAATAATAATAATATTTTTTATTGTACACCCAAAAATAATTATATTTGATTTTCTGAGGTTGTAAATATCTAAACGTCTTTATGTTTAGTTGTAAGAATTTAGTTGTAAGTTGTACAACTTTAATTAAATATAATACGAGAATACACTTCGGAATCCTTTAATTATTATATAAAAAATCAATGGTTAGTTTGTTTGTTTTCGATATCATTTGAGTGTTTCAAGTTGAAGTCGTTAAGTGAGCCGTAGCTTATTTATTTTTGCTACTTAGTTGTAAATTTTTAAGCAATAAAATCTTGAAATCTCCTTTATTGGTCTCTGTCCGCGTATTTAAAGTGAGAAATGTAGCAATAAAATTTTCGATTGCGTCGGTTATCACATTACATTAAATTACTTTTTATTCGTATTTAAATGGATATTTTCTAATATTGTTGAATTTTACTAATTTCTTTTCGCTTCGCTTTTATAATTTGTAAAGTTATTTATTTGGGGTTAAAATATATAAAGTTAAAGATATTAATTACACTTTATTGATCTTAAATAGAAAGTGAAATTTATTAGTATAATAGATTTAATACTTTAATATTATTTATTAATATTTTTGTTTGCTATAATCAGCAAAATTTTCATTTTCCTTTCTTAAATTTAATTGATGTTTTTATTTAATTTTTTTTTTTTTTTAATTATATGTTTCATGCAGGGATATTTTTAACTTATCAGTCGGGTCAAAATAAAAATCGGCACATAATGACTGCGTGTTGGACGCAAAGTTTTTATTGTTATTGTTTAAAAAGTTAAATGGTATTATAAAATACATTGAAATCAGTTAACGAATCCACGGGGATGAGTTAATAACTTTTTTTGCTTGTTAAAAATTAGGTGGTTAAAGCAAATATTGTATGAAACACACGAATATTTTTTAGGTTATTTAAGTGCAATTCATGTTCTTGAAATTTTTAATCCGGAATAGGTAATAGTTTTTTTTTTAAATCATTAATTGTAAGTACAATTTGAAATGTTGAGTTTTTGCTTTATATGGGATAGGTTAATTTCAACTAAGGAAAATTTCTCATCTGCGACTTGAAAATATTGTACATGAGTTATGTGAATAGAAATAGCTAAATAGATTTATTTGCACTTATGTAAAGGATTATATCATAGTTTGACTTTAAATAATGGTGACCATGCATTGAAGGTATGCAAATAATTTTTAATTATTGAATTAATAATACCTAATATAGATAAGACACCTTAGCAAATAGTAATTTCTATGTTTCATTACAAAAGCGAAATTTGTGAATTCCTTAGTATTTCAATTATGTAGAAAATTATATTACATAATTAATGAAATAAGATATACTAGAAGAAATGTATTAGGCACAGAAAATCATTTCCGATTTTTTCACTGTTTGACAATCGAAATCAAATTCTTAACAACATAGTTGAAGCTATAAAACCTGAGGATCGAATGCGTAGGGCCGCGCCTCATCGTCCGATTAAAAATAATTTACGATCCATATAAAATTGTTTCGATTCAACCGCGGACACATTTAAAATAATTATCGGTCCAGCACTTAAATAACTTTGTTTCCAGTTTTATGCCCCCGACGGGCTGAGGCGATAGCATTCGCGTTTATTATTGACTATTAAATACTTTATTGATAAACGTTACATTGGTTTAAAATACATTGTTGGGCCTAGACTGGCTGATTGGCTGGATGGTATTACCTAGATATTTTAATACTCCAAGTCTTGGAAATACAGCATAGGTAATAAACCATTTCTTCCAATAAGGAATGTAATTCCAGTAATAGGTATGTAGGTACCTATTGATGTATTCGATATACCTACCTACAAAGAAATTACTTGTTCATAAGCAGCTGACGTACCTCTGAGTGTATAACAGTTATTTTGTGTACAGTTTTTAACTGTATAATACTGTATATCTACTAGATAATATCTTTGCAAACTACAACTTTATATCTATGTTAATTACTTACTATAAAATTAGCCAGTGGTGTCAACATTATCACATTACAACAACTAACAGTATCGATTGTGCGGGCGCTTAACAAAAAATCGATACCGGTCCAGATGCACAAAAATGGGGCAAAGGGATCGATTTGCCCCACATTTCGGTGGACCGTGGCGGAGAGGGTAACGCTCGCGATAAGGGATAGTGCCCCCTCCACGTTGCCCCCTTGCGGAGGGGGGTAACCACCCTTACGCCACCCCTTTATAATATTTACGCCCCACGGCAACTTACGCCCCTCGCGTATTTACGGGCTGGGCAAAACAAGGGTACCCGACGGAGGTGCAATGTAGATTTTAATCCTTTCTGATGTTTATGATTGATGACGGATTTCTAAATCGTTGATGGGCACCGAGAAACATCACGTTTTGATCTTCTGTAAGAGTAAAAATAGCTTTTTAAATTTACAATTCTAAAATTGTAATATTGCTATGTGCTATTTGCAGTGTCTTCTATACGTTTCCTACAAGTTAAGCCTTGTTTATGGTTCAATTTTAAGTTAATTTTGTAGTATTCCTATGAATCGATTAAAGTACCTTAATATAATTAAAGTGTATCGACCTTACACAGACAGCAGACGTGGATTTGTACATAAAATATTTATGTTGCTTGACCCCTTCTGTCTACCGTCGCGGATTTTTAGAAATATTCGGGAACGGACTTTGTTTTTATGTATTTTTGTGTATTTTTATTTGTTTCATTTCCGTATGTTTATCTCTTTATTCTTTTTTAGTGAACTATACGTGAAAATTGATGTGATATATGTATAGATTTTTAAATATCATTTGTATTGTAATATAAAATTAAAACTTTTGAAAATATTTTTTTTTATGAAACAGCTAGGTACATATATATATATATATATAAATAAAATATTTTTAAAAAGTTTAATTTTAACGTATACCTACCTATAAGTGAAGTTTTTTTTTAATAGGTATTTCAAACGTTGAAATTATTGTAAATGTTATTGACCTACATTTAAATGTTAACTTCAAATCAATTCACTTATACATTCTAACATTTTAGACATCTATCTTTGAAATATTTGATGGTATGCAATAATGTATTTCATTTAATGTTGAAACCCTGAAACTGTTATCAAATAGTTCCTTTGTGAAATGAAATTTTTCTTGTGTTTATGGCATGAGCTTTTTTTTTTAAAAAAATTAACGTTCTTGGCATACAAGAGTAGAGTAAAGCCTTAATATTTGAATTTGAACAAATTTTCCAAGCCTCAATAAAAAAAAAAGATAAAAATTCAACAAAAACGAATGTTTCTTTCCACGGCATCCTCTTGTTGCGGGGCGTGTGTCTGCATACGCGTTGGCTCGTGACCGCGCAAACAATTACAACTGAACTTGAATTAACATAGAGCCTGCTGAATTGTTCACATCCCAAGGATTTTTGTGCTGTTCGTCTATCTATGCATAGTACACGTAATTAACAAATCACAATAAATAATATAAAGCTTTTACCAAATTAAAAAAAGTATGCTATACTATAGTGAAACTGTAAGGAAGTGATATGACGTGATGACGTGGAAGATAAAGATAATTTTTTCTTCGTCTGTTCGCTTGTTTGAACGCTTATGACACAAGAATCACCGAAACAGATTTGATGTATTCACATTTAAAAAGATAAAATCATGATTCAACAAATAGCTATGTACGAATTATTTATCTGTACGTAATAGGAAAATTATGTAGCCCGGAGTTTCACACTACACTATCTATGAGTATTATTTCGAATCAAATAACAAACACATTACCGCCTAGTTACGTATAACATCCAAATCGAGTTTCTTCGTAACATAATAATAATAATCCTGGGACATTTACAGAGCCATCTAGTCCAGAAGCACGCATGTTATGCTTATATTATGGGGTAGTAGACAACAGGTACACATACTTCTTAACCTAGTCTAACCTAAAATAACCTAACCTAATCGCTCGGCAAAATTTTTCACTTTTTAAAATAATATTGTTGGGACGTGTTATTTTTTTATCACCTATTATTTTAAAAATTTGAATACCATGATCTTTGGTGAAAATAATAATATAATATACTAGTTTTCCACTCCCAGCTCGCTCGCGTGGACTACATAGTTGCACCGGGACCCTTATTCCCGGGATAAAAGTAGCTTATGGCACTCTTCAGCTTCTAAACTATATCTATGCAAAAAACTATAGCGGTCCTGGTACAACTGTGTAGTCCACGCGAGCGGAGCCGCGGGCGGAAAGCTAGTATATTCATAAATTATAGCCTATGTATTACCAGAGAAATGTATCACTCTGATGTATAAGCTATGTAATAATATAATAATATTTGGGACATCCCACGCAGCGCCATCTAGTCCCAAAGTAAGCAAGTATTAAGCTTGCATTATAGGGTACTAGACAACTGATATAAGTACATACTTAAATATTCTTTTTTTTAATAATGGAAACCTACATACGTATGTAGATACTTTTGCACCCCGACACGGAACAAATATACATGTCCAGGCACACAAATATTTGTCTCGTGCGGGAATCAAATCCACGACCTTTGGCTCCCCAGTCCCCAGTCTTTAACCACTCGGTTAACCGGGCAGTCGAATTATCGTGAAGTTTCATTAATTATATTAATATATTACGTGTTTTTTTTAGTATCAATATATGTGTGCATGAACATCTCTATTTGTTCCGCGTCTGGGTGTAAAAAGTATCTACATACGCATGTATTCCAAGAAGAATATTCAAGTATGTTTACCAGTTGTCTAGTACCCCATAATACAAACATAATACTCGTACTTGCATACTCTGGGACTATAGGACGGCTGTATGGGATGTAGCAGGTATTTTTTTATTATGCGAGTTCGCAACACAGCAGATACCGCTCGTAACAATAATTCTGTGTTTGGAGGAAACATGATTTATGAATGCCCCGAGCGGTTTTGGTTTGACCGTTTTCGCAGTGTAACCTTTCACTTGCAAAAGAACCAAGGGCTAGGCCAGCGACTAAATTAAAAAAGGTAGAATTGCAAGCCATGCAGGTGGACGCTGATAGGTTTGAGATTACTATACCCACAATAGTAGGTATCCCATTTGCGCGGAATCGACATTATTAAGAAAAAACAGCCCGGACTGATAACATGATCTTCACCATTATTGCTTCAAAAATATGCAATATGTCTTACTGCATTGCACAAGAAAGCGTTGCAATGCTACGAAAAATAGGTACCCGCCGTACTAGAGAACAGCATACCTTTACAAATTTTGTTGAGTCCTGAACGTTTTGCAATGTCAAATGAACGCATCCTTTTTTATCGGTCACCAAAATTAATCAAAATTTAATCAAGATATATATACCCAGACAACAACTTAATTTACATTTAAAAAAGTCACCGTGGGTAGTACTCAATTATTTTCAATCTAGCTTAAACGTCTGTATCGTCAAATTATATTTAACAGCTCAATATATTTATTTTGTACTTAAAAAAAAAAAACAAATAGAACAATATTAAAAGCAATTATCGTTTAAATCATAACTTAAGTTATCCATAGCCCGCGGTGTTTCTAAACCAATCAATGGGTTACCGACATAAATTTCAATACAGCAAAAAAAAAATATATCTTGCTATGACTTCACTCAAAACGTCACTCAATATTGACGCGTGCACAGAGCATCGAACGCACTTTAGCAGGCCAAAAGGCTAATTATAATTACTATTTTCAAGATCATTTTGACGTTTGTTCTTACAATGTTTTTTTTTTGTTGAAAATTTCGTAAATAGTTTCGACGTCTACTATTTGTTATGCGTCGTTATAATATAGACAAGAAAAATGCTGTCATCGCACGTGTAGTAAAAATTATAACTGATTGAAAAATCTGTATAATACAACGGTATTATATAGATCACTCTATACTTTTTTTGACTGACAGATTGGCCGTGGGGTCGAATTAGTCGCGAGTTCGATTTCTGCCCGGGAGAAATATTTACGGGCATGAACATGTGTATTTGTTCCGTGTCTGGGTGTAGAAATATCGATATATGTTATATTATGAACAATATTTATGTATGTATATCAGTTGTCAAGTACCCAAAAACACAAGTATAATTAGTGCTTATTTTGGGACTAGATGGCGCTGTGTGGGATGTACCAGATACTATTATGGTAAATTATTTATTACTAATGTCGATTCAAATTGAACTGACGACATTTGTTGAATTTTTTTGCTGTGGTCTATAAAAAAACTAATTAGTCTCAGAGAAATGTTCATAAATATTAAATTATTATGTTTTTTAAATTTAAATTAACTTTAATTTTATCAATAATATTTCGTTTTTTTGATTACGCGAAAATATTCATATTAAGCTAGATTACTTGTCCAGACATTTACAAATTAAAGCATTTTTACTGACAGTTAATTATATAATTTGGTTAAATTATTCAGTGAAACGATAGTTTCGGTTGGTTATAGAGGAAATTGAATTTTTGGAATTGAAACTGGTCTTTGTTCTTATAATTGCGGTCAATTTGAGCGCGTTCTAGTCGAAATGTGCCGATCATGCTAACAGGGCCACTTCTGCTTCACGGCAATAGGGTTGGTAGAATTTTATAAATTTCTACCATCGTTTAATAGTAACGTTTCTATAGTATTAAAACCGGTATTAAAAAAAAAAAACTCATCAAGGACTTTTAATTATTTAAGAAAATTTGATTATTAATAATAAGTATTTGAAAGTTTTTTTTCATTTTACCCGGAAAAGAGGACGCGTCAAATTGAAAAAAAAACGGATCTGCAGAACATCAAACTCTATGTGTAAAAAATATTTTTCGTAGGTCTATCATTTTATGAAGTTTCGGAAAGACAGTTGGGTACGAGCGAGCGTGCAAATGAAAAATAATATAATGGTTTAATTTCAGTATTTTGAATATTTGTATATTCAAACTTCTATAAGAAGACCTAAAAAGCATCTTGTTTGTTTTTTACTACTATATACCTACCCATTTAACAATAATTTTTTTTTTGTTTACAAAACAACAACGTGCATTTGTATATTTTTGTTTATACGATACCGAGTCAAGCGATTGCCATTTTTTATTAAAAATCTTAAATTGCTAGCCCTTACAGTATTCGATGCACCTTTCGAACAAATGTATATAAGAAATGTTTTAATTTCATTCGAAATATCATTATAGATATCAAAGGGTTGGCAGCGACCCGCACTGCCTTGACTGATGTGCCCTGTAATTATTTGGACGGTTTAATAACACCGTGCGCCCAGCGCACTTTGTTTTTGACGACTTAAGACGAATGGAACGAGAAATTCTATCGGATTTTAATAGAGCTCATCGGGTTCCTCGTGATTAACTGTCGGGCAGCGCGAATTGTATGCACGTCTGTTTGTTTGTGCTTTGCTAATGTAACATCTTGAAAATTTTGTAATCAAGGATGGCTTATTTTATGCTTCAACTTAAAATAAATCTTTGAATAATAATGGGTGTGATAAAGTTTGTAATTTGTTCGGTAATAAATATACACGCTGTTTTATTTGTTTTACAACAGCAGCTATATTAACTAACCAATATCAAATTCATAAGCAACGAAAGAAGAAAAAGTTTTTATCAATAGCTTTTCAGTTTACTATATAAGAAATAGCAACGATTTACCCCACGGATCACGCAATTGAAAGCTTGTGTTTTACCCTTAGTATATTATGTAGTAGTTATTGGTCTACGTGGACCATCTGTGGTCTGTGCTCCGAATGGACTTTCCATTTCATTTTTTCACCTCAAAGTAAACAAATTTATAGAACATCACCATTTTATTTTAAATTTGATTCTTAAGTTCTTGTTCATTTTAAACAAATATACTATTTCAAAAACGATACTGATTGTAATACACGAAAGCAAATATATTAATATGCACGAATAAAATGGCTGACTATATTGTTAACTCACATCACCCGTTTTGATCATCATGTATTTTAATATTAAACACTTACAAGTTATTTATTCGTTAATCCTATCTCAAATAATTCTAGCAGTTCCTTCGTTCTTATTTGTTTTGAGTAGTTAAAATAGAAACTACCTTAAACCAACTAAACACAAGTTTACTAGTAGGTAGTGTAGTACCCGAACAACCGCCTTCAGACTTGCCATTCCTGTGCACGTACGATACATAGTTTAAACTGAGAATGCATGCACACAAACTAAACTATATATAGTTCCATATTAGATTTTACAAATGTATTTAGTACTAGCTTCCGCCCGCGGTCCCGCTCGCGTGGACTACACGGTAAAACCGGGACCATTTTTTCCGGGATAAAGTAGATTATGTCACTTTTCAGCTTATAAACTACGTAGCTGCAAAAAAATTATAGCGGTCTACGCGAGCGGAGTTTCGGGAGGAAAGCTAGTTTGATAATGAAATATAGCCCATGTTACTTGCTGATAATGTAACTTTTTATAGGTAAAAGAATTTTTTAAATCAGTTAAGTAGTTTTTGTGTTTATCCGTAATAAACCAAAATTCCAACTCTCAGCATTTCATCACACTGATATAAATTATTACAATTTATAGTTAAGAATTTGGCTACTGCAGAAGCACTTTTGTTATCTATGTTTTTTAAATTATGTAGTTTATTTTTTTAAGCTGTAAATAATAATCAAAAAACATAGCAAGCCACGCCTGCCCAAGTTCAGTTTCCTGTAATTTTGCTATCGTGGTTTTATTTACATAAATGGCCAGCGTTCGTCTTTATGTTTTGTGTGCGTGCGACCCCCGGCCATACGAATCATAATATTAACGAAAATAGTAATGGGGGGTTAGAAAAAAGCGCCATTATGTAAATTAAACATTTGAGGTAAATAGAAAGTGACGTATCCTATATTCCGTACACGTAACGTAATAAATCGTTTTCGTTCGTGGCCTTATTGACTGCGATTCGAAAGTATTTTTACCGACTGTCGCGTGTCTACAACAAATATAGATTTTAAATTTAGTGTAATTATTATTAACAATGTGACTAACTAAATTTTATCCTCCGTTAAATATTTCATTACATAAGTACACAAACAAGAACACAATGAGGCAAAACGTGTAAAGTGTTAAGAATTAGAGTTAAAAATATCTTGTAAATAAATAATGTAATTATATTGTAATAATAATAAGCTTTTTTTATCATTGTTTCATTTACATTTTTTTTTGTTATTTAATCAGTAAGTAGTTCACAATTCTTAGTTAAAAATTAGTTTATTAGTAGTTAGTTTAGGTAAATTATTTATATATTTAAATGGAGCCCTCTTGGGTGAAGGTTTTCTCGTCTCTTCTATTCCTTTCTACTCTTCCCTTTTGCTATCCAGTCATTTCGTTTTTAGATTTAATATTTTTAACCCTGGACGAATTTAAGAGGGGTTTTATAGACTTAAAGCTCGTCTCTGTCTGTATGTCTGTTTGTGGCATCGTAATTCCCAAACGGATAAACCTATTTTGAGGTGGTTTTTTTGTAGTTTGAAAGCTTGCAGAATCGAAATGTTTCTTAGCCACAAATCTATTGGTGGATATGTTACAAAATAAAAAAATGTTGCAAACCCTTTTGAACATGAGAAAAGATTTTCATTGAATCTAAAAAAATTGTCAAAAAAAAAATCCTGAAAAGGGCGTAATCCTAAGCAATTAGTATGTTTGGATTTTATTTTGCATTATGTAGTTTTTTTTTAATTTTTGAAGTGTTGAATTTTTGTATATAACTATATATATATATTCTTATTGTTAATACTTATAATATTTTGAAAAGCTGAGTTTCTTGTTGGTTGGGTCTCAGTAGTAGCTACACACTAAATAAATAGTAATTTACAAATAAAAAGAAACTATAACTGTAAGCCTTGACGATTCAGAAAGTAATTGCAGATGTCTACTTGAATAAAAATATTTTAGATTTGACTTTATAGCTAAGTCTAAATATATTGAAATAAAATTTTTTTAATGAAACAGGGACACAAACGCTAAGATAGGGATCTCTGTCGTCTTTAATTATAAAAACTCATTTGAAAATTATACAACCTGTATTATTTTAGACTTTCCGAGTGTTAGTTTTGTGTATCAGGGTTTTATATTTTAAATTTAGAACTA
Organism: Luffia ferchaultella; assembly: GCA_949709985.1. Lineage (NCBI taxonomy): Eukaryota > Metazoa > Arthropoda > Insecta > Lepidoptera > Psychidae > Luffia > Luffia ferchaultella. Next base: position 2,678,676 of record OX453245.1, on the reverse strand, counting down.
GGTGATTATTATCACCTTGCGTTACGACACAGTATGCTATTTTATTGTTTTTACAAAAATTTGTGACAATTTTAAAAGGAAATTCACCTAAATTAAAAAAAAATAAAGTAATTAAAACATTTAAAAGGCTGCATTAGATATGACTTATGTGCAATTTAATTTATTTTATGACATGTCTTGTAGTAAATAATATTATTTAACATCATATTAAACGTATAATAAGATTATAATATATACAATTCAATTTGACAAATAAAATCGTTTGTGATAAAAATTATGAATTATAAATACTTCTGTAGTGATACTTAACTGTGCTTATCTATAAGTACATATAAAAACATTTGAAATTTTGTCTTCAATCTTCTGAACAGTTTTATCTTACTGCTGTGCTCCTAAAAATATCAGATACTTTTGAGTGAGTGAACCACAATTTCATTTATTTGAATGTGAAAGTTCCATTTCATCCGAGGTTGGGTTTTGACACATTCGTAAATATTAACTTTTAGTACTAAAGCTTTTCGAATAGATGGCGTTCAGTGCCATGCTTTTTTTTATAGTGAAATGAAATAATAAATATTTTGTCTTTATTTTCTTATGTTACTTATTACATATTTAATAGCCATATTTAAATGTTTACGGAATGATTTTCGTGCTTTAAAACTAGATTACGTAAGCTATGTTTCCCTGGAATATATAAAATAAACACTTTCGTCTTACACCCCTCTTCCTATGAATACAACGTATAATTTTATCTATTTAATTTTGGAAGTTTCATTAAAATCGATTTTTAAAATCTTGTGTAGGTATGCTTAGTCGATCCCAATATTATTTTTTTTTTCGAAAATCATTGTAAAGTATACCATAAACTTGATATAATTATATTCAAAGCATAACTTTTGGGAAAAACACTTGGACCGGTCAAATTTTATTAATCTTTGCGGATGTTTTTAAATATAACTAATGCAAGGTGATTCGTAAACTAGGTACCTATGAAGTCTTCGATGTTTTTTTAACGACAACCAACTGTTTGAAACAGTGCGTATTTTGCATACGAATATAAATTAAAGGTATAGCTTAAAAAATTGTAAATTTATTATTTAATATACTAAAACAACTTAATATTATAATAATTAATACACTTTTCAGCTAAAAAAAATATTTTTGATAATAATAAAAGTATTAACACAAATGTAAGAGTAAATAAAATCAACCAAAGTTAAGCGAGACAAACAAACAAAAAACAAACGCGTTGAAACTACTTTTTTTTTTATTAAATTAAATTTATAAGTCAAAGTATTATCAGCCAGTTACGGATGAAATTCTGAAATGATTAAATGCAAAATCTTTATTCATGGTTTCTTTTTTCATATGACCAATACTTTTAATTATTTTGTTGTATGTAAAAAGATATGCTCTTTCATATACCGTAACAAAAATACGGGGTTGTCGTTAAAAAATTACATCATACCTACTACACGAATCATCCTGTATGTATTAATTATATTTTAAATTAGCGCAAAGATTCATAGAATTAGACCGGTACAAGCGTTTTCCCCAAAAGTTATTCTTTGAATATATGTATAACGAATTTATATCATACTTTACGATAGCACTGTATATAGTATAACTTCACGGTCATTTTGTTAATGTAAATCCAAATAAACAAATAATAATTCAAGCACAACCGACGACGTTACATATTCTATTATAATTCGCAAACAATCAAACCCGGTAGCTCAACACATGCGTTACGAGAGCTATTTTTCAAATGGAAAAAAAGGAATCGGCATGCATTGAGATCGCCGATATGAATACATGATACACATTATTGCGTTTAATAACAAACTGTGTTGTGAATATTGCTGACGTCACATCATAGCGGGTGCCGAATAATAGAGTTCGCAGCGAGAACGTTTAACGGGGCCCCTCCGAAATTGAAATAAAAAGATTCGAGATGTAGCTGCGATATGATTTTGCAGTTTTTTTTTTATTTTCATTTTCGCTTTTTTAACACTGTGCAGGGCGGACTTGTGAATCGATTGGATGCGGCCCACTTTGTCGGTAGTTACAAAACTCGCTGCCCAATGATAATTCGGATTGCTACGCTTCTATACTTCATGTTTTTGATGCTGCTTCCTTTATAGTGGTGGACTTTTTACACGCATAGTTTTCCAATCGTTGAAAAAGTTTGATAGAGTTTATAGTTTTTTTTTTTTTAGAATACCGCTACAGATATATATTGCAGACGGTTATGAAAGAACATCCATTGATGTTTTATAGTAAATATTATACATCGAAATGATTTTTTATTAAATTTTGGGAATAATTAAATAATTAAAACAAATAAATGACAAATTAATGATAAATAAATGGTCGTAAAACATTATAGGTAGTGTGTTGATGTAGCATTTTAAATTCATTCACAAATTTATGTATTAATATGTATTAATATCACAAATTTATGAACCGAATATGAACCGAATATATACACCGTAAATCATAAAAAATTACGGCTTAATACGCCTTTGAAGTAAGTCTATCTCGCTTTAATGCTCCATTACGCTCACTGCATTAGAATGAGTCCATTATAGTTTACAAAATACCGTTAATTTCCATACCTACAATAGCAAAAAATGGAACACTTGTAGGATCACTGTGTTGGCCGTCCGTCTCTCTATAGCATCATTTTTCTCCGGATCTGGTAGAGGTATCAAGTTGAAATTAATATCAAATACGAAAATCTGCAGCTCCTGTGAAAAAAACAAGTTTCTAAGGGAATCCTATAAAAAGATAATTATTATGGCGTATTTAAATGCTAATCATGCGTCATCAAAACCTATTGGGTTTGTCTTATTGATTTAGAATAAGGCACAAAGTAAGGTTTCGTAGCACAAGTTAAAGAAAAACATCTAAAAAATAATAAATGCAAATTCTAAGTGGGTTTATAGTATTTTACAAATTACAGGTATTTTGATTATAAATACGTTAAAAATTATACAAGTGAAATGAAAGTTTGTGAAATAGGCTATGTAATATAACATGTAATGCAATATATTAACGGAACCCTTAGGCCTCGAGTCTGCCTCGTAATTGTCTAGTTTTACTATAAAATCATTTCGGACAGGAAAGTTGACTTTTCTCTTGTATGGGAGTGTTTATTCGTACATATCTACATAATCATAAAAACAACGTTTTTAATATTTTGCCACGTCTGGATTCGTTTAAACTCTATGACCACACCCCTGCAACTGGCAGAGTGAAGTAGGTAATTACAAGAGAGATCGCTCGCGCAGAGCCGAGTGTAACGTAATAACATTTCCTTCTCATTATAGGATTTCTATTTCATGTATTAGCTGTGTTCAAGATTGATAGTGTCACAATCAGAAATTGTTTGTTTGACGGACTACAAAATTAACTACATTTTGTAAACCGATCATTTTATAGTTCTGTCGAATCTAAACTTAAACATCGATTTACAAAAGTGATATATTTTGGAGAATTGTGTCTTTTTTGAAATGTAAGATTAAATATAAAATTTCAATTAACTTGAAACATCGTTTAGGATGTTTATTTAAGTTTCAATACGTAATAGAAAGAAAGAAACCTAAAAAAATGGCACTGAGTGCTTTTTGATTTTTTTTTTGCTAATTACATCTGGAATATTTTACTAGTTTATATTTTATGCTTATGCAGTCATAACATAGTTTTTTTTTCTCAAAATGGTCAACATAGCATCGGTATGTTTTGTTAGAAATAACAGACAATTTTTTTTCAATACTGACTGTTATTTTTCGACAGGCTATAAACTTAATATTTAAGATAAGCAATATAAGTATTATATATATTCTGTATTTGAAATCATACTATTTATTAATGTAAGTATAAATGTATGACTAGATTATTACTGGAGCTTTCGATTAAATTTCTTATGAATCTCCTTAGTAATTCAATCAAAATAACAGAGAAAAATTGAATAGAAAGGTCAAATGAACTGAGGAATATTTTATTTTCGGCCCCCCCAAAGAACTTCAAAAATTTGGACATTCGGACTGTACGGACCCCTCAATCGCAAGAATGTGATTAATTAAATAAGCAACAGGACCGGAAGGAAAAATCTGACAGTCCCGCGTGAACGCCATTTTTTATACCGACGTTTTTTTAATTGTCATGGTCCTTGCTGGCTATGTTGAATATCATTGTTTTTTTTTTCGTATATGTCGGTTATATATAAAATACTTATATATTGGAAAGAATATATAGATAGTGTGTATATCAGTTATCTGGTACTCATAATACAAGCTTTGCTTAGTTTGGGACTAGATAGCGCTGTGTGGGATGTCCCAGGTAATATTGTATAATATATTTATTTTGTTATTTTATGTTATTCCAAACTGCACGTAGTAGGGTGGGACGATCCTTTACTAGGTGGACTGACAACTTGATGACGGTTGCGTGCTGCTGGCTTAATACCATGTGTTGTGAAGATTTAGGAGGCCGATGGCCAGCAGTTGACGTCTAGCATCTGAAATTTTGATGAAACCATTTTATAATATCTATAAAAAAATATATAATCGTGCATGCATATTTATTTATTAATTTTATTTAAGTACCATAAGATACTTCGGTCAATTTTGTTACTCTAAGAATTTGACGTAGGTAAATATTACTGAAAAATTTTTTATTTGTATGTATTACAAAGAAATAGTTTATATGAAAATACAGTTCTGGTATTTGAATTCATCTGTATTAATTCACGGAACTATACCCAATGAAAGTACCACAATTCAATTGAAATATCGTTTTCACATTTTCCTTTCGTTTTATTAAGATCCAATTACTATTTTTTTTAAATATCATCTTGAATTGTTGACACAGAACTCCTGTTTATTCTGTTACTGACTTGTATAGTGATTTAATTATCTATGATTTATAAATATACTTAAAAAAACAATAAATTTAATATTGCTATTAAGCATATTTGGTAACGACAGTTAACAAGATAGGAGCACTATAATTATGGTTAGACATATGGCTGTGATGACGATGAAATGTTAAACAAATAAATATTCATTAAATGACACATAAATATTATAATTAAATACTGCGAAATCCATGCCAGTACAATTTTTAAAATTAATGAAATGATTTACTTATAATCATATTGATTTTTAAGTTCAAGCATGAAATAGGCCAATTAGTAAACCAATTCTACGTTTTGTATTAAGTATAATAATCTATGTGTGTGGATAGTTATGAAAGTATTGCAATTTTCATTTGAAACATTTGAAAACTTTCTTGAAAATATAGACAATCTGGAAAAGTATAGACAATGTGAAGTAGTTTAATATATATTTTTTTAAATATTGTGTAAATATTTTCAAGGAATAATTGATTGTTGAAAATGTGTAGCCGATCGATGTATCGCCATTGACCATTGATTGATTGAGTAGTGACGTCACATTAATATTTAACGTTTCTTTTTTTTATCTCTGTTATAACGGTTCCAAAAGATTTCATAATTTTTTTTTGTTGAATACAAAAATTTTGAACAATGCCTAGTCCTTCGCAGCGACATCGTTTGATGAAAACTTAGTAGAACAGAAGAATAGTTACTGCGTAACTTGTTCTATGTAAAGATAAAATTATTCAAACACATATAAAACTACGACTATCTGATTATATGTCAAGTACTCTACCATTTAGGTGTAAACATAATCTCGTAGTTGGCAAACAAGATTACCGAGCATCCGCCACGCAGGTGGGCCTAGCTTTAAGTTTCACACGTTATCGTAAAGGAAATTTATGAATAGTGTCTCTGTCTTAAATATTTCTTAATGATCTCAAAAGGCACCGCTCAATGATTCGGTAATATTGAATCATTGCGCAGGTGTTTAGTATCGCGCGTGGAAGTAAACAGGCGTTTGCGGGGATTTGTGTTCGTCATTGGTTTTATACTCGAAACCGATGGAATTAATTAGTTTAATAGGTTTATCTTAATCAGTTTTACTATTATTTATAGATCTGTGTATCTATTATTGATATAGTGCCTATTTGTCTACATATACAATATTAGTAATTTTGTTAACAGTAGGTAGTACTTACCTACATTTTTAGAAATAAAATATTTTTAATAGTTTTTATTCGAAATAATTCTATTGTATTCGTGTATACTACTTTAGCAATTTTTAAGTAGAGATTTCCTTAAATTTTTTTACGAATTTAATTCAAAACGCATCTCGTATCACTTAAGCTATTTTTGAAATCATAGTGACAAAATTTCCAATTATTTTCCAACTAATTACCTTAGTTATTTAATTAATATCTGATGAGGGAATGGAAATTTCACTATTTACGTCGTCCCATAATTATTACCATTTCTAATAGATCGCGATGATAATACTTTTCATAGCATATGGTGATGAGGGTTCGATGATGCAGCTGTGAGGTGGATAACAGAACTCATCAATGGCTACTAATAAACTCACCGAGATTAAACCCATTAGATTAGCCTTCACGAGCAGTTTTTATGGCACTCAGTGACGAAGGCCTGACGAAAGAGCTGGAAGATGGATAACGGATTGAACACTCTCAAATATACTGAGTTTGGGCTCATCAGGTTTGTCTTGTTACTTTTTATAACACATAGTGACGAAGGTCAGATGGTGAAATTGGAAGGTCGATAACAGAAACCTTCAATGTCTACTAATAGACCCACCGAATTTGGGCTCTTTAGATGTGTCTTCACGAGCACTTTTCATAGTATAGGGTGATGAAGGTTTCATGATGGAACTGGAAGGTAAAAAACAGAACCTTTCAATGGCTACTAGGCTATTAGTAAACCCACAGAGTACGGGCTCATTAGATTTATTTTCACAAGTACTTTTCTTAGCACACGGTGAAACTAGTCTGATGATGGAGCCGAAAGATAGGTTATAGGATCTTCCAGTGGTTTCTCGTAAACTTACTGTAGTGCCCCCGGGCTTGTAAAGTACGGGCATAGCATAAAGAAAATAATGTCGCGAGTAAGTGACTACCCGAACGCAGGTAGGATATATGCTGAAAAGCAGCTGGATGGCGAGGGGTAGTAAACATATGTATGCTACTAACATACCGAGCACTTGGCACTAAATACATATATATACGGTGGTAAGTTTGTATATTCCTACACTGAAAAGACAAAAGTGAAATGTATATTAAAAAACTTTTTTAAAACAAATTTTTTTTGTGAAACATTGAACTTGACATTAATAATTAATCATTAGCGTTTAGGTCTCGAAATTATATCAATTAAAATAAGAAATATATATTTTACAAGCTCAAGGTTTAAAATGGCTTTTATAAAAATATAAAATATATAAGTAATAAATACTCGTACTACTTATATTTGATATTTTTATGTCTATACTTTTGAGATTTAAATTTTAATTGAGATTTAATTGAGATTTGAGATTTAAGTCCAATGCCAAAAATATATTTTTGGCATTTTTGTAGTAAGAAACAAAGCATTGAAACCAATGGAAATTTTTATCATTTCATATTATGATTCGGACCAGGAATTAATAATATTTGCACGAGGGGAGGCGGAAATATGACATCGTTCCTACTTATTTCACAATTTATTTATCACCATACTACGTAATATTTGATAGCTATAGATTACGGCTTTTTAGACACTAGTAAAATTTCCACTGCCTTTTCCGAGACGGTAAATAAAGACCTGCATTACGCATTTCGTTCTTTAAACTAGTCTTCATTCACAACAGAGATAAGTGATAGCGCATTTAAATTTTAACAAGGTTGTACCTGACGGAAAGTATGTTTCGTTTGCTTAATAAATAGTTGAGAAAGTACACTTTGTTTTCCAGTCAAGAGATAGTATTTCGGAGCCATGATGTCTACTTGAAAATTCTAGATAAATAAAATAAATATTTGGATTTCTTCACATTGAGGTATATATTATCTGAAACAATTAATTGTCCATTTATCCTCCGCATAACCAAATTTTCAAATAATTTCTATTCTAATAAATTATATTTGTAAAGTATAAGAGGTATATATTAAAATTTTATCTCTGTCTCTTTCTTTCAAAACAAAATTTAATATTATTTTAAATGGCCTGACGTCATAGCTAAGTACGTCGTATTGTATTGTCCTCTCTGTATTAATAGCGTTCGGTTTCATATTTTTTTTTTAAATTCTTACACTGTAATGATATATTTAGAAAACTCATTCTTGTAAACTTTATAAAATAGCCAACTAGCCTATTCTATATTTTGCTCCGTGATAAAAGCATAATTTTTTACGGGTTGTAATAATTACAACCCGTAGGAAATGATGCTACGGCTTGTAATTATTACACAATCATTACTTCTTTGTAATCTAAGTTGAAATTCACACAACGTAGTTAAAAGACGAAATGAAACCGGTTGAACTAACGTTTTATTCGACAAATCATAACAGCTAAAACCATCAAATCGCATTTTATGGTATTTCATGACAGTATTATTTATCTAGAGCTGTGAACTTTCTTTCTTACAGTTTTTTAACGCACTACGGTAGATTTGTTGATTTAAATTCTTTATTGTTTTAACCAGATCGGATGTGATTTGAGCTTTGTTTCGCCTTTGTTCTTAACGATTCGACGTGGCTTAAATAATTTTATTCGTGTCGATTACTTTCGGAGTTAGAATATCGTTTGAAACGGGGGTGGATAGTTTAAAATTTCTATAATATGGGTTCTGTTTTCGATTCTTTTTAAATGTTATTTATAGTAAAATCTTTTGAAATTGACGTGGCTTTTACCGTGTTTTCTTGTACCCTATTAGCTCAATCTATTGTGTATACATACTAAATTAAAATAGTCATGGAAATTTGTCGCCTGTGATGGTTGGATTGGATATTTTATTTATTTCGGAAATATATAAATACATAGAGATAGAGGGTACAGGTTCAATCGAGATTACCTGGAATCAATTATATAACAATATAGTGTGGATATAAACTAAGATGCGACGCCATAATAGCGTATCTTGTGAAAAATCGGTTACATCATAGTTACATAGTCAATACATAGCAGCCGCATTGTGTAGGCATGTGTCGTATCAAATGTATTATTTACATTTCAAAATGCCGTCACGTGTGGCAAACTGTATAAACAATTAAATAATTAAGTCCCTAAACAAGAAACGTGGGTTTTTTATATTGTATGGTGGTACGGAACCCTTCGTATGCCAGTCTGACGCGTTCTTAGCCGTTGTTTTTTGTTCTTGATTGACTGTCACCAGTTTGAAATTTATTTCATCACTACTTATAGTCAGAACACATCTTTACGTTAATAAGATTGTGATCGAAAGTTTAATTATGGTCAAGATTTTTTAACACAATATCTTACGTATTGTTTAATGTATGTTGTGTATGTTGGCAGCTCTCAATGAGTTTTTATGTAACTAATTCGTGGACAGCGTAGTTGACTGTGCAATTATTATAAACTGTTTACTTATAGTTAGATATATAAGTCTTATTGTACACGTTGTTTGTTGTCCTAAATAAATAAAAATAAAAAAATAAAATAAAAATAAAGTATTATCTTATATAATAATATCTGGGATATCCCACACAGCGCCATCTAGTCCCAAAGTAAGCAAGTATTATGCTTGTATTATGGGGTACTAGACAACTGATATACATACTTAAATATTCTTTTTTTTATATAATATATACATATATAGATATCTTTACACGCGATAGATATATTACATACGTATTTTACTCCGTACACAAGCAAAATCGTTTCTTTTCACTGGTTTGGACCACGATCATGACTGACCGTGTACCTATTTAGGTACCATAGAAGTAGGGGAAATGTCACCGTTTGAAAATATTGACAATTTAAAAATCCAAAATCTATCTTAGGGAAAATTTTAGCTCAATCGGAATGTCGGTTATGGAGTAAGAAACATAACACTGTTTCGTTTCGTGAATTGACATTAATTTTAATTTACTAAGAAATATTGTGAATTAGAAATTATTTTGCTAATAGTAACTAAATTATTTTAATTTTCACTTACAATTTAAATTATATTTCTATTTAATATTGTTACACTATTGTTAATAGAGTCACATAGTCAGTGATTTTATTTTTAATTAATTTACAATAAGTCGATACAATTCTGTTTTATTTATAAACTCGTTATAATTGATTCGACGATTATTTATTTACGTTTCTAATGTAGTGAAGAAAAAAAAACGCTTTAAGTTAGAATTATTTCACCTAATCAACTAACGAATCAGTAAACTCGCAATAGTTGCTTAATAGCATGACTGTGGCAACTACTTGAATGCAGTCGGAAATGCAATTACCTCGCGCCAACCGTCACTCAACCGTATATGTTATCTTGCTTGCATATTTTTTTCAATATGCAATCCGAGACAATCGGTAATTTTATCTTTTACATCTGCATTCCCAGGTATTTTTTTTATATTTTCTTTTAGTATTCTTTCGCTTTTTAATTGCGCTTTCGCAAATCGACATTTCGAACTGCGAATAATTCGCTTCGTTAACGAATACTTGGCGTAGCTCGAAAGATATCGATCGATTGTTTATAAATCGATTGATAGAGATCTAGTTTTGTGAAGTGTTGAACCGTTCGAGTTACAATATTTTACATCATACATTTTTGTTTTCTGGAACACTCTGTCCATAATTATCTTATCATCATAACAAACGAATTTCAAAATGCTTACAGATTTATTTACCTCTTTTGAAGAGAAATCTGAATTTATAACTTCATTAGCAATTTTGCAGAAGTGCATTTTAAAGTAGATACCTAAATAATTGGCTGATAAAAATGATAATATTGTATTAGGTAATTTATCACATGTTTTTCTAATAAGTCATTATATATTTATGAATTCAAAACTAGATAAACTATTATATATAAAAATAAAATAAAAACAAAAGCTTATTCTAAATAAAAATCCAATTAAAGGCGAAAATACCTACAAACACAATAATATAGGAATATAAAATCTATATTATACAATTTAAATGGCTAAAAATAAGCATTCCCTGTCTAACTCGACGCAAAGATTCGTATAAAACTCGTGACATTACGTTATGTTTATTGTGTTCTTTAACGAAGTTTGACAGTACTTTAAATAATCTAACGTCACCGTACGGTCTTGCCCTATGTGTGTAATAGGACATTTTGAAACATAAATAACTTGGTCATTATCTCCAAAAAAAAAAAAATCGTACGTTGCTTGCGCTCACCTTTTCAACCGCGTGGTATAGATGAATGTAGTTATTGATGTTATTGATCAGAATATCTGAGTTGGGCCAAGTTATATAGTCAATTTTGAAAAAAATGCTATGAAAACGATGGATTATATTTGGGGCGACCGAGATCCAAATTTATCTTGGGTTTTTAAATTTTGAATTTTTGGCAGGTAAAAAAACACTTACAGAGCTCATTTTCGAACTTGAAACCTATCTGCTGGATATGAGTGCATTAATTAAGGCGCAATACACTTTTTATTATTTGAAAATTTTAGTACTATGAACAGTGTTCTAAAACACGATTTTTGTACATTTTTATTTTTTTACATAAACATAAATCTCAGAGCTTCAGTGCCGTGCCTCGGAGAGAGCACGTTAAGCAGTCGGTCCCGGACGCTGTCAATAGATGGCGGTAGTTACAATCCCCAACCCGCAGTGGAGTAGCGTGGTGGATTTAAGCTCCAAACCCCCACCTCACCCTGGGGGAGGCCTAAGCCCCTGCAGTGGGGTAAAATAGGCTGATGATGATGAAAGCTCAGTACCAGTTTTACACGAATTTAAGGAATTGTTTAAAACCCTGTATTTTATTGTATAACAGGTATTATTATTATTGCTGACGTGTCAAACAACAAGGTGCGGTAGAAATTTAAGTTTTTAAAACTTTAAAGCTCTGAAAGTAATATCAGTTGCCAAAAATGTAGTTTTACGCACTTGTGATCGTTTTGGATAGATCATAATGACCCGTAACTTTCAATTGAAAACTTTTCAATTCAATTGAATCACACAAACAAGTATTTAAAAGTTGGCCTGTAATTTTTGTTGACGTTGTATTACGAGGGTCCATATACATTATATAATCAAAGCTTTCAACGTCATTTCGTCGCATTAGGATTTGAATTAACACATCATAATATATCTATGATTCCTTGAATATTAATTTATCTATTTATTAATATGCCTCAAATACACCACAGATGTTATTTTAATTTTTTTTGCTCAATACATAGATAATTTACATTAAAACGAAGCCATTTTATTATTACGTTATAATGAACTTTCAGAACTATTATCGGGGTCTCTTACCACGATACGGATCTCTAAATGGTTTCCGGTTTTGCAGGGGCCGGTAGGTAGTTGCATTGAGTCATTTACGTCAAATAAATAATGCGGCTACTTCGCACCTAACGCGCTACGAAATATTAGATACTTCGCTGCTTGAATAAATAATTTATGTGGAAGTATTTTAAATAATGTATTTAAAGTATATATATGTATATATATATATATATGTGTTTAATATCATGTTATATTTGTTACTGTTTGTTTCCTGAATAAATAAATACATAGATTGTCATTTAAAAAATGTTATTATACCTTCTCCGCAAATAAGTAATTAGATACCTACTACTAGAAAAGCTTCAGATTTTTAATTTTATTTTACTGATCAATTGGCCGACTAGTTATAGATCTTAACTGCAGAACCAAAAGTCGCGAGTTCGATTCCCGTCCGAGACTAATATTTGTGTGCACGAACATGTCTATTTGGTCTGTGATTGGATATAAAATATCTATACATGTATTCACAATAAAGAATATATAAGTATGTATATCATTTGTCTAGTGCCCATAATACGAGCATAATACTTGTTTACTTTGTGACTAGATGGCGCTGTGCGGGATATTCCAGGTATTATTATTTATAACAAAATAAATCATATGGTAAACATTCAGTAGATAAGTAAAGAAGCCAACAGAGAAAGCTTTTTTTAATAGTTTACATTAATTAAAGAAAACATTTTATATTATTACTTTAGTTCAAAATAACACCTGGGATAATTACATTTACGTCTTAAAACGTGTTTACATGCTTGAATAAGCCAAAATGTTCGCAAATTATTAAGCTGAATGAAATAATAAAATAAACTTGCGTTTTATTTCTCGGTTCTTATTAACACAAATTATCGTATATTTGCTGAGGCACCGTACTAGAAATGTACATTTTATCAAGATTAACATTCAACATTGTCTAACAGGCCACCCCTGTCCGGCTTTATTTTGATATCTTAATGATACTGCATGATAAATGCGCGCCGGAAGTTGGCATGATTGCGAAGGAACGAACAAATATGTTTGGTAGAGACGCGTGATGGCTTCAGACGTGTGTTGCGTGATGGCACGGTTTTAACCAAATTACACGGATTTCGTGGGCATTTCGTACCTTCCTAAAACTATGTATATATATGATGAGCAGAACTGTATTTGATATTTGGTTTAATAAATAGGCTGTAATAGTACAGAACTAGACTCCGTATTTCACGTTTAAAAAGGCCATGATAGTTACGATACCTATGTGATATGTCGTCATTTGGTCATTTATATAATTGTAAGGGCAAAAAAAACAAATGGTAGTTATACTTCCTATGAAAATGACATCTGTCTCAGCCGCGGCTCGCCTACCATTAGATGTAGTAGTAAAACAAAAATAAAATTACTAATAAAATAAATTTAATAAATTTTATACAAAACCTATTTACAATATTATATAACACAAGTTTGGACAAGGACTTGCGTACCTGAGTGCGGTGCGGTGGTGTTTCCACTGGTAAGGATTCGTGCAACTACAAGGTGTTTTATATGATTTAACATGCGTCGTTTTGCTGCCTGATTGGCTTGACGTGTGTTGACAATTTTGTGTTTTGACCAATCAGAAAACATTTGGTGTCATTCGAGAGTCCAAAGTACTTGGGCCGTGCGATGTCACGTGTACTGAGCCAGTAGAAATATTGTTTTTGAATAAAACAAATGACGGTGAAAAATGATCGGAGAATATTGCGACACTGGGGGTCCCAATTTCGACTTTAGAATAAGCGGTCAATACGCTTATAGAATTTTAAAGTTTGATGACCGATCGGACGAGCCCTAACTGCAGAGCCAAGAGATAAGATTCCTGCCAGGGACAAATATTTGTGTGCATGAACATATTTATTTGTTCCGTGTCTGGGTATAAAAGTATCTATATGTGAATATAATATCACTTCTTCTTATAAAACAAAGTCCCCCGCCGCGTCTGTTTGTCTGTCTTTCTGAACACGATAAACTTAATCACTACCAAACGGATTTTTATAAACTTGTCACGAATGGACGAAGTGATTCAAAAGGAAGGTTCATATATATAATTCATTAATATTTTGTACAAATTAGTTGAAATATGACGACTATTGTTTAAGACGCCGGAAAAAACAAGCCGACTGGGAGCTTTCATCGAAAACGCTGCCTAGATATAACAAAATAATGTATGAATAAATCGTTTCTCTTTTGAAAAAGTCTGCAATGCTATATGTCTATCTTGTATGGATAGCTTACTATAACTATTTTATTTTAGTTAAAAAAAATGGTGTCATATGATGTGGTAATTGGAAAGCAATTTATACAGATGCAATATTAATTATTATCAAATTAAATACGTTATTTACCCTCAATATTTCATGCACATTATGATTTCCCTTTAAACTATACAATTTAAATTAATATCGCGAAATAAAAACTATCGCGCGACAGAACCGGGTGGCCGCACACCGACGTGATACGCGTGATGAAAAGTTGGGCAGAAGTTATCAATGTTGCATACGAAGAAATATTTAGTTTGTTTTTATGAATATATTCTTTACTTTTTCAAATATTCACAGAATTGGAAATAAAATACATTAAAATAACCTAGAACATTCTACCTACCTAGAACATTCCACACAGCGCCATCTAGTCTCAAACTAAGCAAAGCTTGTATTATGGGTACCAGACAACTGATATACATACTTAAATATCTTTTTTATGTAATATATACGTATATAGTTATTTTACACCCAGACACGGAACAAATAGACATGTTAATGCACATAAATATTTGTCTCAGGGGGGAATCGAACCCGTGACCATTTGCTCCGCAGCTAGGGTCTCTAACCACTCGGCCAAGCGGTCGTAAAAATATTTGAAGTAGCATGAATTTACATGTTCGACACAACAAGCAGTTACGACACTAGAACAGAAAAAACAGTACGACATATACGCTCTACTACGCGTGCAAAGTCGGGGCGGATCGCTAGTAAAAAATGACTAGATGGCGCTGTGTGGGATGTCTCAGTTTTTGTCTAACACTGTAGCGAATTCTAAATTCACTGTTTTTAAACGCTTCCTAAAACAAATGTATTTGTTCTCTGAAGTGACTAATTAATAAATAAACAGATATTTAACAAACATTTAATGTTACATACCTTCTAGTATGAATACATCATAAAATCCTCATTTTAGACCTCAGTTTTAAAATGTAATTTTTACAATTTTATACAGAACACTCTACGCCTTTCAAAGATTTAAATCTAGCCTTCTATTTTCATACGATAACAGACAAAGCCCATAAACAATACTCCGAAGCAAAAGTACAGTGTGTAAAGTTTAAAATTACAATTATTTGTATATTATGTCACACACGATGGGACGCAGACGATATATTAGGCTTAGAGGTTGTGTGTTTACGTGTATGTTTATTACCGTTTTTTCAAAATCTATTAGGCGGATTTCGTTGCGCTTTTTATATAATATAAGTATTTCTTTAGAGCAGGTTTTAAACAAGTTTTACGCTTCTAGTTCACCAAGAGGGCGCTGCGGTAGATGAGTTATTCAGTGGGCAGATTTTGACATATATATAAATATAACCTCAGAGTAGATTCATAGACGCGGTTTTAAGATAAAGGCCATAGCATGATGGATGTGAAAGTATTATTTCAGACAAGATTCTCAAATAGTTATAGGTCAGCAGGAAGGGCTGCAGCAGATGCTTTTCTCCTAAAAATTTTCAAGCTATTTTTGGTGCCTTTTTGTTTTTGGTACATAGGTATCACTTCAAACTAGATCCTTAGTTCTATATTTTAGACACCATGTAGCTTATAACTGTATAACATTTATAATATATAGATAAGTTAATCTAACAATTTGCTCTTATGTGATATAAAACCAAACGCTGCTGTCAATTTTATTCATCCTATGGGTGATACTTAAGTATGCAAAAGCCGCTTCGAAATCAGTTTCGAGGTGAAACCTTTGTAATATGATTAACTGCATTAAAGTCGGCCAAGCCATTTTAAAGAAGCACATTTCATCCAGTAACCCAAACATTTGTATGAAAACCTATCTCGATGTGACTTGTATGTATGTAACGCATCTGCTGCAGCGCTTCCTGATATCCGAAAATCATAAAACCTGTCTAAAAGTTTGTTACCTACGAATATAAAATCCGTCAAATAGTTTTTAAGTTAAATAGTCATAAACTACTACGCACTAGCTCCCATACAAATACAAGGATTTATAAATAACATAGTAATATAAATAGCTAAAACGCGCAATTTAGTGTAGAAAACTGTAACTTTAATAACATTTATATAAAAGTTACATACAGTTACCATACACTACAGACAATTTTTGTAAATGAAATTGTAACAAACATAAGATTTCCGATATTTTTAACCTCAAATTCAACATTTCTTGACACAGTAAATTTATGTTTAGCTCGATAATACATGGTAATATACTATTAATTTGCTGACTGTACATAAATCGTGATCATATTGTAGTTGCCGGCAGCTATACGCTTCTGTTGGTCTCTATCTGGCAACATCCTTTTCTAACACGAATAACACCTTTCGGTTTTGAGTTGATGCATTTGTGCATAGTGATTTGTATGATTTGACACCCGTTTCTCAGCATCGAATAGTCATATGTAGTTTTTTGTTGGTTTACTTTGCAAATAAATGAACAGTCGCTACGATAAATATTTCTGTTGCGAATCCTTTGGAATAGTTTCTTGTTTTAATAGTGAATATATTATTTAATGTTTCTCTTTAAATTTTTAAATTTTTAATCCGAGTTTGTAAATGGCCATTTTCAGTTAGTACGAAATATTTATCGTCTATCCATACATACATATTAAAAAACACAACTTTCTTTATCTGTCCGTTTGTGAGCTTATAACTTGAAAACTACGGTCCGATTTACGTTATATTTAAATATGGAAATAGTATACTATTCGATACGCTAAGATGTTATCAGTTATAATTTTAGTACATGTCGGTAGAAAAATCATGACTATTCTCAATATGTTAACTACTTAACATTTTAGAGCTTTAAAGATAAGTTCAATTTATTATAATAGCTAATACTAATCGGCATATTTTATAACGTTAATCTAATATAATCATAACAAAACCGATAGATATAATTTAATTATATTTTGAGACGTGTAAAAGTTGTTCACAAAATGATTAAAGGAAATATTTTCATAACAAAGTAAATAATGAACCATTGTTCCGATTAATCATTTGTGTAACGCTTCAGAAAACTGAAAAAGTTCTCATTTAATTAGCGAGAAGAACGGGCAGGGCTTAATCCCTTTGGCTCAGGATTACATGGAACAAGGACTTAAACGATTCAGAAACAATAATTCTTGGGAGTGTTATAAATTAGAAAAATACGAGAGTCCGTCCCGTAAGGGAAGGGTTGGTCGTATTAGGTCCACAATACATGGCGAGCTATAGCATAGTTATGCAATGATAAAAAATAAATAAAAGCTGTTGGTAAACAAACATGTACATAAAACTATAAATTGCAAAGTTGGGGATTGGCTGGTATTGGAAATGATTTATAAATAAATTCTGTTTATTTTCAATGCCGGATTCATCTATCAGTAACATTGTAACTAATAGCTACACATAATTGTTCAGGATCCGAACAGAGCTCGTCCTTCACCTGTTTACCAGATGGAAACATTTTTTTATGAAATATTTATATATAAACAGGCACATCGCAAATATATTGCCTATTAAAGAATTTTTAGAGCTATCCATAATAAAAAAAAAAAAAAAAACAAAATTTAGAAAAGAGATAGCAATGACCACAAACACAATAATCGACGGCCTGCTTCATGAAGGTCTATATGTATGATTCGTATCAAGTCATTTAGCTCTTTTTTGGCAGTATTGTTTTCGACTTTAGATGCTAATTATACTCCTAGGATTATACATATTTCTTCAAATGATCACACATAATTTGTATATAAGCTCTAATTTTTTAATCACTTCACTTCTTACTCAGATTTGGTTTTGAAAATCCTTTTTTATTTTTGGCGTCATCTCAATCCAAAATTGAAAATGTGTAGTGGTTAGCTTGGTCCTTATTACGACGATGTACGTGACGCTATGTTCACCTTTTTTTTGTAAATTTATTTTTAATAAAATTTATATAGCTCGTTATGTCAGTTGGCCTTAATATGGAACTCGAGCAGTATTTAAGTAAGAAGTAATGTACTAATTGGGTTGTTCCTTCGGTCGAATCGAGGATGAAGGGAAATTAATGCCTCAGGAGGATAAATTGCAATTATTTTTCTCCAAAAAACGGCGAAGCCACTGTCAAAGTTTCCCAGCACCAGGTGCGATTGCTACAAAGAGTTACAGTTTAGAATACTTGGATTTAACTTTCTTCGTTGTGGTCTTTATTCATTTTTAAATTACATCAATAAATTAATTAAACTAAATAAATACTTTTTTGCTATATCTACTGAAGTTTGCCAAGTCTTTCATTCGTGTTTCTTAAGGCTATTAATGACGCAAATTTTAAAATTATCCAACTTCGTAGCTTCATAATGCATTGTGATTTGCGTCCAAAATTATATATAGGGTTGTTCTTTGGATATTTTTCCAATGAATCTGCAAGTTATGTTCTATTAAGTTCATAAATCACGAAGACAAAAATTATTAATAAGACTTTTTAGTTTTATTAATCCGTTCCACACTTCCAAACTACCTCAATATGGGCTTTTCATTCTCGTCCCAACAACTTACACATCACATTAAACAAGAAATCTAATAATTTTATTAAAATATCCGAAACTGTAATATTAATCAAATCATATCTTAATAAAGGCAATACGCGTCTCATAGATATAATATCCAGTGTAACTCTTAAACTTCTAGGGAAGTAGATTTCGAGTAATAATTCTGTTTAATACGCAGGGGCAGGGAAAGAAGGGGGGTACGAAGCAAGCTCGTATTTACATTATTAATTTGATTTACAAGTGGGGAGATGTTTCCGAATAATTATTTCTACGTTTTAATTGAGAGCTATGAAATTTCTGGGCTCTTGAACAAACGAAGTTACGAATATAACGGGGGCTGCGGTGTTGTGCGTTTTCGGAAGACTAACTGATAAACGAAACTGGAATTTCGGTGTTCGTTTTGTGTATTTAATTTTTAGGTACGTATTTAAAAATAAAAAATATAAACTATATTAATTTTCAAGTAGGACACTCTGCTGTCACTTTTGAACATTCTAAAGTTAAGTTTAAGCAGGTTCCTTCCTACGCGACCACTCTATAAGAAGAATACTGCAAGAAACTTAAAGTGACAAATTTTTTTCAATGACAGCACTAGAAACCATTGTTTTAAAAACCAAGTAGATTACAGCAATTTAAGTCAAAGCATTTTTATGTTATAAATATTCTTTTAAATTGTATTATACTTTAGACACAAGTTGTCGTTTTATATAGTGATTCTCGAATTTATTTATTGACGAATCTATGATATCGCTTGGAAGTATATTATAAAATCTTACACAATTACCTTTGAATGGATTACTTAGTTTATTGAGCCTAGTAGTGGATAGGTACTGCAAGTTTATGTTTCGTAGTATTAACTTTGGACTGACCGATTGGTCGAGGTGTTAGAGACCCTAACTGCAGAGCCAACGGTCGCGGGTTAGATTCCCGCCCAGGACAAATATTTGTGTGCATGAACATGCCTATTTGTTCCGTATCTGGGTGTAAAATATCTATATATATGTATATATTCCTAAAAAAAAGGATATTTAAATATTGATATCAGTTGTCTGGTACCCATAATAAAAGCTTTGCTTAGTTTGGGACTAGATGGCGCTGTGGGGGATGTCCCAGGTAATATTATTATTGTATATGTCACAATTCTTTATAAATTTGGTAATTTTTATATGAACATACAATGTATTTTTATAAATATACCGTCAATGCGCTGTCATTATATTAATTTCTTTGAATTTATTTTTAAGTGAATCTGTAGAGCCCAGTTTATATATACCATAGCCCTTTTCTATAGAACAAAAATATTATTGATATCGGCAGCACTACCCTATAAATAAATAAGTTTCATACACTTTACCTAGGTATATTTACATGCATTTATTATACCTATTTTGTATGTATTTATATAAATAAAACTTTCCTTTTAAAATCATGATACAATTATGGCTTGCAGTTGGCTTGAAAATAAAAAATTTACAACACATGTAAAACGCTTTCATTTTGTGGTAACTGCTTAAATTTTTTTCATTCAAGTTAATCATCGACACTTCCCCATCGCTAGTCAAATGAAAGCAAAATAAACGAAGAAATTAACACCAAAATAGACCTAAAATTCAAATTCTACAGAAACAGTTGAATAGATTGAATTTAAATGTTGCATGTCGTAACAATATAAAAATAAAATAAATAAATGAAACTATGGAAGACTTAGCTTTCCGCCCGCGGCTTTGCTCGCGTAGACTACACAGTTGTACCGAGACAGCTAAATGAACGCGACGGTCCAGGACACTGTAAGAGTTTCTAGAACATTTTGAAACTTAATTACCTAAGATATCTTTATATTTTACTTACAATACCTTATTTCGTAAATTTTTATCCGTTAGCTATCCCTAAAGAAGGCATGTATTTTTCAGGTATAAATTTACCCAATTTATTATTTCACAATAGCCGTTCAGCCATTTTAGCATAAAGAATAATAATCCCACAGAAACCGTCCCTTTTCCGTATAAAATATAGCCTATGTCATTCACTAGCAAATAGACAAAAAGTTGTATATTATACCTGAAAACCTTATTTTTATATCTGCAAAGTTTCATTGAAAAAAGTTTCAAAAGGTAAAAAAAAGCAGAGAGACAAAATCCATCTTTGTAACTAATTTCATTACAATCGGTTCAGCTGTTAGGGCGTCAAAGCGTTACAGACAGACAGACAGATTTACTTTCGAATTTATAATATTAGTTACATTCCATATTAATTCGTTCCATAATAAAGATCGATTTAATTCGAGTATTAAATCGATCATTAAAAAATAGATCGATCGCTAACCATCAGAATTATAAGCAAGTGACACCATTCATATAACCTGATCAGACCCCCACATCCTGCTATTCTATTAACGCCTAGGACACATCCATCTAGGCACTGTCAAACATAATTTATCGTTCGAAGTGACGTTCACAAGACGGGACAGAGCGTGAAATTGATTTTCATTTGCTTGTGAAAGTAATAAAAAATATGGTTCAAAATATTAGATAAGTACCTATCCACCTATCATACCTAGTGAATGTAAAAATTATACTATAGAAGTTTTCGTAAATATATATTATAATGGCAATATCCCTGACATTATATGCTGTTGATTAATGAAAGTAAATAAACATATTACCCTTTATTATTTATTTAGTTACTAATATTCTTATTTTATTTAACCTACAGAGAACGTGAACGTAAGATCAATCCCTCTTGGCATATGTCCTCCCGGCCCGACATAAATTTAAAAAAAAATCTACCTTTTTGTGGTAACAATTTACTTGGTTAATTATAGGGATCAAATCATTAATACATTTTTGTTTATAATAAAAAACCTTAATATTCCACATGAAATAAATAAATAAATCTAAATAATAAATTCGTAGTTTATTTATTTATTTTAACATTCACGTAATAAATATTTGTCTTGCGAATCTCGTTTCGAAAAACTTATAAGCGAAGTTGATTTGCTATATAACAGAAATATACAGTACGGTGTTTTTTCATAAAATTATTTTTTTTTGTTTTCATTTCACCAAAACAATGTTAGGTTTCTTGATCTATTTCCCTTTGATTCTAGACCCAATGTTTATTGAAGAGGTTTGATCCCTGTATGATTGGACAATAAAAATACAAAAAATACAGGTGTATTCCTGGCTCAGGTAAGTAGCTTTTCAAAATTCCATCAATGCAGAATTTCTTATCTTTAAAAATAAAATAAAGTTTTCTTTATCTAAAATTTGTTATCTTTAACATTTATCGAACTTCTCTCCAGCAGCGAGGTGATTCTGAACTAACGTTATACAAAACACGGGTGATATCTAAAACTACATCTTGTGTGAAGAGCTAATTTCTCTAATAAAAATATTTCGCCTCAAGTAACCCTTAGGGGTTACACGACAACTTCGCGCCGGCAACACCCTAGTGTGCTGCCTGGCCGCTCCAATGAAGTCGTTAGAGCTTTCGGGCTAACGACACGCGTCCTTATTCTGCTTCAGACGGTTGTTTAGTGGGTGCATCTCCCACATACACCGTGCGCTCGGGTGCGCGGAAGCTGTAGAGTTTAATCCGCCTTCCCATCGCAAGGGTAAAACAAAAAAAAATAATCTAATAAAAAATCGCTTTTCAAAGTGCCTAAAGGCAACACACACTTTTGCCAAAAATAAACAATAATAATATCTGGGACATCCCACACAGGGCTATATAGTCCCAAAGTAAACAAGTATTATGCTTGTGTTATGGGGTACTAGACAAGGTTTTTGATATCGCATTTGAGCAACATCAAAATTAACTATTAATAGACTTATCACTGGTTCGGAATCAGCCTGCATTTGACTCACCTGTATATGATAAATACATTAACAAACCATTGACACGAATATCTAGATTCTACTCCATCACGCCAAAACAATTAAAAGGTATCAATAAGTACGTATTAATATCAATATTGCATACACAACAAAGCATAAATGTAAACGTCTAGTACAAGTATAAAGAAAAAGCAAAGCATGACAGCCAGTCAAGATAGATTAAACTGCATTTGTAACAAGCAATCAGTAAGTCAACAAATCAAACAGTCAAATAAACAAATTAATATTGCGAGCCTAACTAAAGGGAACCGACATCAAAAGAAATGGTCCGAAATGTTTGTGGTAAATTTATTTACCAGCGATTGGTTATGGTCAGGGCGGATACTTGCATCGATGATAAATTGTCTTTGGTAGTTAGTTCATTTTCTTGGGGTATCTTAATTTTGTAGAGCATTATAAGCCGTAACGAAAAGTAATAAGGTTCAAAGTGAAAATGTACGTAACGTAGTCGTTGATGAAGAGAAACGTCGCGGAATATGAAATTATTGTAAACAAATTCGAGCCATAAACGACGGAGTTAAAGTTGAAAATTTGATAACAATATTTAAATTCAAAGCTAAAGGAACTTGAATGACACGACATACTGACAAATGATTACGAGTCACAGTTCAAGAGTTTATTTGTATGTTAATGCGTTTGTTATCGTCTAATTTATTTTCAATGATTCTCACAAGATTTAAAGTATTTACGTTCAGAATAATAATTACTAGTGCATAAATAATTTACTACGATGCTTCATCCGTAAAAATTGTGTCTAATTGACACAAGATTCTCGACGTCTCACCAAACGAGACCAAAGATTTGTCTCTAGATGCGGTGACACCGCATCTATATACTGGTAATTAAATCTATAATTTATGTATCTACTCAAGATGGAGTGGCTCATCAAATCAAATGTCAGACGCAGTGAACAGACATACCATACGTCATTAACCTTGTTTTAAACAAACATTTTGTTTTATTATTATTATTAAACCTTTATTTTCTTTTACAGTACGAATTTTACATGTGGGTTACCCAAAATTCTACTTCAAAGCGAATATTTCAAAACATCAACGGGTGTATATTCTAAGACGTATATTTTTTTGCTCACATTTTTGTTTTCACAAAGCGGTATCTCTATGAACATACATGGTATCTACTTACTAAAATATGTTGTGCTAACGAAATCAACGCTCTAGAGCGACGCCAACGATTTTACGATGCCAACAATAACTAATAAAAGGGAAAAATAAACGTTAAATTGCATTCATTTAGTGGGTCGTGGCGATCAATCATGGCGCCGAGTCATCGGCCGGTTCAAATGTCAAATGTAGCCGGGGTGGCGATAAAAAAAACGAAGTTGCCATTATTAAAAAAGTGACTGTGACTTTATTTCCATTGTCGATTGCCGATTCGGCATTATTAACTGACTTGCATATTTTTTTGTGTTTTAATATTGATAGATAAATTTTTTTTTTCGAGTGCTCAAAGAGTAGGGTAGATACAGCCAACTGTTCAAGATTACAATATCGCGGAGTGTATTTGTGTCAAAACAGCGTGAAATGAAAGTCATTCGCGCTCGATCGTGTTCACACACTACTTTAAACGTACTATTGTTTGCTTGTAGACCACTTTATTGAATATTCCACTTTTTAAGCTTGGCGAACGGTTTAATAAATCTTCCCGGGATTGATGTCTTTGTATGGATTGTAGCTGTTTTTAAAAC
The DNA here is from genome assembly GCA_949709985.1 of Luffia ferchaultella. Lineage (NCBI taxonomy): Eukaryota > Metazoa > Arthropoda > Insecta > Lepidoptera > Psychidae > Luffia > Luffia ferchaultella. Next base: position 2,653,915 of record OX453245.1, on the reverse strand, counting down.
GCCCGACAATTTTGTAGAATTTCCGCTCAGCAACGTTATGGCTTTATTTAGTACCGAATACCGAAACTTAGGGTTTGTCTACAAAATTAAAGCACAACTGTAATAGATTTCCACCAATTAAAATAGTTAGATACACTCTAAAGTCCTGAATACACTTTTTTAATTTTGCATACAAGCTCGGCATGACGGCAAAGATTCTTTTTTGAGCAGGCGGAGTGAAAAATGTAGGTCAAAAATACTTGGTGCGCATATTAGTATATTGATTATTCGAAGTTACGCTTGCCCGCAGATTCGCTCGTTGTACCTATGTTGTACCATAACAGACGTCAAAGTAACTCTTTTCAAAGCGGTCTGTCAATCATTTTAGACGAGCGGCCTGTGGGTATCATACACGCGTCGAACCTACGGCGCCCTGCGCGTCCAATACAGTAATGCCATCAGGATGCTGTTGGGACTGCCACGACGTTGCAGTGCCTCAGGAATGTTCGCAGAGGCTCGCACTGAAGGTTTTCATGCCATCATGCGTAAGAAAGCGGCCTCTCTCGTGCAACGTCTACGATGTAATAACAACAGCATCCTGAAAATGATAGCTGCCAAAGCTGATTAAATAATATTAGGCAATTTTATTTTATTTCACTGTGTATCCTTCCTTATTTTATATTGTGATAGCAGATAATTTTATTTAATTGTGTATTGACATTAGTTTTAAGACTATTGTTACTAACCAATTATGGACCCTAGTCTGAAATAAATGTTTATTTATTTTTAGCCAAGGCAAAGATTGTCAATAGCGTAACGATGCGAAATATACACAAACACATATGTTTAGATGACACATATGTTGCAACGCCCCTCGTGTTGAAAAATATCATAGAAAGACTATTAGACTATCTGTTTGGTTCATTATTACAAAAATCGGCGTAGGTTTTGGCTTCCTTTTGAAACGATGAGCCGGAGGTCGACTTTTTAATATGAATACCCAAGTGTGTACATAGTACAGCAAAGATTGAGTCATGTAATTTTGGATATTATAGAAATATGTTATATATATTTAAAAAAGTAATCAGTCACAGAATTCTACATATGTACAAAAATGCCGAAGATACAAATTTTTAAAGTAAATCGTGCCATGACGTCACTCGATTACATTACTATGGGCTCACGTGGATAATTTGTACGTAGCGGCACCGAGTGACGTCATGAGTGAGTCGTAAAAATGCAGATTTTGATTTGTTATATCTCTACTAATAATCACTATTTTACCGAAATTCAAAAAGTATAGTTACCGGTTCGCTATACTCAAACGCGTGGAATAGCGTATGATACATAATTTTGTTGAAGAGGACGCGCTCATTGATAAAAAATTTCTAGAAATTAATTCGATCTAACGACATCTATTGACCCTACGATGATTGGGTATAATACTTAGCGAATTCTATAAAAGATAACTATAGAAAAAAAAATTAACTTTTGTTATTGTGTCACAACATTCCTAACCTTTCTGCAATATACACCGTGTTCGTTTGAACATAGTTCAAACTTATAGAGCGTGAGCTTATCAAGTGAGCTGATGGTGTAAATTAACTAAACAGTTGCATAGAAAAACATGCTCAGAATCTCCTTCTTTTATTGCTTATTTTATTTTATACCAACCAATAAAGACACTAATACAGGATTACAATATGAAAGTAATACATTGTATTTAATCAGGTTTATTTGCAAATTTAATAAAATACCGCGGGACTGTCTCGCGAATCGCAAAATCGGAGGAACTCTACTCGCAAAATAGCTGATATGGTTAATGATCGAATATTCTTTGAATTTAAATGTTGGTGGATATTTTGTCATGTAATCATTTTAAATTGGCGGTTGGCGGTAAACCAGCTGTCTCGGAATAGTATAAGATATCTTAATAGTAGGGTGACCAAGTATTTGGGTTGTCCATGTAGTGATTTTTTCTCGGTAACCGTTAGTTTGCGCCACCTGCTTACTAGAAACTTTTTATTTTGTTACAACACGTGTCGACACAGCCGAACACGTTGCCGTCTGTCATAAATATTACAATTTTATTTTCAGCTTAATGCTATTTAAACTTAGATATTTATTACCTATAATAATTCACTAAATTGTCGAAGGGAACAATCGATTAAAACTAACCATAAATTGTCAATATTTTTTTCTGGAATTCCTAATATTACGTGCTTCCAATCGAGTTATGCATTAAGCAATATCAAAATTACCCCCTGACCTCATACAGAATTATTCCATTCAATTTGTATCAAATTGATATGCCTTAATTTTTACGATTTCGTTTGCGTGATCTCGTACGGTAATAATCTAATAAATTCGTCCATTGGGAGAGGGGGGCCAGTGTAATATTGTAATGACTCAATATTAATCTGATTTTATTGGTCAATAGCTAATATTGCTTATTGGGATTTATTCTTATCGTTGCTTAATATTCATTAAAGAAATGTTAATGACGAGTACGAGCAGTTCAAACAAATAAAACAATTATTATGTAATTCATGCAATCTATGATTATATAGTGAAAATCTTAAAAAACCAAAAACATAAATGAAAATTTGGGGTGGTGTATTTCATGGTATTCTCTTTCTGATAGATCACTTCATAAGACTTTATTAAATAATATTTAATAAGAATTAAATTTATGTTCCAAAAAATAACATTTTTTATTAATAATAGCTTTCTGCCCGCGGCTCCGCTCGCGTGGACTACACAGTTGTACCGGAAATTTTTTTTCCAGGATAAAATAGCGTAGCTATGTCACTCTCCAGCGTATAAACTATGCATGCGAAAAATTATAGCAGTCCCGGTACCTAAAACTGTGTAGTCCACGCGAGCGGAGCCGCGGGCGGAAACTAGTTGGAAAATAAAATACAACCCATGTGTTACTCGCTGTTAATGTAACTTTCTATAGGTTAAAGAATTTTTAAGATCAGTTAAGTAGTTTTCGAGTTCATCCGCACAAAAAAAATCTTTCCTCTTTATAAAACTAGTATAAATACAGAATGTATCTAATTACATAAAACATGGGATTTTCATCATTATTTTTATTTACTTCATTGCTATTAATTTCAGAATTATAATATTTCTGAGATTTATTTGTGGGATAAGTTTGTTTGATATTGATTTTCCCAATCAGAATCGCTACTTCTTTGCCAGGTAAAATGGCGATTAAATGTTTTGTAGCTTATCAAAACCGTCAATTGACGTCAATGACGACCGCTAGACATAGTGGGTAGCGACCCTACCCACGAAGCTAGGGGTCCCGGGTTCTAATCCCAGGTCGGATCAGTATTTATATGATGAATATCGATACTGGTACCGGGTTTTGGTTGTTATATGTATGTGGTGTCTTCGCTTGGTACCCAAAACACAAGCTAATGCTTAGTTTGGGGCCTTGACGTTGTTGTAATGTAAACGTTATTATTATTAATTTTCAAGCTATTTACGTCAAACGGTAGTATCGCAATATTGAAGTGTCGATGACATTAAAGTGTACCTCATATAGGTATCAGATAGCGCATAATATCGCGTGCGAACAATCCATATCGAGCCAAACAAAGCTACCCCATATTTTAACAACTGTCCTAATACATCTTGCAATGTTGTTTCTACTGTTTTTTTGCTTTACAACTGTTTATTCTCCTTTGGCATGTTTACTTTTAATTTTTGTATTACTTTTTTTTGCCGGTCGTGTCGTTTATGGAGGGTAACGTGTTTTTTGTTTCTACCTATTCGTACGTATCAGAGGGCAATTCTGGTCGCCACGCAAAGGGTTCAATTTTAAAAGTCACATGTCCACACGATAATTAAATACACGTGCATTCACGACATGGCATGCTAGGTTAAGAGCTTCTAGTATTAAACAATAATGAATTTCTTATGTAATTATATATTCACAAAATGTTTATTTATTGCATGTAAATTTATCTGTGTTCAGCGACCGTTCGGTGGCGTATGTCAAAAATTTTGAAATACCATTAAAATATTCAACGAATTGGATCGAGTTTTTTCTTCATTTCAGGTGCCTGTCAATGAAAGCGCCAGACAGGTATGTCCGCTAGTCGGTCGCACCGCGTTCGGTAACGTTCGCCCGTGTTCGGTAACGCTCGGCGACGTTCGTAAGAGCTCGGGCACGTTCGGGCCGCCTCGGCTCACTAGCCAGGGGGTAGCCTGGACGACCTCACACCCGCAACGCAGGAACAACAAACAGTATTTTTGTTTGTCAACAAAATTGCTTATCGATGTTTTATGATTTCTTGATCAGATTTTTTTATTTTGTTCTGCAAAATTTTTTCTCCTAGCCTATGTCTGGAATGTTAAATTATCACTATCCATCATTCCAATACGTCATTATGACCATTAGGTTCCTTTTATTCGAACATGCTTTAATTGGATTTATCACCGATTTTATAGTACCTAAAGATTGCATTGGCTAATTGGTGTGATAATTGTTTTTATGTATTTCGTTATTTGTAGGTATCGTGTTTAGTTAAAGTTGTTGTTCTGGGTTCATCCAGGTTACCACCTCAGCTCTTGATTGAATATAACATTAAAAAAAAGTATCACAGATAAATTTACAAATGTCAGACTCTTTTCTATTTCATACAAGAATGCATTAGTTTTATGTTTAATAAGCATGACTATTTGTGTAGTTAACATTCCTTTACAAATCGCGGTAGCTGTAAACAGGTGAGTTTATGAATATTGTATTTCATTCTCATAGAGGTATCAAAATCTAAAGGAATATAAATTGTATTGACTATTACGGCCTGCTTGAGCTCAACCGCACTGTCCATGCGCAAAAAATATTAATTTTCTTTTAAATACAAAGAGTTATATACCCGTGAATATTAACCTGATTTCACGAAAAAAATCAATATCGTTTAAATTAAATACCACAAACGAGCCGTTGGCCGATAATTTAATTTAATTAAATAACACTTTGGCGGGACCAAATAGAGTGCTAGTTCACCTCTCCTGACATTTTGATACCTCTATGTTCACACAATTTGACCATTTAGCCAGCAATAATTATCCATGAACAAGTAAATGTTTAAAAAGTATATATTTAAAACCGCTAACAAGCCATCTATTGATCTATGAGAATGATCATTGGAAAAGGATTTAACGCCTCCGTTAGCACGTTACGGCGACAAAAGCCATTAAAATATTTGATAAAGGCAGAGGCACAATAAGATCTGAGCCACTGGCTCCCCGCTGCGCCCGCGCATTGAGATGCGATGTCGTGCTGACACCGACAATACACCGACTAATATTAACGTCCGATGTTTTGGTCGGTAACGATACTTATCAATGTTATTATTAGTTTATGTTTTCTACTGTTTGATTATGTACAGTAGCATTCGATCTTTAAATTTTGTCTTTTTAAATATTAAACTTTTTAAATAAATATTTTATAAAAATTTTAATGTTATGTTTTCATGCCGTCAAATAATAGAAAGAGTGACAAGCATTTATTTTTAGAATGTCAGTAAAAAGTTTCTCTCTAGCCACTGTCACTCTCACTGTATTTGGGCCAAAATATTTAACACATAATTTTTTTTTGGAAAAATAGACCAATCTATTCCTGCCTCTCAAAATAAAACAAAAAATCTGCAATTATTTCAATTTTTTTCTAAAATTTGATAAATAAAATGTCTCTGTGGCGTCATTCGCATATATGTTTATTATTTGCTTTATCTAAGACTAAATTAAATCATATTTTGATTGACTGATAGGTAACTAACCTACTATTTTATACTTATTTTTCGCACTTTGTTTTTAAGGTTCCGTAGCTAAATGGCAAAAAAGGAACCTTATATAGTTTCGCCATGTCCGTCCGTCCGTCCGTTTGTCTATCTGTCTGTGTTTTTTCTCTGAAACTATTGGCATAATATAGATGAAATTTGGAAGGTAATTAATTTGTCTTGAAAAGTATCTACTTTTAAACAAATAAATGTTACAATAAAATCTGAGTATTTTTACACCTTAGAACATCTAAGATTTTTAAACAAAATAAATACATATATTATGGGTTAGAGTATGAAATTGCCGATAAGTACTGAAAAATTGAAAAAAAAAAATTGTAGAATGAAATATATAAGTATATTTAATCAACGTATTTACCCTCGTTGTCTATACAATTCTGCCACACGTAGTGAAAAAAAAATTGGGTTAGGTCACCATACATGTAACTGAAGTACGAAAAAAAAATTCATCGTTTATTGGTGCGAGAGATACCAAACGATAGGTCTTAAAAATGATATCAAGGCTTCAAACAATTTTTTTTATTTAAGTCAAAACATGTTGAGATATGCACTCCTAAAGTCCTAATTTTTATTAGAGTCATGTGTCCCCCCTCTACCAGCTAAACCGTTGTTTTTGGATACGTGGAAAAAATTCATGACAGGAGTTTAAATAACGTAGTAAAAAGGAATACTATCACAGCTAACTAGACTGTATTATTTAACGAATAATAGATTAGCTTATGAAATGTACTTTTATAAGTAAAAATTTTGTAATAATTCCGTAGAAAATGACAGATAGCGTTTAGCCAATAAGCGAAAAGAAGATGCATTTTATCTTTGTGATGTTATTGTAATAGATAATTTAAAAAAAAAAAATATGATGAAAACTACATTGTATTACTACGTACTACCTACAAATTTACACTTTCCTTGGCAGAGCTTATTCTTTTTACAATCATAATAAAAATAAAAAATTCACTGTAATAAAATAAGTAATTAAAATTGTCTCTAGCTATCAATGCACTCATGTTATTACTTTTCGGATCAGCCAGAGAAGGTCGAGCGCCTTTTAAATAACTAACGAAAAAAAAAATGAAATATATTTATACAAAAATTCTTAAATTACATAATAATAACGATTAATGGTTAAGTTCGATTAACGTCGCGTTCTTTTTTATATTGTATGGTGGTACGGAACTCTTCGTGTGCGAGTCCGATTCGCACTTGGCAGGTTTTTTACTGTATAAAGCAGCGGAATAAGCTCAACTGTCTAGATGACGTCACAGAGACAACGTCAGATGAATTTTCTTAAATCTGATACATTCATAAAAAGAAAAATAAACACTTCAAGAGATTGTTATGAAACCTTATTCCTGTCAATTTTATCAACTTTAAAGTGTTCGTCCAAGCCCACTTAACAAATATCAATACCCGCAAACACATAGTTTATATTCGTATAGTTCGATTGCCACAACACCTATGTATGGGCCGAATTCCATTTAAACGAAAACAAAGAAATGCTGTAAAAGCGCTTACTAGACCTGTGGAGTTATAACGTCAAAAATAAGCGGACCACGAGCGATTCGACTGTGGTGATGTGGCATCTATGTTTAAATAGTTCAAACTTTAAGGCGGAACGGAATACAACGCTGTAGGCGTGCTTGCGCAGGTACAGTCCATCCATCCCATCGCTCCACTGCGTCCCGCTGCACCTAAACCTGGTTACTGCGACGCGACTTGTGCCTATGTTCGGATGCGCCATAAAGTTTGATTGAAACTGTATTAATATAACGATGCGTAAAAACATTAAAAAAAATTGTTTAGTTTTTTTAAAAATATCTTGATTTAGAAAAGTATTTAAATAAACTAACTTTAATAATAAAATAACTGACTTATTAATATTACTCTTTCGGTAGCTCCTTTTATAGTATTAAGATAAATGAGGCTTATAGATTGTGGAGGTATCAATGATAATTTGAAACGAAATGGATTGATAATCCCAAATCATCAATCAGATTGAAAAAAAGGACCATTAAGGAATCTACCTATTGTTTTTTATAAGACTTGGGTTATACAGCGTGTAACAAAATTACCAAAAAAATACAATCCTACTAAATAATCAATTTTGGTGAGTATCCAATTGATAGAATAGTGACTCAGAATTACTTATATATATATATTATATAGCTTGTAGCTATATTGGAACGAAAATGCGGTCTGTATGACGTTATCATAAAGTTTATTTGCGATTGTATCAATTTTTAAATTTTAATTTTTAAATAAATGGAATCATAAAAAATATGTCATATGATTTAATTATTCAGTTAATGATTTTGAACAGTGTTAATTTTGTTACAGAATATATTTAAAAGTAGGTAATGTTACTTGAGTCGCTCTTCGAGTTACTAATAAAAAGTATAATTTTAATCGGGCATTCATTCATGATAGTAATGCAGTAAAGTAAAGTAAACTTATTTTCTTTTAGTGATTGACCGATGTGACATATTATTTTATAAATAAAACAAAGACAGACTTTAATTCATTGTGATTGTGATTTTGTTTGTGAACTAGTTTAGTACTGTGATGAAATAGGTACATTGAACTATTTGTTTTTATATTTTTACAAATTGTTACAAATAAAAAAATGCATTTATTTTATTTGTTTAAATTTATGTTTTATGTGGTTGAAATTTATGTTAAATTATTTATTTAAGGTTAGGTTAAAGTTAGAAAGTTCGTAATTTTTTTTATTTTGAATTACGGATAATACAAATAAAGCGTCTTCAATGTATATTTTTTTTTGTGATAGCGGGTGGTATCTTGTTAAATATGTATTGTAGAATCAATTCAATCAGTTTCAATCACTGTCAATCAATCTCAATCAATCTTTGTTTAGGTAATTTGCAAATGTGATTTAATTTTATCATGCGTGATGTGGTGATGAGACTATAAAGTACTGTTTAAAGATTATCGTTAAATAAACCCCATAATTTTTAATACACATACACAAAATTTATTTGCGAATTCAGTTTATTGTAATATTAAAAATCTTAAACAGACTTGTATCTCGCACGTATAATTTCAATAAATACCCAGATTTCAAACGATAGTCTATATAAACAATAAAATATATGATTGCCTAGCAAAAGTTATCTACTTATATATATAATCACATAATTTTGCCTTAAAGGTACCTAATCGGTTTTGTTGATACACACAGTCTAAATTGAAATCAAAGACAATCGGCAGGCGACGGACGCGTGAAGGTGCAATAAACGTGAAAACAAACGAATCGCAGTACAAAGGATCCGTTTTACAGATCCTAACGCCCTTTTCCGACAAAGGCGTTTTGAATTTAAATAAACACTAACTTGTTAACCCCCTTTGACCGTTCATGGGCAATTTTCACCCCGGAAAACGGAATGGAAACGATTTCTGAAAGGGTCCCCCGGACTGTATGTTATACCGCGTGAAGCGTTTCAGACCTTTACTTCATTGAATATTGTTTTAGCGCTGATTGCGATGTTATCTTTTGGATGCGAATGTAAAATGTTTAGCTTCATTAGGGATGTTAGTCCTAAAACCCTTTTAACTATAATCTATTTGACTAAATAATTGAATACGTACAAGAGTGTGTTCGTGGAGCAAAGTAAAAGGGGCTGTTTTCGGATTATTTAAGGGCATTACTGATCCAAAAAACATCGAAAGGAACGTCGCATACTTTGTTCCGCACGACCAGTCAAATTAGTCAAATGAATTTTCTCCATGTTCGTAAAAACGAATGCTTATTTTTATTTTTAATTATATATTTTTTAAATTTATGAAATGTTTATTCATCTTTGGAAACCTGAATAATTATGCAATCGTAATTTTTCATCAAATTGTGATCAAATCAAATTTTAGTCACATATTTTTTATAGTCAAAAACTGATTCCTGAAAATATACTATACACAATTAAAAGCTGTTTACTAAAAAAAGAAGCAATAAGTTTTTTGTTAAATATTTGAAAAAAGGCGAGGTTAGTAAAATTTTTTATTTCTATAAGTGACTTGTAAATTTACTAGAAAAAATTAAAAGAAACATTACATATATTTATTGGATGCTAATTTCAATAAACACTTAGTTAGGAAATTAGGAAAAAATAATTTGCATCGGTGATGATCTTAGCGATTAACGATAAAGTTTTACATAGTTTGAATAAGCGTCTAAAATTTTCTAATATCTAAGTGTTACATACAGTACACTTTATTTCCCGTATTTCCCATAGGATTATTATTATTTTGCCCTCTTTGTTTGGAAAATGGAATTAATTTAATTGAAACAAAAGTACATTCAATCGCGTAATGCTCATGTGTGTACTTACATATTGCTAAGTGTTAAAATCAATTTGTTTTCAATAACTTTGATTACTTTTATTCATTCTAGACGATTATTAACTTCTGGTATAAATGTAGTTATTTTTTTATTGTACATCTACAATGTAATGTAATGAATGATAATTATTTTGTGATGATGATGATTTTAGAGCATTTGGTATCCTATGATGTCCCAAAAGCCCCTGCATCTTTTGATACCACTGCCTTTTATTTGGTATTATAAATTTCAGAAATATAGCCAAATTACACTCCCCCACGAAAACGATCTAGTAAATATTTTCAATGTTAATAACAGGCCAATTTTACATACTTGTGTGTGTGACTGAACAGCTGCTCTCGCTACGTCATACTAATCATGTACAAACTGTTTCTGTGCGCGTGAATTATAACCGAACGGTTAGGTGAGATTTTTTATGTACGTTTTTTGAATCCGACTTTCTATCCAGACATTATAGAATCATAGACAAGCATCTAACATATCGAATAAATACAGTCTGAAATATCATCGCCCAAATCACCAAGGCTTTTCATTCGAGGTGTGGCTAGATCTCAATGTCAGCTTTGATCCAACCGCCCTCCTAAACAATGGGCATACTATTAACACCTCAGTCATTGTAACGAAGTGACACCGGTGTAGAGATCTGATTGGTCCATGCAACTATTGTCTATTAAAGTTTGGTGCCACGGTCGCCAGTCATTGTTGATTGCTATTGAATTCGTTGACTATTATTATTCATTGGATCATTGTATAAATACTGACGTACACTATTTTAAGGTTCTCCTATATCTTTGATTTAACTAAATTAATCGACACATATTAATATTCTCTATGTGAAAATACCTTGTTTGTTTGTTCTTTTTTCACTTCATAATGGTAACAAAAGAGCTTAACTTTTTGCAAAGAAAGAGAAAAGCAACATAGGTTACTGTATTCTAATCATGAGTTCCTATAGGGTACAAAACGAATCAAGCTTCGAAATAAATTACGAGCAAATTTTCAGCTGTGACATCGAAAAGTAATAAGAGTAGAATTCAACAAGTAAACCAGAGGAAGTGTAGGGCTGCAGAAACGGGAGACGTTATGAACGTTCATGCAGGCGGAACAGTGTGAAAAGCTTAGTCGTCTCGAATGAAAGGAGTTTTAAAATGTAGATCATTAGGCAATTACTTGTTCTATGAATAATCTGAACAATGAACTTCAGCTTCATGAAACTTATCGCTAATTACATGTTTCCTGACTGGCCAGTCTCGTTCACTGACCGCACTCACCTATTTGCGCGGTACACCGTAATAATAATTTTTTTCCCTACACAGCTTTAAGGCGAATATTTATCCTTTTTCTATTTAAATACTAGTGGATTAGCTTTTGTAATAATTATCAATTTAAATATAAAGATTTTACCCATTATTACTAAAACAACCTGGTCTACAGAACAACACGATAAATCATAAATCAAAATTCAACGGATCTAAGAAAAGCTCGCGAATATTTCAACATCTTGTGACAAATGAATCTATAAAATTAATTGGACAAGTAATCGAAAACCGAGAAAGAATTTCTTCATCTCAGTTGGAGGGGAGCGGGAAACAAATGGGGGGCGGACGTTGAATAATTCGATTTCCTTATTTGCACCAATCAATAGCTTATAAGGCAGTGAGCCTCGATATCTCTACAGATTGAAAGCAATATTAGAATCTGATACCGCGAAAAAAAATTTTCAAGAATTTTGTTAAAGTTTATTCTTTTTCGTATTTTTTATGAGTACAAATTTCGAATTTAAATATTGATGATGAAAATTTGATATTATTAATAATATAATTATTACTAATATGTGAAAATTTGTATGATTGTTATTCAATTACACTAAAACGGCTAAACGAATTTACATGAAATTTGGCGCATATATAGTAGTATTATTTTAACTGTATTATTACATAAGACACTTTTTATCCCAGTGGAGGCACGGCCGAACGATCCTTCAAAAAATTACCTGTAATTTATTTAACTTGCCTATATCTGTGAGATACTAAGCAAGCAGCAAATAAGATATCGTCCTTTTAATTTAAAAATACATGATTTTTTTAATGAAGAGAAGGTACCAGGCAAGCATGAAATGAAAGACATAATTCTTTTAATATCCTGGAAAAATACACGATTCCTTATGATAGCTTTTTTTCATGTCAAAACTAATTCTGATGAAGGCATAGAGATTTATTAAGTAGGTAATTAAGTTTTAGAATATTCTAGAAAGCCTCACAGTGTCTTAAAGCGTTGTGTCCCTTTAGTAGTTCCGATACAACTGTGTAGTCCACGCGGGCGAATCCGCGGGTATATCTAGTAATAAAATCATTGTTAAAATAACTAAGAAATTGGTTGTCTGCGTTTCCATATTTCCTCATTGTCTGTCTATCGGAAGGTAAGTTTTCCATAGCGCCAAGGTGTGCCATGTAACGAAGTTTACAAGTCATCTCGAAAACATTTAAAGGGTAGCATCGCTTGATGGAGACGTTGCAGACGGCATATTAGTAGCGATAATTATATTTGCCACGGAGCCCGCTGACGTTTCCTTGCCCTCGGCTCTTGTAGACAATTATATTAGAAGCAAGAGACCGAACCCAGCAATAAGTTTTCGTAACGAACATTCTGCGGTTTGATTTCGATATTCCTATTACTATTATTATATTTATAAATAAAACAACAACAAAAAAAACCGCTAAAGAAGTAATAAACATTTTCATTAGTTAATCAGTCGAGTGACCAGATTAATGAAGATAAACTGAATAAAATAAAGCATATCAAATTCTCTCCGTAACACCATCGGCTACTTAGTTCATTCCGGATATAAAATTTTCTGTGATTGAGCCCTGGCGAAGGACGGGGCGGCGGCCGAGGGGCGTGAATTCCAACAAAATTAGCACCAGGGGTTGAAATAAAAAAGGCGAAGGAAAAATTTAATGAACAGGAAAATGCCCCTTTTTGCCGCTATTCCATCTATTTATCTACATTGGGATGCCCATTACCTTGCTAAGAGAAAAGTTTACATTTTTAATTTAATGATTCCACTTTGTGGAAGTTGGGCGGGTCTCGGCGAAATCTTAATTTGGGGATTTCGGGAGCGTCGCGTTTTGTAAATATTATTCCTTTAATAAGACCTCATGTTCACCTCCCCACTCGGCCCCGCGGGTCGCCTCTGAACTCTGTGATTACGACTTCCCTGCAGCTTCATTTTCAACGTCTTCATTTTGATTGGCGCTAATGAAATTTTTGTTACTTCCTTGTTTGTACCTTTCCTAAGACGTATTATTAGGTTTTTATTTGGGTTATTGCTATTTTATTTAACAAGCCTATTAATAATGTATAACGCATAGGTATAATTTTTTTTACCTGTTTTATGATGCCTACTGAGAATTCGTAAACATGTTATTTATCTGCGATGGATAAAATATTGTTACAATAATATTAATTTTGTGATGAATATGACCTGTCCGTTGAAAGTAAAAATGCCAAGTGTCGTGGTAGCCAGTTCCTTACGTTTAACGGTATAAATTGTTACAGTGCCGGTCCCATCTGTAGCCCGCGGGCGCAGCTGCGAGCCGCGCCGCGATGACGTTTCGCTCTTAGCGGCTCTTTTAAAATTGAATATTTGATGCACCACTCCCTTATGACGAATCCTCAACTCTCCGGGAAGTGCCCAATTCGGTGGTAATTTTTTGAAACGCCTCTAAAAGCTTGGCCCATTACGTGGCGTATATATCCCCCGGTACGTTTTTTTTTGATTATATATTATTATTATTATCGATATAAAATGATTCTTTGATCGATCTACTATTGTTTTTGTTATTGTGTGTGTTATTATTATTATAAAAAAAAAAAAAAATTGTATTACGTGTTACATTAATGATATATATGTTCTTACATAACACCATTATTATTTTAACATCGTCACTTTTTACTTAACGGTAAATGTTATTCTCTTTCATATTTAGTGATGCTCCCATAGATAAGAGAACATTGTGTAATAATTGCTTATATATCGATACACAAAGGAATTAAATTTCAATAAAAACCACATACATATTAATAACACCTTTTGCTAGGGCAAATTTTAATTGAAATTATAAGTAGGTATTCTTATTTAGTTTAGTTCTCGTTCAAGAATAATTTAATGTTAAATATTTTTAAATTATTTATTTCATTGCATCATACTATGAGATTCTCATTTGTTTTTATAATAATGATGAATTATATCTTTACTGATTCAAACTTTTATTCAAATTTTACGTTACAACTTTCTTTTATTTTTCTTTCTTATTTTCCTCTTTAACTCATCACTTTTTCACTAATATCATATCCGAATGGTAACTCGTTTCTTTTCCAATTACAGCGATAAGAGTAGTAATATCGTCCATATCTGTTGTGTGGTGTCGATTCTAATTGGAATTTCGCACTATGTATGTGATATTTATTGGTCGGATATTGTGTTTGTGCTTTGCCGGTATCAGTTGATTATTCGATTTTTGTTTGGACATTGATAATGAATGTATTATTTTTGTAATTACTCAAATAGTGTTTGGGGAATTTTCTATCGTGGAACAATGAGTATTATTCGGTTATATTTGATTTTCTCACCTGCATAGTTACTGATGGTTTGGTGATTAGGGAATAAACTAATATTTCGTTTTAATTATAATATAATTAAGTGGAAATTCTTTATGTCATGTATAAAATAAAACAAATCGATAACTTAAATTTTTCCAGTTATCACTAAAAATAAACATCATCGCAAACACCGAGTTCACAAATTTCAGAAATGATATTAAATGGAGTACATAATTTAAAATGTCACTGACTGATAAATTAAACGACGGAATACGAGTACAATCAATTAAACCTTTATCAAAATGTACGTATATTTAATTTAATGAAAAACATTGTCAAGTAACAGGAATACCAGATGAATGAATTACAAGAGTAATTTTTCCTAAGAATAAAACAGAAATTTCACAATAAAAGTTAAAGCTTTGGTACGTATCTAATTACCAAGACTTCAGCAGGGTTAGCACACCCGACACGAAATACTATTTTTGAAGGTTTTCAAGGAAGCGCGTTAACAGGGTCATTTTAAATACATTCTTTATAGCAATACCAAAGATAAGATATAACCGAATTTATAATATCAGCATCGTGTTTAATATAAAAATAGCAAAAAATCAACTAAATTCTGTTACTTGTCTTTACATTGTTCTATGATAAATGAAGATTGAACACTTATATCTGATTAAAGGAATAATATAACATAATTACTTTTTGAAAACATGACCGAACCGACATATTGTCAAAACTTAGACAACATTAATATGTCAAAATTGGAAATTTACATCTAAATGTTCCGATAGAGAGATAATGACCGAATTACTATCATTTTTGGTAAAAATTACTGGTCGAGTCGCTAGAGGGCTAGAGGGGTCGGCTGCGGATAATTTTTTTTACACAACATCTGTTCCGTTTTAAATGCGTTTTTTTTCTTCTCTTCTTCGACATGATGGATCGGTTTCAACACATATTTTCGTCGGCGACTTTTGTTGTTGTGTTTATAAAACTTTGTTACACATCTCTGTTGTTTATACGTTTTATACCGGATAGATTTTTCTTAAAATTCTTGATGTGTCAATACGTTACTCTTCAGTGCTATTGTACTGTTAATTTGAAAAAGTATATTATGCTATAAAGATTTAGCATTTCGGTAAACTACATCTTAAAGAAAGGTTTAATACTAGTAAGCATGTGAAAATGACAAGCCATACATTGGTATGTGAAGACAATACGAAGTAGATATCTAAATTCCGCTAATCCCTCTCAAAAACAGGTGTGAAGTTATATATATATTTCGTTTATATAGAAGAGCACGTCGACTTAATAAAAAAAATTTAAAAAAAAACGAAATACGTGTCGGTTGCAATTGTCCCAAAACACTCGTGAGAATGGCTCGTAGGTTTTCTTTAAAAACCACTAAAGCGTGTTACTTAAGAAATGGGATTTGAAAGATCTTCCAGCGGTGTACTTAAAAGCTGGTAATCTTATCTACAACAAAAAAGTCATTTTGTCATATTGTATTAGAGTGCGGGGGAGGCTGTTAGTGATTAAATAGGGTTTTGAATTTTTTTATTTGATATTCATCTTTAAAAAAGTTCGATCATTTTAGGATTTGGCAGGCTGAGTGGATTCGTGTGATTTTATGTTTACTGTTTGATGGACTAAAAAGCTTTTAAATTTTTTTTATTTAAAACAGAAATCTGAATAGGTTCGAAATGGTATATGAGCGTGGCATGTCATTACGTTCATGCTGTAGGTATCTATTGCCTATGCATGCCATCCTGTCAATGATACCATATCAAAACTATATAAAGTAATAAGTAAAACAACAGCTACGTGAAAAAAGTTAAAAAAAAAAGCATGCAAGTCTATCATCCGACGGAAAACACCATAACATTTCAAGCCTGCTCTAACTTTAATTTTTTTACCAACAAATAGAGTAAATGCACTATTTCGACCCTCCACCCTCCCCCAGTTATTGGCACTTTGATAATTTTGTAGGTATAATATTAAATATCTATTAGTTATGATGGCTCAAATTAATATGTGTGTAATAGGTTCATTGATATTATTGTCAAGGTAAAATAAAGGGTACTTTCTTATTTTATTTAAACTTCACTATATTACTAGAACATATAGTAAAATAGTCGTTTCCTTTAAAAAATTGACTAAGTTAATAACAAGAATCAGTCAACGAGCCAATTATACATTACCCGACCAAAGATGACATGAGCAAATCATAGATAATGTTCTTTGAAGCAGATCTTGGTATCTGAATGTACATTCGAAAAACAAATATAAGCAGATTTCTCACCTCGCTACGATTTTTATGTTCGCGGAGATATATTTTGATGTTTTATGACTTAGCCAGTATTATAATATTTTTTTTAAATATGTCATGTATTTAACGTTTCGTATTGTATATATATCGCTTGCCTGAAAACAGCTTTAATTAGAGTTATAGTATAAAACACATGGAAAAGAGTTTACGAATATTTTTTTACACGACAGAATTAGGGCGGTTTTGAAAAACTGTAAGAGTTAGAATATTGTAAAAATAATAATACTTAAGATAAGCTCTAATATGGGCTAACAAATATTCTCATAGCCAGTTTTCTATGTGGACATTAGAGCATTTAAATCTCGGCTTACTAAAACTAAATTTATGATAAATCGTTACCGTTCCTATAGTTAATGTATGGAATTACCACCAAAAACAGGATTTTCTTAGAGTTTGCTATTAAATTTCAAAATTATTGTTTAGTGATCTATTATAGGCTTTTTGTAAATAAAACTAAACATGTGCAGCTAAATCAATTTAGTAACGACAATTTGCAATCGTTTCATTGCTTTTGATGACGATTTTGTTAGAAGACCGACTGACTTACGACGTTATTGACACTATTTCTTTATTTTGACGACTGCTTAGCCTAGTGGGCAGCGACCCTGCCTGCGAAGCTAGAGGTCCCGGGTTCGAATCCCAGGTCGGGTCAGTATTTATATGATGAATATTAATACTGGCACCGGGTCTTGGTTGTTATTTGTATGTGGTGTCTTCGCTTGGTACCCAAAATACAAGCTAATGCTTAGTTTGGGACCTAGACGTTGTTGTGATTGTATGTGGTGGTGGTGGTATTACTTATAATACAAAAATACAATCAATGAATAACGAATCAATTGCCTACATAACAGTAATAACCATTTAACCATTATTAAGTATCTATTGATACCGTGATCGAATTTCGCGTCTGTCCACAGTCCAAGATTTAATAAACGAAAGAGCATCACGAGATGAAAATTAATGAAATTAATCAAATTTACTAAGATACCGCCCGTGTCCGGGGACCCTAAATTTAATTCGAAACGTATCCATTTTCTTTGTGCAAACAAAATAATAAAAGCGCATTTATATTGGTTACGGCGAGCGAAAGTGTATGCAATAAAGAAGTGTACGGAAAAATGAGCGGGAGTTTTTGATTGATCACCGTTTCGCTTTTTGGAGTTACGTTTTTTTGCACAATCAAATGTACCGTCTTCGTGTATCGAATTTAAAGTAAATTTCAGTTTTTGGGAAATTGTAGTCGGTTCGATTCTTTTGTTAAAATCGATCTTGGTTCCTTTTATAGCAATGTATGATTTTGTGGAAGTACCTATGTAAAGAATTTAAATCTAATTTATATTGCCTTTAAAAAAGAAGAAATATAAGGACAAATTTTTAATTCGCAATCAATCACTTTCAAAAAGTCTTATAAATAGCAGGTAACTTAAAATTTATTAATATTGTAATTGAGTCTTTTATGATCGTTATGTTATGAATGCTGATCAATACTGTTAATAAAAAAAACTATTGAATTAAACGACACATAATTCACATGCATATTTTCAAAGATATTTTATAATTAGAAAAACCTTAATAAATTAAAAATATTATAAAATTTTGGTATCGTTGTACCGAAATCGATTATCATTCGAACCACCAACCTTTCACCACCAAGAGAATGGTGTGTTACGTGTTTTAACCACAACGAGAGATGTAATTATGAATTAAATATTAATACATGAAATATTCATAGAATCAAAATGTTAGATCCTATTCAAAGGGTTAGACACGTAACATCACAGTAAAAATAGGATGTAGTAGCTTACTATATGAGAAACGGTTGAGTGTATGCAGAGCGCACCCGTTTAACTTAGCATAAAATCCTGTACAAACTAACCGTAAGACCGAATGCCTTGTCGAAAACTAATAGATGGAAATTTCAAAACTGTATTTGACTCAACATAAAATGCTGGCCTAAAATGTCCTAAGGTGACTTCCGGTGTGATTTACAATGATTTGTGATGAACTATTGAGCAGTGGAACATACTAGAATCTGTTGTATTATATATTAACGAGCCAAAAAATACAAAATAAATCTATATTATAAATGCAAGAGCATTTTTGGAAACCATGATTTTCCCATCGATAATTGCACATTTTTCGGAAGACTTTCAATGTACACTTTATTATGAGATTACGATGACTGATTACGGAAAATCTACGAAAATCATGATTTCCGAAGATACCCGAATGTTGCCGATTGCAAAAGCTTTCGTGATACATATATAAGTCAATCTTGTTTTTTTCTGATATTACATTTTCCGTCAACTTACAATGATCGGATCATCTTCAAGCAACCTCGGGGATGGCGGACGTTTGATATTAAGTATGAAATTGCGTGAGATACAAAACCGTTTTTGTACGAATTCATAGTACTGGTTGATATTACTCTGCCAATATAGAAAGTAATGACACCCATCGTTGCTCGTTTTATGAACGATCAAAATTGTACAAGTCCACGTGTATAAGGAACACTTCGTAAAGTAGATTTAAATTTTAATACGGAGCTTTCGGTCGGGGGTTGTTTAAGTAATGTTTTGCGTTCCAATTTTATGGAGATGATTTCGGCTGTCTTGTGTAAATTATATATATTCATATAGTATTACGAAAATGATGATATTAATACTCAATAGCTTATCTTGAATTAAATTTTTAGCTAAGATCCGTTGATTGCAAAAATGGTGTATGAACAATAACATTTTATTATGATCACAAGAACGGTTCAGTATACGCTGCTTAGGTACTGAACGATTATTATGTTAATAAATATTGTTATATTTATTATTTCCGGTTTTATATTATTAATACTAATTCAAATCTGAGACATCCCACGCAGTGCCATATAGTCCCAAATTAAACAATTCCTATTTTGAATGACCAATCGGTGTAGTAGCCAATGACACCGATTGCAGTGTAAACCCAAAGCCGCAGGTTACATCCTCGTCCGAGAAAAAATTTTGTGTGGATGAAAATTTCTATTTGTTCCTTGTCTAAATGTAAAATATCTTCATATCTATGTATTATTCAAAAAAAGTATGTATATCAATAGTCTAGTACCCATAGTACAAGCTCTGTTTAATTTGGAACAGATGAACGCGTCTTAGACGTTCCAAATATTATTTTCATTATTATTAATGTAATCTTATAAATAGACACGGAACTCTTTAAATACCATTCAGCCATGTTTATACGTTCGGAACATCAAATTGGCCTGCGCATTTCTCGCTCTATTCAGTATTATTTCCCGTCTCTCAGTCTCAGGTGCGAACCGCAATTTCACAAGACAATCCTTAATAATTTCATACCGCCGTTTCGTCGGCCATATTGCCGAGGTGGCCACAGTTAGACGGCGATTTGCATTGTACTCCGTTCCATACCTCTTGAATATATAATTTTGTCGCTTTTATTAGAATAACTTTGCGTGGAAATTGGCAATAGTACTAAAAGGTAGCTAAGGACTATAATTTGAGGTTTCAGTATAGCTAATGGTTTATGAGTTTTTTGAGATTGTATAACTTTTTGGTTTTCGGTGACCATTAATTAATTTATTAATAATTTATTTATTTATTAATTATTTAATTAAAAATTCAAGTTTGCATATTTATGTACACTCTTTAAAAGTTTTATTGTTCTCCATGACTTCACTAAAAGACTATGGTTTATTCATAATATTATTCTGATGATCGATATAAGTGAAACAGTAAATAAGAGGAGGTGGTGAATACATTTAAAAAAAAAATACATACAGTCTAATATCTGTTTCGCAGAAAGATAAGCAAAAAATATATATCTGAATTAAGTCCTTAAATATCTCTTTTCATAAAAATAAAGCGTTTAAATTAATATCAGTAAGCTTTCTAAAACTACAATTTATATAACTGTATAAGTTAAATTTATTAAATTAAATAGAAATCAATTAAAGTCAATTATAAATATAACTAACGATAAAAACTTCAGTAGAGATAAAAAAATTATGTTTTAGACAAATGGCTTAAAATCTACTTAGAAATATAATGATAAAGATATATCTACTGAATAACAGTAGCTGGCAAGAATGGGAGAGTTTTCATATTGTTACCATTTCGTAGCTAGCTTCATGATATTTTGATTTTGAGACTACACATAGATTTGGAATTTGACCCATTTTTTTTTTCACTTAAAAAAACGGTCAAGTGCGAGTTGGACTCGCACACGAAGGGTTACGTACCACCATACAATATATTAAAAAAAAAACATTTCTTGCATATAGATGCCGTAATTTTTAACTTTATTTTTTTTTAATTTTTTGTTGTTATAGCAGCCCTAGTAGAACATACTTCATGAAAATTGTAAGTGTAAGCAACTATTTCACAACCACCAATTACTAAAAACGTTGAAAAAACACGTTGCTTGTATGAGGATCTCTTTTAATTTTTAACTTATTTTATTTCTATTATTTGTTTGATAGAGGCTATATTAATACAGACTCTGTGAAAATTTCACGTGTCTACCTGTTACGCTTCAGATGATACAGCCCTGTGACAGACCGATAGACAGCGGAGGATTAGTAATAGAATTCCCGTTGGTACGCTTTGGGTACAGAATCCTAAAAATTCTATAGCGTGTATCAAATGACTAATCACATTCTACGCTTTACAATCACAAAGAATTTTCATGTGACTTTAATATCTGCAGAACAGAGTAGTACTAAGCACTAAAAACACAGCATGTAACAATAAATAGGGTCCTCAACTAGTTATTGTGTGCGATAAGTTGCTAGATTTATTTTATAGTTGGCCAAGACTTTGTCCACCGCTGGGGTTGCCAGTAGGTTTTACGCGCGACCTGCCTGTTTTATAATGGCAATAAACTTAGGGATACATGCCACCATTAAAGTATTCCTTGGATTTATTTGACAGTTTGACCATTTTGGAATGTTTAATGCGAACTAGCATACAATGTGCGCTTTATAAATTATTTTAATTTTTTCGAATACATTTAATATATTAAATTATAATTCAATTTTAATATATGAACTGGATATAACCTATAAAATGATAACGAAAATTTAGGAATCTGCCGCTTTGAAAACGAAGAAATTATTGCCAACAATTTAACCGGGCAGACAAACGAAATGGAATTATGTTCCCCCTAAAAGTTGGCATCGGAATTAAAGATAGAATTTATCCTTCACCCCATCTCAATACAATATTTCCTGCGAAGGTGAACGAGGTTTTATACCTTACGATTTTATTTGTAATAAATAATAAATATTCCATAAACAATAAAATGTTATTTAATTGAAATTTCTGTAAATCAATTCAAAGCAGATCACGTATAATTTACCGCTCACATTATATTCTTTTAAATATTTGTGTCATATTAATTCTAAATTTTTAGGTAATAAAAACTAGTTCTAGACTTGTTATAGGTATAAGGTTTCTTTTAAATTATGTTTTTAGTTACGAAGACACTGTGAAAAACCTTAACATTAAAATTGTTAATATGTAGTTAGTAATCAACGATTTTCCGATTTTCTTATTTATTTGTGCTAAGAGACTTTGCTTTGTGCCGAATTTGAAGATACTAGGTCAACCGACAATACCTAGTCCATAAGCTTTAAAATTGACTGATGGTTCATCTCAAACACAGATTTATGACTACGCTCCGTTTCATCATTTTTTCCTACGGAAGGCAAAAAAAATGTCAATATTACTAGATTGCTATCTATACGTAGATACGGCGTGTTCAGCTGAACACAGTAGTCCAAACTTATAGAGCTTACCAAACTGAACAAAAGTAAAAAAAGTGACTATAAAAAAAATATAACTTTATACCTACATGTTTTTCTTGGTAACCGTCAGTTTGCGCCATATGATCATTTAAATCTTTTTGTTTAGTTTGGTAAGCTCAACACGCTCTATAAGTTTGGATTACCTTAAACCAAACACTTGGTTTATTATATAGGTATGGCATGTTCGGCTGAACATAGTCCAAACTTATAGAGCGTTTAGAGCTTACCGAACTAAACAAAATGTTAAAAAAAAAAAAGTTAAGATATTTCAAAATGTTTTTATCAGTAACCGTAAGTTGGCGCCCTCTACTCATTTAAAACTTTTTGTTTAGTTCGATAAGCACTACACGCTCTATAAGTTTGAATTAAGTTCTGCTGAACGCAGTGTTCAATTATATTACAGTCGAAAGCTTTAATACGAAAAAAGCGTCGTAAAGCATAAAAATGGTTCTGCTGAACTTTTTAAGTCGGCAAACTGTAAATCGAGAAACTTGTACATTAAGGTAGGCGGAGAGAGCAATTACGGTTTCACCTATTTTATCATTCTCGCGTTAAGGCACTCCCATTTCATTTCCTTGTTCCTTCTTTGTTTGGTTTTATTACTGCGCTAATGTAAAATATGACGTGTCTATGTAGGGTGAAATATTTGTTGTGTTTTTTCTTATCTATGTTATATATATATTCAATACATTTTTATTTTAATTATTTATTGCAAAATTGATAATACAATTTTCATGAAACTAAATTTTATACATAGACATATCTTTTATAGATGATATCGTATCATAATGTATCATCAAACTGCTTCTTTTAACAACAGAGCAGTAAAAGTTGACGACCGCTTAGCCTAGTGGGCAGCGACCCTGCCTGCGAAGCTGGAGGTCCCGGGTTCGAATCCCAGGTCGGGTCAGTATTTATATCATGAATATTAATACTGGCACCGGGTCTTGGTTGTTATATGTATGTGGTGTCTTCCCTTGGTACCCAAAATACAAGCTAATGCTTAGTTTGGGACCTAGGCATTGTTGTGATTGTGTGTGTTATTATTAAAAAAAAAAAAAAACATTATCTATTGTAGAGGTAGTTTTACAAAATAAATAAAATCTATAAAATTTTTTCTGACCGGTTGGCCGAGTGGTTGGAGACACTAAGGGTCGCGGGTTCGAGTACCGCCCGGGACAAATAGTTGTGTCCATGAACATGTTTGTTTGTCCCGTGTCTGGGTGTAAAAAACGTATCTGTTTATGTATATATTACAAAAAAGAATATTTAAGTATGTTTACCAGTTGCCTGGTACCCCATAATACTAGTACCTATAATACTACTAGATGGCGCGGTGTTGGTTGTGCCTGGTATTATTATATTCTTTTATACTATATGTATTTTAATATTTAGGAATATTGATTAAAAGCTATTATTATTATTACGACTCGTGGAGGTTAACGGAATCAGGATTATTTCTTTTTTTTTAAATAGATAACATTATCCTGTAAAGTAACAATGCAAACTCTTAAGCATGCACTAGTCTTAAATAAACGATTATTTTCCCATACTGTAATCCAGTTTTCATTATACTGCAACCATACTCATACGGGCCCCTTCACAGTTTTCTGTTCAAGGGGGCTGAGGAGGATATTGACACTTGGTCTTGTCACTGGCTTTTGTTGTATTAATGTAGATCGGGTTACATCCGTACGCACGTGTTCGCATGTCGCTATTGTTTCGTGTTGATGGATGTACAAATGGATGGTGTTAATTTTAATACGCTCATCTTTTTTTTTTAACTAATTTATATATTTTCATGAACTCGCATTATTTAGCTCAACAAAGATTCAACAAATTAATCTACAAATATTTTCTATAAAACTTTACATCAGTTTGACTTCCAGTAAGAACTTGTTATTTCTCTTTAAATTATTTGATATCTATAACAATCTGACACTCTTTTTTTCAGAAAACTCTCATAAAATTAAATTTATCGCCACTCGTATTTCAACAAACTTTCTCGCAATAACTAGTGATGGGGAAAGATAATGAATTTCCCTTGACATCGATTATTGGCTTTTCCCGATCGCGTGCACATTAAAAATTTCTGTGTAATATTTGTTTATTTTTTTTTTGGGTAAACATAAATATTTCCTTACGCAAAAACAACAACGTAGTATTTTTTAGAGTAATTTCTTAAAGTATCTCTGTTTGGGACATTTATTTTTAAATATCATACGATTATTATGCCTCACAAGCGCTTTAATTTTCCATCATTATTTCCGTAATAATGATTTATGTACTTAAGTTCTTTATTCTTGTAAGTTTGGTGCATGTAAATAACAATAAACTCATTCTTCGTATGAGTTAAACATTAATAAAATTTTGACTAGGATGCAAACGAAAACAATAACTTCGCCAAGAATCCAAGGAATCGCTTAGAAATAGTTACACAGTTCTCTAGTACGCATAATAAGCTCACTATTTCCTGAACTTATTTACAACTAGCTTTTGTTTGAGCCTTCGTCGACATGGTTCACATAGATGCTAATATGTGTAATTCAAGATAAACTATTTTTCGTACGATGAAAATTTCGAATATAAGCAATGATCTTACAACTCTCTGTATGGGGAGTCTGTATGGGGACCACTTTTAACAGACGGACAGGCGGATAGACCGACCAAATACCTTTTGAGAAACCCTTCTCTACTGTCTCTGAACTGTCTTCAATATTGTTGATTTGCCTATAAAATCGGCAACGTGATGATACATACCCTGTATATTGAATAACGACGCTGGGCTTAGGGCTGACCAATTAGTGGAACAATATTTTCTATGTTCTCCTGATATCTCACACCGTCACAATTTTATAATAACAGAAAATAAAATGTATCAAGAGCGAAACAACAGAAAACTACACAGTATTATTTGGAATTTAAAAAAATTGCGACGCTTTGATTTTAGATCGTTCAGTACAATTTAATAAATGGAATCTCAGCTGAGCCGAGCCGAAAGCTAATCGCTCTGTTCGCGCGTAATAATTAGTACAAATGAACTGACTTCGGGAGCCAGGCTATATAGACTTCAGAAGATTTTAAACTGAAGTGTCAATATCTCTTCGATTATTATTTCAGCATTTCTAGATAAAATTTTATCAAAAAATTTATATAAAAATATCACCTGACTGTTCGGTTGTAGGTAATTGACGCATGTAGACAATCAAAACCTTTAAGGTTAGTAGTCCGTAGGGCCATGGTTCGATTCTGGGCGTGTACCAATGAGTTTTTCTGACTTAAGTACATAACTATTACTGACTCCGTGCCTTTGAGAGCACGTTAAGCAGTCGGTCCCGGACGCTGTCAATAGATGGCGGTCGTTAAAATCCCCAACTCGCAGTGGAGCAGCGTGGTGGATTTAAGCTCCAAGCCCCTTTCACCCCGGGGGAGGCATAAGCCCCTGCAGTGGGTTAAAAATAGGCTGATGAAGTGAAGTGAAGAAGGTTAGTATGGCGTGGCGAGAGTGTGTAGTCTGTTTTGTCACACACAAGTATATAAAAGTTGATCTCTTTTCATATTGTTCTTGTGTGGGTCTATTTAAACATATAAACAATCGAAGGAATGAACACATATTATTAAATATTATATAAAAAATTGGTTGCATATAAAATTAATACTATCGAGAGATTCATCTTCATATTATGAGTGAATACAGAAAGCGTATTGAATGTAAATAAAAGTAAATACTAATAGTGCGAATAAGTAGTGCGGTGAATGTTTATGTACAATGCAATGTACAATAATGCAAGCTTTCTATAAAATACCTACATGAGAATAACTATAAAAACAATAATAAATTACATATTAATTGTGCAGCTTGCGTCGAGAGAGCACAGTGGGCGTGTATTTTTTTGTATATTTTGCATCTACTACATTCTTTTGTATATAAGTATTTCAACCTCTTTTTTTAATGCCATTTATCTGTTACCTGGCCGTTAAGATCGAGCTGAACGCGTGAACGTCCTTACAAATACTCTCATATGATTACGACTTTAATACGCATTTTAGTCGTGGTTTAATTTTAGTTATAGAAATTTCGTTATAGTTATATAAATATACGAAAGCTCTGTAACTAGGATATTTATAGAAATTTGGAAGTTTTGGCGCTATATAAACCTAGTAGCATGCGTATTAATGTCGTAACCGCACTGAGAAAAAAAAATACCGCCGAAAAAAAAATTACCATAGAACGGTTTTTAAGCGGTCAAACTTAATAATTCTATGCATATTAGTCATAAAACTTTACGGAACAACCTCCGAATAACTCTATGGGCCGGTTCAATGTAAATTAACCATATAATTCGGCGGACTATAACCGTCGTGTTCTATACGTTTACCGCAGATTATTCGGCAGCAATACCACTGCAGAAAGTCACCGACGAGTCTAGCGGTAAATGTGCAGAGTGATGACTATTCTATGGATATATGCTATCCGTCGCAATCCTTGCTGACGCAAGTTTTGACAGGTTTTAGATTAGATTGTCTTTGGTGTGACCATTGCAGAGAATCACATAACCGAACCGGTAGATTTTCGATCGAAGTCTGTGTGAATTAGATTAGATTAAATAGATAGATGAATTTCTTTCGGCAGTTGCAGCTGCCGAATCCTATTCAGCGCTCGAAGCGCAGAGATTTATGGAGTGCATTTTCCCTTTGAACTCGACGGTAATTATCCACCGCCGAGGACCGTTTTTTCTCTCAGTGCGGTAAAGAGCGTTCTTATGGGTGTTGAAGCATGCAGTCCCTTCTTAAAAAAACACCTTTTTATATCCTGGAGTGACATTCTCTGTGCCTGTTTTAACTTTTGAAAAGTTCAGTGATATTGTGAAGTTGTAAATATTACTATTTTCCGAAAATCCGAAAATTACCGGCAACCGGACGGGAAAGGTTGCCGGTAATTTTTGGGATGACTGGTAATAAACAAATAATTATTGGTAGGCATAAAGAAAATCCAAAAACAAATTACACAATTTGCATTTTCACGTATCCCAAAAATAATTCCTTCTTCTATATTGTTACGTCTAATAGATACAAAGCTCTGTATCACGGAATTCAGCAATCTCGCGAGTTAATAGCTCCGATTATTCATCCATCTAGCGCCGAGAGTCGCGAACGAAAGATCGATGGTAAAAGTATCGCGATCGGACGCCCAAACTATTCTGTTTGATTACACTTTGAATCAATAACTTCGTGCATCTCAACCTTTAGCTCAATTATTATTAATGGATAAAGGACTGTACTTATAGAAATAGTAAGGTTAATAAACGTACTGACAGATTTCCGCGGTAAAAAGTAGCCCATCAAGGACATGAATACGGAGTGTCAGACTTAAATCCGTTCAACCGTTCATAAACACAAAGAAATTTATATAATAGTATAAAAGTTTAATTAAGTTACTAGTTAAGAAGTAAAAGTAAAGAAACATGTCTTCTGATATCTAGATGTGATACAATAAAACGCATCAATATCGGCCTAATCGTTTTAGAGAAACATATCTAATGCAGCGCCCCCTGGTACCCAATAACCATACAACATAGCGTATAGAATTTCTGGAATCATAAAAAACATTTTTATTTATTTAATTGAATTCCATCCAATCGTTTTTAAGTCAATTGGTCACAAACATATGTACATACAAGAACACATACAGACAATTTTATGTGACTATTATTATTATTATTATAGTTTCAACTGTTGTATTAATTTATTTCATAGAGAAACAATACCCATTGAATAATAGTTAGTTGGCAACTATATGTTTATTTTACAAACGAAATTATTTTCTATATAAATGGCAAGATAATATACCAAATCTAGATATTCTTCATTAAAGTGGAAAGTATTATCCTAAAAAATGTCACAAAAATACTATTTTTTTTTTCACGACGATATTGTTTGAACGGATTGCTAAATTTTTACGTATATGTCTTTAACTGCAAGTTATTTTTTAATGAAATAAATTTATTATTAATTAATTTATATCTGAATATAAAACAAGAACGACAGACTTAGTGAATAAAGCAGAACGGTGTGTTAAAATCAGTTAAGAGGCGTTCGCCCCCCTCGATTCTCATCCGATATTGTCTAAGACAAGGCGATTACACAAATCTGAGGAAGCCATTAGTGCGGCTCGCTGCCCCGAGTGGCATCCCGGTTTGTTTAATAAAATCGCGTATTTACATATCAAAACCTTCAAAGGGGCATAATTGGACTCGATGACTTAGAAAACGGAGTGCCGGGCTAAGAAAACGTCCCCCCTTTCCTCGCGACCCCCCAAAAGGCAAACAAAGGAATTATACCCGCTCGAAGAAACTTTTCGCAATGGGAAAGCGCCTTAACAAACAGTACGTGTGTATTTAATGAAATTCCGATGGTTTCATAACGGCGTGTGTGCCTCGGGGTTCCTTACTCGCGAATTATTTGAGTGAAATCTTTGAACGCGTCTGCTCTCCCGGAAAAGTTGTTAAAGAAAATGGGTTGAGACGTTGTTAGATCTCATTAGTTCGATGTCCGCGTAAGTGTGCGGAATGCGGAACCCCTAATTTATTGGCGGAGCGCAGGAGCGGAAGGCGAGGGCGCCCATGGAATAGTAGTGGCTTTAATAAGGCATGTTTGAATGCAATGTCCGTCTTTTTATTAGTGGTCGCGGTCCGTCAACTACAACTCAGTGCTTACCGTGGTGGATTTTTTTTCCAGCAATTAACGATGAATATTGATAAATTTCATTCGTATAACTACTGCTCGTATATTAATGCTAACTGCGTTTAAACTACCAATACATTTTGCAGCTGTAAAATTTTTCATTGATTTTCAAAATAATACATACTCCCTATGTATTCGAATCTTTACTTGAAGTTTCCACCGTATTAGAAAAAACAAATATCATCTATCACGGGCGCATAAAAATTGCATCTTGAATAGGTCCTGCTGCTAACTAATCTTTGCAGCGCTGACTATGCTTCATATTTTTATGAACAACTCAAACGCCTGAGTTTAAGAACGTCACAAGCGCGACGAAGTTAACACTGGTGATAACTTCAGTTTTTCAGTTCAGTAGGTACCATGTCCTAATATTAATAAGGATTTTTATATATTGACAATTTACTAAACTATTTATACCACCAATTCAGTAATATTTTTTATATAATTATATATATATAAAATAAATTAATTTTCCAGTTAGGAATTTATTAGGTTATATGTAGTTGTAACATTTTTATTTCTCATATTGTACTTTAGCATATTTTAAACCACACCTGTAACTGTTTTTTCTCCTAATAAATAAATAGGTTAATTATTTACATTGTTTTTTTTTTAATATCAGAGAAAATCTATTTCGTATTGTTTACCAAGATCGTGATATTTGGTCGATGAAGGTATTTCTTGAGGGAGTATTTAATATAAAAAAAATTGTGACACTTAACAGGTAGTTTTGATCTGTTTTTATCGCGGCGCCGTTTGATCTGGTCTGGAATTCGTCAACAATAGGAATCAATTTTGGTTTACATCTCGCCCTGTGGCCATAACTAAAACGGTGCACGATAACTGAGCCTCGTAGTGGGCAATCATCAATCAATACCGTGGTCGATTGACCAAACTGACAAATAGTGTTTTATAATAACTATTTAATTTTGCTTATTAAAATAAAATATATTTACGTTGATTTTGTGATTTCAATGCACTAATCGATTCACATATGAAAATATTTTCAAAAAATCGTAATTTATATAAAGATAACTATCATCCATTCATCCGTCATCAGCCCGTTAATTCCCCACTGCGCAGGCTTCCACGCTGCTCCAACGAGGGTTGGTGGATGGTAACGACTGCCACCTATTGACGGCAACGGGGCCGATGGTTTAACGTGCTCTCCGAGGCACATTCAGGGATAGTTATGTACATAAGTTAGAAAAAAATAGAAAAAAATTATTAATACATACCCTGGGATTCGGCATAGGTAGATAGGTAAGATAACTATGAAGTTTTTTTATTGGTCAACAAATGAAACTTAGAAAATTGTACAATTTCAAGATTTAATTCCACTTATATATATCCACTTATAAATAAAAAGTTTATATATAACTGGAAACCTGTAATAGGCTAAAAGTTTTTCTTTCACTTAATGTCACAATAAATAAATATTCGTTACTGAAAATGTTTAACCATTCAGAACAAAAAAAAAAATAGCCACTCTATTATCTACCTAGCTGCAATTTAGTTTTTTTTTAAAGAACAGATACTAATTTTCTCAATATAATATATATTAAGAAAATTATTATCTGTAATCTATAATATAAAATAATATACCAAAGTATACTTAACAATTTTTGGTTCATGTTCTTGTTAAATATAATGATAGGTAAAAGTAGTTTTTTAAAATTAATTATCTATCGAATGACTTATCAAACACAGAACAACTATTTTTGAGGTAGGTACGTTAGAACTTCAGCGACACACCAAAATTATTTGTGTCTTTATAATGCAACGTCTTAATGAAACCTATTTAGGGTTTTGGGGCCAAAAAATAAAAAAACATTCAAGTCTTTATGATTTTGTTATTTCTGTCTGCCTGTCCATTCGTTCATCCGTCTACATGTTACAGGCTCATTTCTTCGCCATTTTTCCATTGGTTCTGATGAAATTTTACAGATAAATGTGTCATAATAACCGAGATTAAATCGTGTAGAGAAATTATGCATAGTAAAAACTATAAGGGTTCCTTTTTTGCCATTTGGCTACGGAACCCTAAAAAAAATGTACGATTTTTCTTTCATATATTATACTAATGATAATTTTTTTTGTAAAATTAATGCTATATATTTTGACAGTGATTAATGTTTAGCAAAGGTTTCAGTGAAAAGTTTTTTGAACAGAACATGTTCGTAAGTTTTAAGATACTGCAATTTTCAGTTATCAATAAATTTGATTTTATAGCCTTTTATGTATACATTGATTCAAGTTGAAAAGCCACAAGTAGGATAATTCTGTAAAACTCCAAGTGGACACGTCTGATATGCATTTTTGCGATTTTTTTTTTGGTACTTAAGGTAAATCGTTTAATGTTGGAATTCAATGTTCCTCAGAGAAGATAAACACTAAACTGTTAGTGTGTACGGATCAAATTATTAATCATCAATGATCATTGTGATCTATCAGCGAGCTTTACCGCGGTTTTATGATTCTTCGTCATAGTAAGTCAATAGTAAGTCTACAACAAGCGCCTATTCAAGTGGACTTGTCTTACTATTATCTATTATTCCTACTTCTACGCCGACGAATCATCAAAGTGCGGTAAAGCTCGCTGGTCGATCACCCTCTTAACTGTTATAAAACGGAAGAATAACAAAGAAAAAGATAGCACGATATTCAACCTTAATCTGAGACCATGTTGTACGGCTTCGTGACGCTCGGTGAGCCTCCGGGATCCTGTCAATTGGACATAAAGTTCGCTGACAAATTGTAACTACAGTGGTGACCACAGAACATACACAGTCGAAGCGTGTCTATACGTCAGTAATTATGAAATTAAGATGATAGCGCCTTCGATAATGCGTGATCACAGCTCTGCCGCTCTTTGTACGGCCAGGCCCTGAGTGGACGCTAAGTGTCCGTTACCGCGGCAAATCGCTTATTGGCCCTCGGTCGGTGGGAAAGCTAACAAAAAATATTAGAGCTATTGAAGTAATTAGAAACACCTTGCGGAATCATAGCTTGTCGCTAGTTAATCATTTACGCGTTCAGAAAAAAAAAGAGTTTGATACGACCTTTTTGAATATAATTCTTAAAAAGTATGACATAATCAGTATAATAATTATAATATTGTATATATTTATGTGCCTTTGTCAAAATCAATCGAAAAATAATGTATATACAATTTCATTATGTATAGTTTGTGGATGTACTAGGTGTGACGCACTAAAACCGTGAATCGGTCTTCTATTATCAGCTCACTTAGTACCTACTGGCTTATAATTCAGATATTTTTTAATTATTTAAATTGATAATTTATTGTGATATTGTATTGCACCGAGGTAAATCCATATGATTTTACAAATTGCAACCACTCAAAAAATTTCAGTGCTAAACACATCTAAATTTCCTAGTAATTGCACCTAGTTGAGTCTTAAACGAAATACCGTATAACGATGCAATAACACCCCTTTACAATGACACATTTAATGAAACTATAGCAAACAAACTGTTAATTTTTGTCCCCTCGCACACTATCAATATTTTATCAGGGACAGTGCGCTGCGATATTAAATGGGATAAATTAATAACTATATGGACATGTTTTAATGCGAATATGGACAATTTTATTGACAATATCGTTGGACGATGAGCATTTTGCAGTCGCAAGTGTTCGCCAAACAGGGGTCGGGAATAATCACTATTACTGATATAGGTATTTCGCTAATAACTGGTTGATAGTGGCTGTTAACTGAGTGCGTAACAGTGCTGATAGGATAGCCTGAAAGTTACTAGATATGAGAGAAAAAAAAATAACAGAAATAATTGCCACAAAGAACGGGTTCTATTAGTTTAATTAAATATTTAATTTATAAAGTTGTCTGATTTATGCGCTATACGTTTATTTAAAAAGAGAAAACAATAGAAACTGTTAGAAACTGTTGGCATTAAAAAGAACAAAAACAATAATAAAAAATAATTCAACTAAGTACAATGTAAAATCTTTAACAAAGACAAAGGTACAGAATATCTATATTTCAGACTAAAGACGTATTGACCTCGTGCTATAGATCACAGGGTGTATACAAAACTACAGTTCGACATAACATAGAACGCCGTCGGGTATCTTCATAGTCCACGAAAAAAGTTGAAGAATGACTAAGTATTATGAGTCGATAAACGTTTGAGGTGTTGATTGTGCACTAACAACATTTATCGTCTCATATTGAATTTCGACTTTTACGAAAGTGGCCGATGGCGATCTAAGCTGGGCTGAACTGTATTCAATATAGAAATCATGACGCTCTAACATTTAACTATATTCCTGACGAAAATTAAAAAAAAAAAAGACTTATAATAAACTGTTCGAAATAGTAAATTACCAGCTGATTACAATCCGAGATTTATCAATATGATAAAAAAATGACTGCGGTAGAAGCCGGACACCCATTGAATTTCAAAGCCGGACACGTATCAATAATATTAAAATAACGCGTAATATTATAATAAACATAAATAAATATATATATATTTTTATTTAATAAACTTTTAGCGTGACCTTAGCAGGCAAATGTTTCCATTAAATTATTGTAACTCAATCTGGCACGAATGCAAGCAATTGCATTGGGGTTAGGCTAGGACGTGCACTAGCGACTGTAAACATCAATACACTAATACAATGTCTATTAAAATAACATGTATTTGTAAAATACAAGACTATAATAATTTACGTATTTTACAGACAGAAACATTGAAAATGTACTTTATTCAATTTTTTATTGGCATATATATTTCGCACATTTTATTGCTATTCTCGCTATTTCTCTTCGTTCGTCCTTTTTAAATAATTCTGTCATTAACAGCTATACTCAAATACGATAATTAGAAACAAGGATAGTTTACAATTTTGAGTTTTTGTATTACTTTATGTTATGTCATGTCAAAATGTTATGTGAAATAAAATGATATGAAATATAATTGTTCTGTAATTTACTTCCACAGATTCAGATTCCGTCGTATGTAAGGGTTGAAAGCTTGGTATCGTATTGGTGCTTTTGTTATCATTCAATTAGAGTGGCTGGCCGGCTGTTTTATTATTTTAATGAGACTCTATATAATGGTGTAATTGAATGGACGGCGCGTCGCGCTACGCTTATTATTTCATACGATACCTAAGGCTGAGTCCATAATTTAATGTGTACAATATGGACAATATTTATTGTCACAAACAATAACTGATGTCTTGTGATATTCAGTACAACTCACGGCAATTTCTTAACATATATATTTCGCTAATAATAGTTCACAGCGAAATAATTCACTGTTATCTATTTTTTTGGTAAATCCACACGTAACTATGATTATTTGTTTGCTTTTATTATTACAATATTTAGCTAACATTACACAGACTTTCTGACTTACCAAGTGCGTTGTTTTTTATAGTCGAAGGTTCGGTCGTTCTAGTGCTTTCGACGAAATGTCTAACGAATTTAATTACTAGTCGTCTGTTTTCACCAAGCTTTCCACTATTGTCCATTTTTGTATAACCCATAACTATCACTATTTTTTTTTTTTTACAATTATAACACTTGATTGTCATTTCAGACTTTCTAGGAAACGCCCATTAAATTGAATTAATAGTCATTGGTTTTTCAGGGACCTTAGTAATGAAAGTAGAGATAATAATAATTTTTGGGACATCCCACACAGAGATAGACAACTGATGGTTGAGTGTTGTGATTGACGTCGATAATTTAAAAATCAGATGTAGTCAATTATTTGTTATTAAATTACAGTTCGACAGTCTTAGTGCGGACCGAGTTTAAGTTTCGATTCTAAACAGGTTACGAATTTATTTAACGTCGGCACTTACCATAAAGATTCCCGAAACCTGGTTCTTGAGTGAAAATCAAAATACAAAATCTGCATCAGCAACTTTAATATTTATCACTTGATTGGCTTAATATCTACTGATAATCATCACAAGCTTCTGGTCAGTAATAAACACGAGCTGATTCGTTTGCATGGTATTCACGATTTACAATGTTTAGTTTTTAATTTTTATAAAAACTAATGCATAATTTTATAAAAACTAATGCGTATCTGACCTATTTTGTAAACCATGCTCTATATATATTTTTGTGTTACTGCTTTAAAAAACAGCAGTGTGATGATGCTTCTTACCCTTTAACTTAAGCCTAGCTCATGCACATAAACGTCAAAGTGTCTTTTTTAAATTTATTAAAAAGCTTCTTCAATACCGGCTTCCTTGTTCTTGAGTTTTATTGGTTATAACTCAAGAACAAGAACTAATATGAAAAATTAAAAAAAAAAAAAAAATTATATAACCTTTTCTTAAAGAAATTTAAAAAAGAAACGTTGAAGTTTAAATCTAATTACTATTTAGTTGATGACAGAAAATTGAATATTTTCCATGCACAATTAATTTCTAGAATTTCCTAGAAAATTCTGATCTCACCAAAAAAAATTGATTGATATTTGATTGTTATTGAAATAAATAGGAAAATAACCAAAAATCAATGTGACCACAGTTCTATTCTATATCACTAACTACTAGTATTTGCCTAAACAGTTTTGCCAGCGCTCCCCATTACTCATGTCTATACTTCGTTGTGTTGCATATCCCATATTTCAGTTTACTCTCGGTCTATACTTTCACATAGACTGCATCGAACGAGGTACGGAATATTAAATTAACTTGTAAGATTTTAGGCAGAGATCATGCAGTAAAATGAGCCAGTAGAGTAAAAAAAAAACTTAAAGTGTATTTAATGACGAACTTCTCATAACAATGTTTTTTTTATATTATTGAATATAGTAAATCTTTTTTAAAATTGTAAAGCGTTTTTTAAAGGGAAACAAATATTAAATACGCATTTTACTTTAACTACATGAAAATTACTGAACCAATTTTAAAAATACTTTACCATCCGTTACTTTTTATTCTATGACACCTTTGTCTCTGATAACAAAAGGTTACTGCTAAAATTTAAAAAGTTAACTTTTAAGAGTCACCGAACTCAAAGGCGTCAGCGTGAACGTATGTTGTTATCTAACGTCATCGTTCGGTAAATAGGTAAGTTGCGATAAACAAAACGGGACTGAAAATTTCTATCGCCAAATCAAATGAAACGGCTTTCAGGAGTTCAACGATTGTGATAAGAGTATATAGACTAACTTGAAATGACTTTATTTTGCATTTATGTCAAATTGTCTGAGTAATGGCCCGAAATTATAAAATTATTGCAAACATTCAATAATATATTCACGCCTGACGTTACTTGAAATACGCATAAAATCGACAAGTGTCTGACTGAGACCAATGGCTTTAGATAAAATTGATTTCTATAAAAAATTTAGGCCATTACACGTATTATGAACGAGATAAACGATGCTTATTTAAAATTTATCACTACAACGGATACTTACTGAGTAACCATGGAATTATTATTCTATGGAGTTAGACTGACTAGTGAGCTCTTACACCTTGTCGATTGTGTACAATTTTTTCTTTTTGCTTCATTTAATCTGTCATAACTTTTTAACGGCTAAACTGATTTATATAAAATATTGAAATCGGTTAAGCTATTCTCGAGTTTTGTGCATTGGAACATAAATACATACATACAAATGACCGATCTTATATAAAGGCAGAAATATAAATGTATCACTTTAATAAATGACAAGGCACGTGCTGCGGTCTGCGGTCACTCTCCGCGTACCGATTTAAAATGTCTCTAACCTTAGTACATCGCTTGCGCTATTTAAAACTCGACTAGACGTGTACCTACGTATTTATTACGAATGTATATTTTCTGGATTGTCTTAGGTTAGACATATAGAAGTGTAGTATTGAACATGAATTGATTTTTAGAATTAATCTTTATCCATATACTCCAATTATTAGCATGTCTAGAAAACACAAAAGTTTTTAATGTCTTACAATGCAAATAACAATTTTCAGTTCTTGAATGAGTAATATAATATGCTGCTGAATATTTTTCTAATATACGTCTATTTATACACGTCCGTATTTTCATAGATTATTTATAAATATGTTACTATAGGCGAATAAGAAATTTATAAATAAATTTTTTCTTATTATTTCACATTCCCATTTTTTAACCGTTTTAATTTTACATTACACAAGTTTGACTCTACAACTAAAGTTTTAGATTAAATTTAAAAATATCTCTAAAATTTTGATTGTAAATCTACAATTTTTATGATCTGAGTATGTTTTAGTACAATGAAACAATAAAATATGCTTTCGAATATATCACTCAATTAAATTGTACGTCATCTAAGTATAACATAAGTACACGGTATTCATAAAGAAGTAAGTTAGAAAGTGAAGAAGTCAACTAATATAATATGAAACTGTTAAATTCCTTTACCTAAATATCTATAGACGCCAAATGCCTTTAAATATCACTTTAATGTACTGCCTAGTATTAAAATTGTAAATAAATGATCCCTAAATAAATTCATAAACTGTCAAAAACCGCATAGATGTCGCCCAATATATTCTTATGGGGCAGGAAATATAAAATTTGTTTAAATTCACAGCGTGTGGCGAACGGTACCTTCACCGGAAATTATTAGGACATTATTAATTATAGTTTTTATTGAGCACGTTAGATGATCGAAGGTAGGGCTGCTTCTATTAATAAATTCATGTTTTGTAAACGTTTTTTAATGCTTTTTTTGATATAAATACCATATTCAGAGACACTATGACAGACTTAGTCTATTTAAAATTATGTCTTTTTCAGAAATGATAAATAATAATTATTATATCTCGGACATGCCACACATCGCCATCTAGTCCCAAAATAAGCAAAGCTTGTATCATGAGTACCATACAACTGATATACATAATTAAATATTGAATGATACGTACATAAAAAAAATGAAAATACGAAAAGGGCACACCTCAAAAGCGGTCTAATCCTTCATGCAATATTTAAAAATGAGCATAGTTAAAATAGAAATGTAGTTATAGTTAGTATCAAGAGGTCAATATACAGCAAAAAGTTCCAAAGTAGAATCCTGAGCATTAGCGAGGGCAAAGTAGGTAAAGGCGAGGGATCAATGTGACGCCGAAAAGAAAAATAATTTTGCTCTCGAGTTGCACACTCCGCTTAACATGCCACCAACGAAAAAAATAAATAGAAAACATTTTAAAGTAGATTTCATGTACCCTATACATTCTTTTTTGAATACAATATTTCAAGTACAGCTCGGGATTTCACAACTTAGAATAATTTCCAATTTGTATCGGTATGGCATTTATGTAATTTATTTATATTTTCTATGACTTAATTAGTCATAAAGAATTGTGTTTGTTATATGTTCCTTTTTATAATAAGTATGTGAAATGCTTATCAACCAGTATAATTTAATGTAGTTTTATAATTAATAAATCAAATCTGTGTAAATATTACTCCTATTAAACTATTGAACGTCCGCGGCTTCGTCTGCATAGATAATACGTTTTATATTAATTTCTAACACAAATCATATAGAGCATACGTATTACATTCAGAGCTAGACTTTCATTACAGATTGTTATTACATTTATACGATTATTTCTTTGTATATTCACCTACTAATTAAATAGCTAATTCTACAAAGTTAACGTTTCGCAAAAGCTTACACAACTGCCCAATTAATGCTTGCGAATTTATTTATGTTTTGATAGATTTATACAAGCTTTCAGTGGATATTCTATAACTTACATTAAACAAAAAGAAAATACACGCCACTATTGCTCTGACTGACCCAAAAATTACGATAATAAAAACAAAAATGTGTTATTTCAGTCTTCATTAGAATGAAAAAGTAGACATAGATAACGAGTCCACCCGAAACAGCCTTGTCGACAACCCTAACTAACTGGAGTTTTGACAGCTCGCGTGACTGCCCTGTTTAATACATTTTTTTACTCTCACATTCGGTTTCGAGCAAATTGATTATGTCTATTAACTTGTTCCTTGGAAGTGACAGCCTCAGTATTAAGACCCATCGTCCTAAGCGATGTAATTTACGATTTCAATATATTAATTTGATATTTGATAACGACAGAATTATGATTCTATCTCTTTTCTATTCATGTATTTATCATTACTAATGGTCGCCCAGTGGTCGAAATTCGACCGTAGTCACTTTTTTGAAACCAGCAATAGTAATTAGGCGAGAGTAAGTCATTTCAAATTGCATCAAACAACAGACTATTATACTCGTATAGTTGATAATATTTGCAACACATATTATATATAGATTTTAGATTTTGGCACTCCTTTTCCATATAAACTTTAACTATGCCAAATCTCATTCTCCTTTGAGCACGTGGTATGTTTAAAAAGAGGTTTGAAGTTTTCTCTTCACGTATTAATAATAATAATAAATATTCGTTATTGAACATCAAAGAAAACAAGACCAAAATAAAATAAAATACAATGTAAATACGGGGTGAAATTTTAACAACCATCCAAATTTTAATATAATAATCTTTGGTGAAAAACCGATTGCCGTCTTGTTTCCTTTCAGTATCGTTCAATAGAAAAATATTGAGTTATGACTACACAAACCTTTCTCGAAAAAACTAATAAGTCTAGTCGCCGTTCACAGCCGCCGCCCCGTTTCGGTTCAAGGTCTTGGGCGCGTACATTTACTATAGCATTGAGAATTTCTTATGAAAACTTAACCTATATTTATTATTTACGTAATGAGGTCTATCGGTTATACCTAACATCTAGAAAAAGTTTGGATGGTTGTTAATATTTCATCCTGTATACCTAGGCATACAATAAAAGGCCTTATCATCAAAAAGTGATCTTTTCGAGACAACTTATGGGTGGAAAGAAATGAATTAACATTAAGAGGTCAGTGCATTAGTAATATTAATACATATAAACATACTTACATAATGAAATATATATCAAGTAATATTCGTATTCACTATAAAAATTAAACAATTACCTATAGTATGTATTTTCAATATTTATTTACTAAATAGCCTATTTTGCTGCATTTTTTTTTCTACACTTCTATCTCCCATTACTTATTACTATTCCCTTCCACCTTCATTTTATTCTTTTTTTGATTTCTCTATCCTCCGTATACAGTCCACAACCGCACACACATTCGAATTAGCATACATTTACATAAATAAATATAAATATAAAAATAAATAAACATAAATAAATAAATATTCACACTTACTATAAATAAATTAGTATGTAATTTAAACAACGCTAGCAAACACGGATCGAGCTGCGATTGAATCAACAGCTTAGAACAATCTTCATACACATGTTTTCATCGTCGGTTATAAAGCTAGTCTTGAATATTGTTTTTATGCTATACTCCGGTACGTATAATCGAAAACTTGAACAGGTATTTAATTAAAAAAATATTGTCATTTTACTTTTTCTTTTCCAGTGTACGTCACAGGAGTTAGTAGTGACATCTCAATGTAAAAAACATAAACAAACAAGGTGCTTAGTTGTATTTGCCATAGATAACTTGAGAGCGGAAGCAGGGCGCCGGCGT
This sequence comes from Luffia ferchaultella, assembly GCA_949709985.1. NCBI lineage: Eukaryota > Metazoa > Arthropoda > Insecta > Lepidoptera > Psychidae > Luffia > Luffia ferchaultella. The sequence goes on along the minus strand of OX453245.1, from coordinate 2,612,705 downwards.
ACGTCAAGTCGCTTGACACTTGAGGCTGCTTGGGAAAGTTTTTTTTTTGTCCAGTAATCTGGCCTTGATGTAGTAATATTTAAACTTAATCTTGTGTGGAAGGTTTTGAATTATTAAATTTTTTAATGTTAAATTAATTAAAACTGTAGAAATTACAGATATTTCCAAATGGCTAAACAATAGGATTAGGAACAAGAACAAACAAGTAATTAGGAAACGCGTTTTTCCGACAATTAAATATAGAGTTGTATTTATTTAAAAATATTCAATTGTTTGCCTTATTGTTTACCTATACTTATAAAAATCTTTTCGAGTTGTGAGAAATCAGTAAATTGCTTTTACACTATGTCTCTGGGTCCTTGTAACAATTTTCAATTTATTTTATTGGAATTTTTTGACTCGCTTGTTATACGTATTACAACACACAATTTAGCTTCAGGATTATCACAAGGTTACAATGTTGCAAACTTTGTTTCAAAGCCTACATATTAGATTTGAAGATTTTATAGGTATTACATGTAGTTAGTTAAGTACAAAAACCACTAATCTTTAATTAGTACTAAGTACCAAACTAGTTTAGAAAGGGAGACGGGCGGGACGCGTGTGTTGGCCACGCGATTGGTTACCTAGGTGTTGTGTTGTGCTTAGGTCTTTGTGTTTTGCCCGTCACAACGATACATGCTATTGAATTAAAGGCAAATACCGATAAAAATAACTTAAGTAAAAAAGTAAATAAAGTTGACAAATTTGTAAGCTTTGTGTCAATGAGTTTAGCAAGCGTGGGCCTTCTAGTTTTCTACATTCAAAGTTCGGTGACAAAAACCAAATCCATTGTTGATTTTTGGGTTGGGTTGATTTATATTTTTTTTGGGTATTATTTAATTCACTCGTTCATAATGTACTTTTATTTAAAATAATAGCTAGATAAAATAACTACCATAAATAATTAATTTAACTACCTTTAACTGAAAACGCAACAACTTATTAGTTGAAAATTGTAACATGTAAGTTTGATGCTATGACGATGGGAAATAGGTATAGTATAGGTTTTAATATTTGACAGAAATATATAAGTAGTCAGTTCTTATTGGGTCGCCTTATTACGATTTATACCAGTCATATAGTAACTGGATAAAACCGAAAAACTAAAAATTTATATAACATGAATGGTGGAAGTATAGTCAGAAACTGAAGTAATACGATTGGCATCACGGAATGGTCCAACCATAGAACTAATATTACTAGCGTATAGAAACGACACCGCGAACCAAATGTTTGCACCAAGCGTTGTTGCCCAGTGGCAACAACTCATTTAGTCACTCGCCTATGCTCATCGCGACCGCGTGCCAGAAATGTGATTAAACAACAATTCAAGAATGCCGTCGTGGGTATTAAAAACGTGCAAAAATCAATTAACTGCGAAGAAAAAAGATAGGGTATAACTTGTGGTCGACGAAAACAAACTAAAACCACCCGAAACTAATTTTCGTACCTATATTATTTTCTACCGTTGTCGCCATACTTGCCGCCATAGGTACTTGTTTTAACTACAAGTAATATCACAACGTGTATAATATGTACGAAAGACCAGTATAATACTTGCAATTCTGTGTATTCTAGTGGAAACGAACCAAGCATAACATGTATGAGACATTTATAATACAGTGTATTATACTTGGTAGAAAAATCAATGTGGTAGAAACAAGGTGATAGTGCCGCGCGCACAGATATGTTCGTGCTCGCCTGCTCTACTACTATACAGTTCAGTGGGTCCAACTTATATTGTCAAACAGTTACAACCACAGTTCACATAAATGCGATTACATACAACAAAATAAGGTAACAGATAGGTGCATCATAAATTAAAACCACAGCTGTTTTTGATGTCATGTAAAGCTGAAAAAATCATATAATGCAATTATATACATATATAAACTAGAAAGCCTGGGAAAGGATAGGCACGTTTTACTTCCCCGGACCATAAAATTTTAAAGTCTTATTTAAAACTCAATTATTGATTTTAAATATAATGTGTAATTAAAAAGGTTTTTACAATTGGGATTGGGTTCCATGTTTTTTTTTTTAAATAATTGCATTTTTTATTAAAGCATCAATATGCGACATCCAACATATTGCTTAATCTTCTCTTACTTAGGTCTAGAAATGAACGAGCGCGAATCAGCTAGACATTTTGACCTCAAGCATATCTCTTAACTGGATTTGGATGCAAACTATTATTCATCAGATTCGGATGCTTCACTACCTGTTTCTGAAAAGTCTGTCGTATTGAACTAGTGACTTAGTTAAAATTGGCATTGTTAAATTCGTTGAACTGTTTAACGAATTGACGATTGATAAATCGTCTACGTCATTGGGTAATTAACTCTGAGACTAGTTTCTATACTGTTCAAGAAAATCAACAATAATATCCAATTGGAATTAAACAAATACTGCAGTGGATTTTGAGTATGCAATTGTGGCCGACGAACCGGTTGTGTTTTCAATGTATTACAGATGAATTGTCATAGTGTATTTTGTATATTTGGGGTTAGTTTTAGACTTTTTTAGCTTATTGGTTAAGGATAGAACTGTATGCTGAATGATTTTTTATTTTAAGCTCTAAATAATCTATGTTGGCGTAGCAAGGAAGCCGCAGCATCAGGTTAATGTTCCCGTGTCTTTCCCAGTACTTATCTAGCTTATATAGGCCTTCTCAGTAAGTTTAAATCGACATCTTCTTTTTGCTCGTCCTCTTCACGGCATAACGAAAATTTACTTAAACTACTCAGAATCATTATGACATTAAGTACTTATCGACTATATTACTAAGTAAAATACTGAATGTCCTGTTTCCTGTTCATATTCAACAATAGGTTTCACGTGTTCATAACCCACGCATTGACGTATTTCCATCTAGTAGATCAACAGAGCTATGAGATTACACTAAGAATTGTTTCCAGTGAGGCCGGCATGTCTCACTCGACGCCTTCATATTTAAAAGTATTATGATATATTATCAAAACAAATCTCAGTACTAACGTATCTGTCTGTTGCCACTCCTAATGAAGTACGACTGAGATTTTTGATATTTTTTGTATTTATATTTTTGTGGTTAATTTTTATCAACTACGTATAAATAAATGAAGCCGTTTGCACAATAAATTATATGAAATGTATGGTATCCATCAGGATGATCTATGTAACTTTATAATTACATGATGTAGTCTGAAGTAAAATAATGCTTTGCCATAAGGCTGTGTTATTAAGAATAACTCGTTTTTATAATTAGGTCAGAATGGAGGGTATATATACAACTAGTTAAAAACAACGGTTGGCGAGTGCTAACATTTTATGGTTAAACGTTAATTTAATAATAACATACTCATCAACCGGTCAGACTGATGACATTTAGCGAAACCTAGCTTTTATGTTGCATGCGCTTGAGACGCATACTAATACTGTGAGGCGTAATTTTTCACGGCTTGCTTTGCATTATAATTTACCACACTGTAGTCCGAATTGGTTTACTTTACGAAATCGTGTCTATGATAAGAGTAAATTTATTCGACAGTTTAGTAAGCTTCAGTTCTCTGGGCTAAATTACTGTGAATGTAGCATTTGAAAATATAATCGTTAAAAAAAAAGATAAAAGTATCAAAATCAGTTAGGCAACGACGTCGACAGTAGCGGTCGATACAAAAGGACTTAACATATTTTTTCTTCATATTCTATTATGAACTTGCTCAGCATCCAGATGTGGAGATTGTTCAAACAAAGATTTTCAGTGGTACAGTCGGTCATTTTATTGTTAACGCGACTGAAGTAGTTTGACTACAATTCTTATGTTGATTCGCTTTATTTCAATTGACATTATTCATACAGTTATCGAATAGCATTTTTCTAAATTTATGTAAACACTTTAGTTACTTCCTACATTTACACTAAAATTAATCCTTTTGTTAGTATATAATCTGATGTTATAGTGTGATATAAGCAAGCAGTTGTGAATTCCAATTCCTTTCTATAATTATTTTTATTTAAACTTTTACATTCAACATGATTATAGTACATGTCATAGTCATGAAAATTACACAAATCCAAAATAATAATATAGTAATAACGTATACAAATGTTAGTTCAGTAACTATTTATTAAATTTATATTTATCATTTGTGCTGACTGTACATTGGGTTCTCACTATAATTACAGGCTGTCCTCAGTGCACTAACTCTAGTTTATTTTTATAATTTATCGATTATTTTCTTTCGTCCGCATCGGATACACATAACACTAGGAAATAAGTTACTGTATATGGATATGGCAAACCGTTTAGAGTTTATGTAAAATATTTTGATATTTTTTAAGTTAATAATAGCAGATTAATGATTTCATCATTTGTGTGTTGAAGAGGAAATAAATTCTATTTAAATACACTATAATATATGTTTTATTATATTCTAGATAAATATACTTAATTTGTCATGATAGTGATAACACAATAAATTATTGTCTTTAATTTACAAGTAAAACCGATGAAGACGTTAATTTGTTTGTTAATTTGTATAAGTTAAAAAAAGAAAATATAATTTCGTAGATGAATTGTGTAAATAAAATTTTACATCTGCAGACAGGTTGCCTATTTTATATTTAATGCAGAAAATTAAACAGCACCTTTACACACTACTATTTTCCTAGCTTCCTGTCAGTTCCCGATGTTTTTCTAATAACCTGTAAAACAAATCATAACGTTTATTTTGGTTGCGCTCCGAACGATCACACGACCGGAACTATATTCTGTTTCAAATCTCGAGCGAGCTGTTTGTTTTGATTATTAAAATTTTTCATGAACAACTTGACTGAAACAGTCGAGTTTCAGTTTTTTTTTTTGGTTTATTATTTACGACTCACCTATTCGGAGCCACGTGGCCGCTCTTTTTTAAACTATTACGCAAATACAATGCAGACGATTACTTATTGCGTGTTTACGCGAACGGTATACATTTATCTGGAAAGGCTGCTAACATCGCGTTATTTCGTATGTGTCGGATTATATTTGGCGGGATGACGGCTGAGTGTTTAGCATTCTAACTAAAATTATTAATGGGTTATTCTTGTGTAACGGTCGTTACACTACAAGACTAAATTGGAATATATGTAGCATCGCATTATAATTCAAGTGCGAATCAAACTCGTGTTATGGGAGTTTCATAGTGTTGTAAAACATATCTACTGTATCTAAAGCTACTAATTGCCAGACGACGCGAAAACACATATCTCACAAACTACAAATACTCTACTTGTGTTTGTTGTGGGATCTTGCTTTCTTGGCAAATTTCATGATAATAGGACAACGGGAAGTGCCTTTTATGTTTTGATTTATTTGCGAGTATCAAAATGTGTGTATTTGTTATTGCGTTGACTTAGAAGCTTGATTTTTTTTCCCTCTAAGAAACTATAGACCTAAGAGTCTAGATAGACAGACAGACCGACAACGAAGTCATCTTATTAGGCTTATTTTTTTCGTTTGAGGTACGGTACACTAAAAATAGTGAGAAATACTCATATAAATAACTTTGCGTGTTAACTTATTATGTTGTGCACTTCTGTAGCCAAAAATATGTCAAACAAACTGATGTAACGATCGGTACAGAATTTGAACAAACAGGGATGTTTTTTATAAAAAAACTGTGAATTTATAAATCCTAATGACTACTCAACAACACGGTACGTTTGAAAAAGATAAACTAAATTCTACAGATTAAAAATTTGATTACTTCTAGCGTGACGGTCGTTAAACGAACAAATACAAATTGGGAGATATTTATTAAACAGTATCTGATATAATAGAATAGAATAGAATATAGAATAAACAACTTCAATTCTCCAATTATGCTTTCCGGACTGAAAAGTTCTAGAAATATGCGCTAGTCTAGACCTTTATATTTTTTTCATAATTTGTGAGTAGTATGTCATTATTATAATCACATATTGATTCACCTTGATTCAGCATTTGTGACTAGGATGAACATTTTTCTTATTGGGGTTGTTCTAGGGTTTTGCTGCTATGATTTTAGTTTTTCGTAATGGTTTAAATCTGATAGGCTGGAATACCTAGTTAGGGACCAACGCTCTATGCGCATATAGTTAATGTTGCCATACAGTATAAAATTGTAGTTATCCAACACAGACAAGTCATGTTTTGATTGAGCTCAATATACTTTATGTCAATTTAGATAATCAGCTTCAATATTTCACGAAAGTCGAAAAATCTGTTTTGACTCCGTAGAAATCCTAATGCGAAAGTGTGTTTGTTTGTCCTTTCTTCACGATCGTCGGAACCACGAAACAGCGTGATTTTAAGATAGAGATAGTTGAGGAAACTGTAGCAACATCAGAAGTAAACAACATCTGTTATTGTTTACCTATACCAGTCAAATGATCTAATGAAATACAAAACTAATACAAAATCGGAATTAATGAGTACAGGTACTTCCAGAAATAAGCGAATAGTCCAAAGAGAAGGGTCGTAAAACTTGCGACTCAAATATCTTTAGATCTCTCTAAGATTATAACAAACAATCAGCGGTGAATCACGAGAAAAGTTTTTGAGAGTGTCTGCATAAAACACTTTATAATTTATGCGCCTACTAATGCATTTTGAAATAGAAACCACAGTTTATCTTTCAAGTGTCCCTCTAATGTCGGGTTGACGAAAAACGGGTGAACTTTTTGCTTCGACGAGCAGAAAGTTAAAAGCTACCGACACATGGCGTCCCGGTATGACTCGACAAATTGAGCTTTCTTTATTTCGATATTAGAAATAAAATTAAAAACTCAGGTATACGAACACTTTTTTTTTCAGAAATCCCAAAACGGCGAAACGGTAGCGGCGTTTCGAATCGTTCTCGATATACCGTGTCAATATAAATAGATAGCTATTAAATAACAAAACGAACTGTATTCGAAAAGATCTGAAATGACCCGTTTTGAGAAATAAGTGATTTTAAAATAAAATAAAAAATGGCGCCGCCCACAAAAAATCTATTAACCCAATGATTTGTTATATTTTCTCGTTAAATTGCTAATTTTAGTTCTTGCGTTTGAAAGCGGTCCGAGATTTCAAACCCTACCTTCATATGACATGCATATTTGATAAGCTTTTGAAGAGTGCTTTCAAACTATGAATCGTTTAAAAAAAGTATTTTTCTAAAATAAGTTAGGATATCCCATGTTATAACTATCGCGGCCACATCCGTTGGACTACCACTAAGGCGATTTTTGCTTGCACCGATCGCGACGTAGCGGCGCGGGCGGTGTTTGAACTGGCAATGATGGGATATATAATTTTTTTTCTTAAATTTTTCTACTTCTTCTATGAGTCTTCAGTTTCCCTGTAGTTGATGAACAGCTTTGTATAGTTTCTATTCACTGACATAGACTGACCGAAAAGCCGTGTGGTTAGAGACCTTAACTGGGGAGCCAAAGGTCGTGGGTTCGATTTCCACCCGGGTACCACCCACCACGATTTCCACTTGCTTACTTTGGGACTAGATGGCGCTGTGTGGGATTTCCCATGTTTATATTAAGTATTATGTTCTAGCTTGTATACTAAGCTATATTTTTTACAAGTTTTTATTTCAGAACTTTATATGCGTGATTAATATATATAACCATGTCAAATTGCAGCTTCCTTGGCTTCTTGTTAGTTATTAAAGAACCTTAATTTTTACGCAAACCGAATGACACCTAGTCACAAAATTTTCCAGAAATAGCTATTATAGGTATTTCCAGATTTAGGTAATAAAAAAAAATATTAGGTAGAATAATTTATCTGATTTATACTTCAGTTAAATTGAAATATTTTACGTATGGATACTGTTTTATTGAAAAACTTTCATCCCCTTAAGTTTTTTTTATTTTTTGTTCTTAATTATTCATATTACGTAATACATATAATTATTATGGATTTTGGAATCGTATGTTAATTTATAGTCAATAAACGCAATATCCAAGCGTAAAACGAAAAACTGTTAACCTCTGTGCTGTTAACAATTTCGCCCCATTCAAAAGCCCTCTCCATACGTCGACGCCGCGCCGCGTCGTAGACAAAAAGCGCGGTCAAACGGTTGCGAAATTTTTCATTTAAAATAGAATAGGGGGCGTGACGCCGCGTCGGTCACTTCGACTGTATAATTTCATTTTGTGAAATGGACTTCTATTGAAATTCCCCAAAAACCATGGCTTCGACATATCGAACAATACCTGACAAGCACACGTAACACGAAACTGAGAGAAATGAAAATATACATTTACCTAACATGCAGGGAGCAGCTTAGTGTCTGCAGGCGTTACGACAATACTTTTTGTTTGTAAATTTTGTTTCCGTTCAGAGTAGGCAGAAGAAACGCAGTTTTATTTTAATATTTTAAAGGCGGAATACGTTGAACGATTCACAGTTATATAGCTAGGTTTCGATACGCCCTTATGCTATGAAGTGAAAATAAAATAAAAATAAATGTTTAAAATGCCCTATTAGACAGAAATGGCAATACTGCATGGTGTGACGTCAGGCCATTTAAAACAATAATAAATTTAATCATTCAAGTTAAACTTTTAAATTCTTATATGTTCCATACTCGAATACAATTTTATTTTCAAATAACCAAGTTTAGTATGGACTCAAACTATATACTATTTGTTTAAAAATGAAAAAAAAAACTGCTCATAAGAAAATGAATATCAAGAATTAAGTTATTCAAGAATACGTTTAATTAGAATTTTGTGACTTCCTATGCAGCGAGTTTGATATACTCTGATAAGAAAGTAATGAAATTCCAATGTAGTAGAAAAACCGTCCAATAATGCTTACGCAGTGAAATAAACTTAAATCGAATTAGTTGCCATACTTTACAATAGATGGCACTATCTAACTAGTTATTATCTTTTACAACAGAAAGCGCTATCCCTAGACTTGTCTTAAATAAACCCTACATATTTAATTTTTAACCATAATTATAAGTTTTCAAACACGTAATATATGTTATTTCGAAAAAAATACGTACTGCTTGATGTAAAAACATTCGAATACAATTACGTACCATATAGAGATGCCGCCACGTGTGTAAGTTTTAATTGATTATGTCTTAAAAACGTTGTTTTATTGAAAATATCATATTCAACTAAAATTTTTTTACATACGAATGTATGAATTTGGGGCAACTTTATAGTCACGTAATAATAACTTGGGTCATCGTGATTTTATATGGCGCAATGTTCTTTCAATGTCAATTGCTCTAACTATTTTCAGTGTTAGATAAATACCCTAGTTCTTTACACGTTTATTTCGCTTTACACCAATTAATTGTAAAATTGATTCAATAACATTCACTTCTGTTAAATTTACATTTCACTCTGACCATTCACTAACAGTTTATTATTTTGTTATTAGATTTGATCTTTGACTGTTTCTTCAAATTTCCCTTACATTTAACCTCGATTTCGTATGATCCTATCAAGCGCGTTACATTGTGTTATTAGAAGGTTCAGTTGTTCTAGTTGCGTTCCAGAAAATCCATCAAATTATTTGTTTTTCATTGAATTTTCTGGCATTAACTAGTGATGAAGAAGTGTCGAAGTACGATTTCAAGAACCTACACGTAATAATACAATCGATACTGTTTCCTTTATGTTCGTTTTTCATTTTTCAGCAAATTATACGATGAAATTATACATATGTTTTCAATAACGGCCTTATTATGAACTTATATGAAGTGATAATCAACTAGCCAACTTTAAATGAAGATAACTACAAATATTTATAAGAAACTTTCCTTGTTTGAAGAAAGAATATTATTATTATTATATACTTCAGTAAAAGACTTAAATCTAATGTACAACACAATACACTGCCAAACTACATTTGAAGGTAGGATGTATTACTCTTGAATTGCAGTATCTCTTACATACCTACTAATTACAATCAAAAAAATTAAAATTAATTTCATTAATAAAATCTACACCCGATCGCAGTAATAACCACTAAACATTACAAAATTGTAGCCTAGAAAATACTCACAACGATTTTCCAACAAACATTTTCTTAAATTAAAAAAAAATATATATATATCATACCTACATTAAAGCTCTAGGTCTAGACATCAGAATAATAAGATTCGTATAATAAGTACTTATGCAAAATTCACGACGGTCTGATGTCCTTAATGAAATCTTTAGACAGGTAATAGTTAAAAAGGGAATTCGGGAGTAATACGAGAGATATGAAATGAAACGATAATACGGGAGGCTCACAATGGGGGAGCACAAAAGACGTCCTAGACATTACTGGATGAGATGTTATAAAGTTATATTCTCTTTACTTGGGGCAGGTAATACTGCAAAGATATGATTTAAAGAAACCAATTGAAGTATAAAGGACCGATTGAACAGATACAAAAATTAATAGTATATCGTGTGGTGATAGAGTAAATTTCATGAAAGAAAATACAACTAATTTTAAGTATGGGAAGCCCCCATATAATGGTAAAATTCTTATTCATTTTTTTATTATTCTGCTATAGAACAGATCATACCTAATTTCTAAAAAAAACCTAAAAGTAATAAGAAAATTAAAAAGGATGAAACAATCGTTCTTTAAAAATTACTTTTTAAATATTTCTGATTCTTTGTGCAGTGTTTATGCTTTATTTTTTAGAGATACGTGCCCAAAGGGTGCCAACGATACCCTATTACTAAGCCTTCGCCACTGCACCGTCTGTCTCTAGTAGTAGATAGGTAGCCGGGTGGAATCTTTACAGAATGTGTTATTGTAGCAGATATCCTAACAAATAATTATTGAAATGCCGGGCAAATGCAAATCGAACTGCTGTGTTTTTTTTAATCTGTCTTCACGTATATTTTTCATTTTGCATGGGGTTTCAAAGACAGGATTTTCTTATAGGTTTTCCTGTAAACTTTGAATGGAGCCTCTATATTCCGTATTTTTTTTAACTATAGGGCCAGTAGTTCCGGACGTAAGGAAGGTGATGATCGACTTTCTTGTATTTTCTTTGATATCTATTATACTATGTATTTTAAAATTATAAAATATATTTTTTCTTTTCATAACGAGCATTTTTATTTCATTTTTCACATGATGCACTTATAAAAAAGTTTTTTTAAATTTCCTAATTTGTCTTCTAAAATGATAATTAATTTACTGCTTTGGTTTTCCTGTGAAGTATAATTGTTAATAGTTTCAAAAGTTTCGGAGATAAGGGGAGATGGTAAATTTTTGTATATTTTCTTTAATATATTTTAAACCATTCATTTTAAAAATCATATAAACAAAACATTTGTATATTTCATAATATGCCAAAATCGAAATATTATGTTTAAAAGAAAACATTTTTTTAGGTTTCTTGTTTTTGCGTTATCGAATAAACGGTGATACATGCAAGCGTCAAACATAGTGTGATTAAAATTGTAAATTCTAAAGAAAAACAACGAGTAATATAAATCGGTCGTGTGTGACTTGGGCTCGTCCTAAACCCCGAAGTGAAAGAAAGGAAACAATTTTTACACATAAATGTAAACATTACATGTAAATACATATCACAAATATATTGTGTTATGTATGTACTATAGAACTCTTGGTGCATGTACATGACTCGCGCTTGATTATTTTGTAATTAAATAATTAAACCAGTGTCGAATATTTACAACCACTTTGTTTCAATCATTTAAGTCAAAAAGAAATGCTTCAAAAATTATCAAATTTTATAACTATACAATGAATGTAAGCGCTACCGATTAAATACGAACTGATTTAAATAATTTTAAATTAAAGAAGTAAAAAATATATTGCGCTTTTGCAACATTTTGAGAACGAAACTGAATTGATTTTTCTAAAATTTTGACTCTATTGGTCTATTATGGAGGGAGATATAGGTATAAATGTGAGGTCCATGGCTACTCGATGAGCCGGTATTAACAAGGGGCCGCGATAATTCCTTGCCATATGTTGAAGCGCATCAAGTAATCATTTATGCTAAATATTGTCAAATATGTCAAAGAAAATGAATTATAACGGGACATATTGTATGTTCACACAAACATTAATATCAAAGCTGAAAATTTTATAATTTCTAATTGTGTTTCAAATTACTTAGCATTAAACGAGAATACAATTTGAGTAATAACATTTTCAATCGTTTGAAATAATAAAGATCCACCAAAGAAAGGGAAACCCTTGAAGGGAACGATGAGAACATCACAGAGTTGGGTAAAACAGAGTCGGACTCTGTAGTTGACGTCTCTTTTTAATTGCGAGCACTCGTCGAGTTTCCTTTGTAATTAAATATTGAAATTAAGAAATGAACAGCGCTAATTACAAGATGTTCGTTTGTCCCTAAGGGCTTAGAGGGGGCAATATTGACTTTTACATTTTAATACCATCACGCCATTCGTTTATTGGAAATTATATAAGAATTTTCGTTATTATTATTCATAATATTCACTAAAATTGAGAACGGGATGTATTATTCATTAAAGTATATTTATACGAAATAGTTAAAATAAAAGAAAAGGTCAAAAGCGTTTTGAAAGGTTTCCGCACCGATAGCTTCGTTCCAACTAGTTTATCAATTAATATAGCGAAATAGTATGATCAGAAAGAAACTGTGAGAAATTCGCATAATTTCGTAAATTTTGTAATTCCTGAAAATTTAAAGCCTTAATAAAACTGTTTGTCCAATTCCTCTCGAGATCTATAAGAAAGCAATTGATCACAATTTTTTTTCTGTAAAATATAGGTGAAACTGCACCAACTCGAATTATTACAGATTTTTACGACTGGAATCCTCGGAGATAGGAAGGAATAAGGAGAACCATTAATTTTTCGAACAAGTCGGACAGTAACCATATTCAAATATAACAACAAACTGTGTGAATACGTCTCCATTGAGCTCTCATTGTGATACTACACACAAATAATTATATCCTTACTAATATTGTAAACGCGAAAGTTTGTATGTGTGGATGTTTGTTGCTCTTTCACGCATACACTACTGAATGGATTTTAATGAAATTTTACTATATTATAGCTTATACATCAGAATAATACATAGACTATAATTTATAAAGATGCTAGCTTTCCGCCTGCGGCTGCGCTCGCGTAGACTGCACAGTTGTACACTGATTTTAAAAATTCACCACTAGAAAGCTACATTATCAGCGAGTAACATGAGCTATACTTCATTTTCAAACTAGCTTTGCGCTCGCGGCTCCGCTCGCGTGGACTACATAGTTGTACCGGGTCCGTCGTAATTTTTTGCATAGATATAGTTTGTAAGCTGAAGAATTACTAGGCTACTTTATTCCCGGAAAAAAGGGTCCCGGTACAACTATGTAGTCCACGCGAGCGAAGCCGCGGGCGGAAAGCTAGTTAAAAATAAATTATCCTGGAGTTTTTCTTTTTAATTACTAATGGAAGTACGTGAGATTGTATGCGATCTAAATACTGCTGAAACAAAAGCATAGAATACTTATTAAAGATAGCAACGTATAGTACAGAATAGTCAGTTGATGGATCGCGACCGACTCGAATCTTCGGGAGTGAAGGCATGCGGGGATCGCGAGATGGTCTCCACAGAGTCTTTCATGACAGTGGCTGTCATCTCGTCTGCTCGCGGCATATTAAGAAAAAGTCATGTATGAATGTTGGAACCAGCGATTGAAATGATAACAATATTCAATAATGTTATTACTTGTATCTTTTCATTATAATTTTTTTTTAATTATCTTTTTACTATACTGTACTCATTAAATATAAAAAAAAACAACTTTAGTTTATGCCTTGAAACGCAGTGCATTTATAATATGAAATTTAACTATTAACATACGCCATTTTCGTTTCTAATTCAATAACATTGTGAGAAAACGCAACAGTGTCGTTCAAAAAAACTAGTGCAGCGCCTCATAAATTTTGCGTTTTGACATTTCAATTATTGCTAGCACGCGGCACGAAGTGTTCGTGTTAAAAAACTATAAACCAAACCTAATGAATATACAATATTGCCGTATAATTAATTGATGAGTGAACAAATTAATTAATTTTAGTTGTTGTCTTTAATTTAAATTATAGAGATTTAAACTGAGCAGAAATGTCACAAATCAACCAAAAAATTAACGTGTTATATATACATCAAATAACATTTTTATTTTACCTGTCATAAAATCATCGTATACTTATCGTAACGAATTCAAGTTTCATTGTACAAATCTTTTGTTGTCCTAAATAAATAAAAATAAAAATAACTAAATAAAATAAAATTGCCTTCTCATAACCAACCCACAACTCTATTTCGATTCCTAATCCGAATACAAAGAAAAAAATTCTATCAAATAGATCCGATAGCCTGTCTCGATTTTAATACGTTCTGTAGATCTTTATTAACTGTCAACGAATGTCTACGGGACCCTTTGGCGTATATGTAATAACCCATCAACAAAACGTAATTAGTTTCGTAAATAAAATGAGCCTGTGAGAATTGAAACGTATCAGCTACCTGATTGTGAGGTGACTTGCTACATTCAGTACCGTTGAATAAACAAGTGGAAATACATTATCGATCCAAAAAATTTTTTTTTAGATTATAATATAATTCCGATATTTATCATAATAATAAACAACAAAGTTCAGTAATGACACTCTGTTGATTGTTTGTTTAAAAGTAAAAAAATGCCCCTTAAGAAAATCAATATTAAAAATAAAGTTACTCGAAAATATTGTGAAATTCTGATACAGTAGATAAACTATCCAATGGACGCAGCAAAACAAATTTTAATCGAATCAGTTGCTATACTTTACGATAGATGGCGCTTTCTAATTGAAAATTTTCCTTTACATGTACAACAAATAGTACTATATCACTACAGCTGTCCAATTTTTAATTAAAATTATAAGTTTTCAAACACATAACATGTATTATTTCTGAAAAATATGTACTGCTTAAAATAAAAAAAAACATTCAAATGCAATTGTGTAATATATAACGACGAAGCCAGCCGCAAGTATAAGTTTTAATATATTATATTTCAAAAATATCACATTTAAAAAAATATCATTTTCTACTAACATTTTTCAAAAAATTACGATCTTTTCAATAACATATGTTTCAAATTGAAGCAACTTATAGACGTGTAATAATAACTTGGGTCAGTTGCAAACAGCGCAATGGTCACTGTCGTTTTCGCGGTAAAATACAATCCATATATTGGATTCATATATGTATCGCTTGAGAGATATGATTCAGAAAATAGTAGAGCGTAAAAGCCAATTTACACTAGTATTTGCTTACAACTTTGCCTGCATTAATTTTTCATGATTTGCAATATGTATTTAGTTTATAGTACCTATACGTAGATAATAACTGTTTTTACCCATCCGGTCTTTTCCGTGAAATGTGTGTTCTTCACTGGGTCATTTTTGTCTTACTGCTCTAGCTTATTGTCACATGAATTATGACTTCATCTATTTACATGTGAAAATTCCATCAAAATTGAGTGTGCTGTTTTTGAGTTATGTATATTCAAACATAAATATAATCAGTAAAAAAGGTAAATTTTGTAACTTTACTGGTAAATTAATTTGTCAGTCACAATAGA
Organism: Luffia ferchaultella; assembly: GCA_949709985.1. Lineage (NCBI taxonomy): Eukaryota > Metazoa > Arthropoda > Insecta > Lepidoptera > Psychidae > Luffia > Luffia ferchaultella. The sequence continues at coordinate 2,597,042 of OX453245.1, read as the reverse complement.
AATAAAATTGCAATATTTATGCCCACAAAGCAAAAAATACATGTTATGATGTGTCCTCACAACGATTTTTTACCTATAGGTAAAACAGTAATAAAAATAAAATAGTAATATAGTAGTAATAGTAATAGTAGGTAAAAAAATAAAATAGTAATAGTAATAAAAATAATAAATAAGTAAAATAGTAATAGTAAGTAAATTATGATTTATATAAATTACGTAAACACTTTTACAGTTAATAGTACCTACTACGTTCCGTTCTCTTATGAAACTGATTAATATCAAATTTTATTTTCTTTAAATGTTTATTACATCTTTGTATTAGCTTTGTTACTTTTAGCTATTGGAAGTGTTCGAACGTTTTTTTTTGTTGTTTATTTAGTGTTACTTATTTCTTCGACTTAAACAATTTTATTAATCAGATATGTAATGTCTATTTGTTAGAATGCTGAACGCCGCCGCTGAATTCAAGCAAATATGATTCTTTTTATTAATATTCGTAACTTAATTACCTTGGAAGCTAATTGTAATTACATAAAACATTATTTACTGTTGTAAATCATTAACAAAATTATTACAAATTCGATTAATTATTAATAAATAATTTCTTTAATAGTAGATTATTGTGGCGTTGCAGAAATAAAATATTTTAGATTAGTTTTTCATATAGATAATAGAGAGTGAAATCTGTGCGATGCCCGCGGGACAGGTGATGTTAGCATGAGGAAATCTTCCCTCACTGCATATTATAATTGTAAAGAAAAATTATGCCGGTTAACTTTTCCACCCCAAGGCGGTTTTATTTAATTTTTATTTTTATGGCACGATTAGACACGGCTTCGCTTTCTTTTTTATTGTTACCGCCAATGTGCCCCCTACTCACTGCTTTTGGTAAAACTTATTCAGTTTTTATTGAAACATTGTTTTTAATGAGTCCCGCTACGAGTTCGTTGTACTTTTGACTTTTCAGTTTTTAATATTTGATGATGTTTCCGTCATTAATTCTTCTTTAACCGTACCTGCTCCGGCGAAAATTTGAAAAATTTGAATCGTATTCTTATTTTTCATATCCAGTAGATCGTTAAAGAATTGAACAATGAGATATCATCGCCGGAACTGGCTTGTTCATGCGCACCTGTTTATAGCCGAAATAATTTATCTTGTTTACATTGAAGATAAACAGCTACCGCGCTTAAGTTTATACAAGATAAGATACAGCATCTAGTATCTCCTACCAATACACATTCACGAACTAACAGTGGCTCGTTGTTTAAAAATTATTAAGAATAATTCCCGGCTTGTAGGACTTTTGAAAAGGAAATACCTTGTTTGATGTCAACTACTACTTAAAGGGTGACATTTCCTTAGAATGTTTTAAACGGAAGCGATAGTAAATTATTATTGACTGACCAGTTGGTCGGGTGGTTGGAGGCGCGACTGTAGACCTTAAAAGTTTTGGGTTCGATCCCCGCCCGATATAAATATTTGTGTGCATGAAATATATACGTGCCGTCGATTTTGTTCGGTCCGTATCTAGATGTAAAATATCTGTTTAATTTAAATATACTATGTCAGTTGTCGATGTCTAGAACCCATGGCATAGATAGCCCTCTGCCTAGTTCAGGACTAGATGGTCGTCTGTGAATTATCTGAGGTATTATTATTGTAAGAATTAATTAAATGTATTATTGATTGAGTTTCAATATTATTTTATAATTAAATTTAAATGTTAGAAAATTCATTACTTGACATTTATAAGTAAATTAGTTTTTATAAAAAGTAAAGTAGCGTTAAAACAATTGCGAAACACATAAGATTTTAGATGGAGCTACAAAAACTGGAGTATGAATTAAAATTCGATATGTAACCAAAAAAAAACTATACATTAATGAACTATATATAATTTTCTTTCAAAATGGTAAATTACATTTGAAAAGTACATCAGGACATAAAAAAAATAACAGTTTGTAGAAGTAATTAAACACCATTAGCTAAACAAAACACGGATGACACGTAATCCAGTTAAAGAACACTAGGCAACGATCAAAGTTAAAAAAGACAATACGAATGCAGATCACAACAAACGCTACTATGGCGGGAACATCAATGGCGCCGGTGTCTTTTAACATCCATCTCACTTCGAAATGATGATTCGTTCAACTCAATAAATAAAACACCTTATACCGACCAAACAAAGACTAAAATCAATTGTCGCGCACCTAAAACACCAAAGTGAATATTTTTGGAAGAGTTTAATTTAAAACGTAAACATTCCCATACGTGCAGTAGTGCAGTAGGATCTTTTGTAAATAATCTTGCGTCGTCAGGAAAAAAAATGTATACAAATTATGACTATTAGCTTACGATGGCCTGTCAACGGGCGTTTTCAGCTATTCTGTTTTACGGTTAAGTTTCAGGATGTTTACGTCACGTGAACAGTCTACTATGATTTAGTGTCATGATCATGCGCCAGTGTGAACGCTAAGTGAGAGTCGAGAATAGCAAATATAATAACAAAGACCTGACGCTCTATTGATAGCCTTTAGATACGAGAGGGTCGTGTTTAGATTAATGAACTCCGTCGAAGACTTTCTGTCTACAAACGCGTGTTTACAATACAAGTAATTTAACGTTTAATATTATTATGTTTTGGTTGTTAAATGTATGTGGTGTCTTCGCTTGGTACCCAAAACACAAGCTAATGCTTAGTTTGGGGCCTCGACGTTGTTGTCATGTATACGTTACGTTACGTTATTTTAATGACGATTAATGACACCATGACGTTACTTATGTTTTCTCACGTATAGTAGTTTAACAAACTATGATATATCAAATCAATGCAATATACCTACTGCAGTACATGGTCTAATACTGACAAAAGAACTGTTGTTGTGAAATGTTGCCTAGCCACACGCTGTCTTTCTTTGTTTTGATTCATTCAAATAAAATAAAGTGAAATCTGAATTACAGAATGAAAATCAAAGAGCAGAAAATTCGCTTAAACATTCTTTTTGACGTTCTGAAAACGTGCTGAAACGTCTCATCTGATTCCCGTTAGTCAAAACTTCACGAGCAAAGGTTCCAAAAAAGATTTTTTTTTTGTTCCTCTCACTTGCTATATGCCTTCAGGTAGGTATACTAAATACCTGTAAAGAATAAAATGCTTGAAGTTTTGCTATATGGATTTTCGATTACCCACTCTGGTTTAATTCCGAAGTTAAAACCTTATTTGATGGTATTAAAAGCGTTTATTGGAATTTAGCGTATATAGAAAAATCTACATTTTAATTATATCATTGTGGATACTACGGTATTTCTATTGGCATCCCAAAATGTATATTAAAAAACCGGCCAAGTGAGAATCGGACTCACACACGAAGGGTTCCGTACCACCATACAATATAAAATAACGAGGGCGACGTTAATGGAACATAACCATTAATCGTTATTATTATGTAATTTAAGAATTATTGTATAAATATATTTCATTTTATTTTGTTAGTTATTCAGAAGGCGCTCGATCCTCTCTGGCTAATCCGAAAAGTAATAACATGAGTGCACTGATAGCTATAGAGACAATTTTTATTACTTATTTTATTACAGCGAACCTTTGACTTTTAGTATCGATTTTAAAGAGAATAAGCTCTACAAAGGAATGCAAATAACACGCTATCTATCATTTTCTATGGAATTTTTACAAAATTTTTACGTATAAAATTATTTTTTATAAGTTAATCTGTTACTCGTTAAATATTACAGTCCAGTTAGCTGTGATAGTTTTCCTTTTAACTACATTGTATATACTCTTATCATAAATTTTTTCCACATATCCAAAAATAACGGTTTAGCTGATAGAAGGGTGGGGGGGGGGGGGGAGAGGGGTGGCAGATGACCCTAAGAAAAAATTGGGCCTTTAGGAGTGCATATCTCAAGAACTGTTGACTTAAATAAAAAACATAGTTTGAAACCTAAGTTTTGTAGACCTATCGTTTGGTACCTCTCGCGTTAATATACGATGATTTTTTTTCATACATCAGTTACATGTATGGTGACTTAACCCAAAAAAAAAATTTAATTTCTTTAAATTCTTAATTTCACTACGTCGTCGTTGTGTAGCGATTCGTAGATTACTCCTGCCTTCCGAAGTTCATTTATATATTGCCAATAGTTTCCGAGGAAAACCCCAGACAGACAGACAGACAGACGGACGGACATGGCGAAACTATAAGGGTTACTTTTTTGCCATTTGGCTACGGAACCCTAAAAAGCACGAGTCTACAAAACCATAACCATACAATAGAAGTCAAAGAAAACTATCTGAGATCTGTACATCTATCATGCTCAGACGCATCTATATCGGCACACCGCCTATTGTCGCCGATATTTGTTCAGTGACATGCAGTGAGTGATGGATATTGCCACGCAAATATCACAAAAAGCAAAACTATCTACGGTATAAGTTACACCCTATGGGTGCAGCGATTTCATAGATTTTACATTCAGTAGGGTTACATTTTTCTATTATTGTGCCTACTACGTTCTCGCAAACGAATAAATATTACGCGTATCATGTAACTGCAATGAAGTAATATTTGTACCTGAAAGGTACTATTTGGAAAATTTATTGTAATTAACTAAATTCGCTTCTGAATCCAAAATAAACAGTAATTATTTTTTATTTGTTTAAAAACTTATACGTAACTCAAAAAGTACTAGAATTATTTTGATAAATCTTTCACATCTAAATAGATGTAACTGTAATTCAACATTTGTGTTATGTATCACCGCACTACTATTTTGAGCGGGGCGGTAAGAAAAAAGAAAACTTAGAAAAGAAAATTTTATTACTTACAGAATTTTCGCTTTCATAGACTATGATGTTGTGATAACTTTTTATAACGATTGCTATTTTATGCATCTTACAAACACAGCCCTTTAATATATCCATACGTGTTACCCATATATAATATAAAAAATTGTATTTATAATTCAAGTATGAGCAAACCGGCTGTTTCTTAGTGAACTAAATTTTAATGTTTACAAGTTTGTTCGTTTCATATGAATCTACACATTCAGCATTTTAAGGCTACTATGGTTATTTGTAAAAATGCTCAGAGGTATATGAATCGAGCTATTGTGACAGAAAATTCCAACAAATATTTTGAATATGCTTTTGATAGAGGATACACTTCAAGGCTAAACAATATTAAAACGCGATGAAATTAACTGTTTTCTTTGTTTATTTTTATGTTTTCTGATCGATCCGAGAACCATTTTTTTCACATAATAAAGTATAGTTTTGAGTTTTATATATATCATCCAATGTAGTTACTTGTATTGCATATTATTATTGTTTAAGATTTAAGTGTATCCTTATCAAAAAAGTAATGTAAATAATTATTGTTTTTTTCTATCATCACCACCTGGTCTAGTTTGATAACTGTTATTTTAATGCAAGCACCAGCTCGCCATCAGAACTTAGTTTTATGCCTATCTCCGTCTCTGACGTTCAACTATCTGAGATTGTCGCATAAATTGATCGGAAACCGTTGGGCAATAAATCGAACGCTTTTTAATGCGGTTTATCGTTGAGAATGAGCATGCGGTATTCAGATTACGCGTAAAGTGGCCGCGGGGGAGCCACACGGCTCGTGCGCCTTATCTATGTCCCTTGGCACTTTCAATATTCGATTTCGGTTTCTCTTTGCTGCGTTTGGTCGTTTGTGTTCTGTGTTTTTTCTTTAAGTTATGTGACAGTATTTAAAAGCAATACTTTACTGCATATTCTATTACATTACTCCACGTCTGATCTATTTTATGAAGTCCATCAATGTATTACTTTTATTCTTACTGCTTTGGTTATAAAAATTTTAAAATGAATTACTGTATAGTTTGAAACATGACTTCATCAATAAAATTTTATCAAAATTCGTTTAGAGGTTCGCATTCAAACAAACAAAAAAATATATGTACCTACATAATTATAATAAACTATAATAATTTTTCCAATAATATATTCCATGTCGAAACATCACTCTGTTAAACTTTTATAATAGATAAATAGTCAAAGCTTGCCCTATTAGCTTAGGTTTTGAAATGAATGTTTTCCACACGAAGTAAACGCTTGGTTTACTAAATATGTTTTTGTTTCTTTCCCGTCAATTTTTAAACTACGTTTATTTTAAGCCTTAGCGTAACGGAACTTTTATAAAGTCATTGCCCTAACATCAAAAACCACGACTCCTGTCAAACAAAAGCTCATAACAAATGGCAAAAGCGAAACCGAGAACGTGAAATAGAACTCACGGCAATCCAAGCTAATGGAGTGTCTAGTAATGGCGATGTGCTGACATAAAAATAAATAGCAGAGAGTCAGTTTCTGCGTGTAAGTTGATACTATGATAACAGGCGTCCCTCAGGGGTCGCCGTTCGGGCCGATAATCGCCGAACTTGGCCGAACCAACGAATCTATGTCTGACGACAACACAAACGACTCTTATGTGTATATGTGTTCGTTCATCTCAGAGATTACGCACTTTTAAGAGTGTACATCGATAGACACGCGCAAGTGAAGGACACGGGGTCAAAACGCTGTTGATGCCCGATAGCGCTACTTATTACATAGTTGTGGTATTACACCCAATGAGTATTTGGGGATTTTCTTTTGATAGGGTGTTAAGTTTCATTTATTTGATTTCTTTGATAAAAAGCTATAATATATACTGAGTTTTTGGGTTCAGTTACAGTCGCACATTATTATTATAATAATAACACACAATCACAACAAAGTCTAGGTCCCAAACTAAGCATTAGCTTGTATTTTGGTTACCAAGCGAAGACACCACATATAACAACCAAGACCCGGTGCTAGTATTAATATTCATCATATAAATACTGACCCGACCTGGGACTCGAACAGGCAGGGTCGCTGTCCACTAGGCTAAGCGGTCGTCATCAATTATAAAGATATACCACGGTACACATATCTTATAAGAATCAATAAATAAAATTACGTTTCAAGAAAAACATATTGTGCTTCCAAATTATGATGTGCGACCCACGCAAGTAAAATTTTTAAGATAAAATAAGAATTTCAATGTAGTTACTAACTAACTGATAGTGAAAATATTACATTTTATGACAATATAAAAATGAGCTTAATACGAGTATGTTCACCAAATCTACAAAGAAACTCAAAATCGGTCGAAATATAAGGAACTTATTAGCTGTCAAAAGTTATTTTCTGTCTCTTTTTTTGCAAAATAAGGTTTTATACTGAGGCGTGACGTCAACCCTCAATATACCCGCTTTGTCTAATTTCAATGTCTATTAGTAAGTCGATTCATTAATTTAAAATAATAATAAAAACTTAGTTATATGTATGTGGTGTTTTCGCTTGGTACCCAAAACACAAGCTAATGCTTAGTTTAGGGCCTAGACGTTGTTGTCATGTGTACGTTATTATTATTATTAGTCACCTGTCCTATTAATAATGTTTTATAGATATCACGTCCATGTTTTCTATTGAATTTTCTTTTCTGTTACAAGGTTATTACATTTTTATTTGTATCTACCTAAAAGAAGGTATTCAGTAACAGTATTAAGTATTATATATATGTTATCGATTTATATTCGTTGAATTATTTATTAAAATCTATACCGTATTTAAAAACTACACTTCCTTATTCCTCGTGAAATAAATCTGGTTCTCGCGTGTACACCGTATCAAATTTATTTTTATTTAGGTGGAACAACCCTCGGAAGATTTAATACCGAAATACGTCGACCGCAGTTTCCACCAGTTTCCACAATTTCACGCTTATTGTTTTCCCATCCCTGATTTATGGCGGTGTATTAGACAACAGTATATTCTTGGCCGCAATAAAGTTTGTCACCTAAATCTTGCACCTTAAGCCTATTAGATTCTTACGGAGGTTGTTGTTTTTACGTCGTTATGTAAGTGATATACTTATAATAGATAATTTTCAATATACACTGATGTTGAAGTAATATAACCATATCAGACTTTGCACCAAGTAGTAGCATCTCCTTGTAATATTTTTTAAAAAGTTTTGTATGTGTAAAATACAAATAAAGTAACAAATGTACATACCTGGTTAGAGAGGCTTTCATAAATTGCACCAATAATAATTGTAACTGCAGAACAAAAGGTCGCGGGTTCGATTCCCGTCAAATATTTCTGTGCATGAACATGTCTATTTGTTGAGTGTCTGGATGTGGAACATCTGTATACGTATATACTATAAAGAATATTGAAATAAGTATGTATATCAGTTGTCTAGTATCTATAATTTGGTAAAATTTTATTAATTTTGCTAAAGTAATAGTTATTTATGATTGTATTATGTGTGTTGCGTTATTACTAACATTTTGTGATTTTGCTTACGTTTAATGGTTTTTAATAATTTATTTATTTTCTAAAAATATCCGAAGTCAACACGATTTCGTATAAAAATAAAGATTCAATTATTTTCTTCTACGCTAATTGGCACTCCTTTTACATAAGGTTTCCAAGCGTATTTTCTGAATAATTACTAATTAATACTTACCTACCGCCTAATTTTTACATTCAGCAAATTCGTAAAATTGATTTTAATGAATGGCTTTCATTATTCTTTTTATGTTCTTTAATTAAAAGTGTATAAGCTCAGTTATTAAAATTGCTTAATATGAAGACGAGAATTATTAATTTTATATTTATTCAAGAACTGATTTATATTTCAAATAAAATTAGGATACACGAGAATTAATATTCATAATACTTATTCAATTCGATTTAAAGGAGTAAAATGTTTTCTATTAATAAAAGCAGCAATTTGAGACGTTCCCCATGGTCGGCTAAAATACCAGTATTTATCAGCAAATAAGGTCATACTGGTCACCGCTAAAATTGTTTCTATAGCTAATTAAGGCCTAGTCCTCGGTAAAATTAGAGTGAGAGACGCTACGTGGCGGTATCCAAAGGAAGAAAGAGACCGATGATATTATGAAATATTTTGTCGCTCGCTTTAATATAGAGTTAAAACGATAAGTTAAACTATAGGTTGCTAGATAATTTTATTGCGCATTTTATGGTGGTATTAATTTTCACGCGAAAGAATATGTAGAGATATTATCTACAATTAAAATGACAATAATAATAGCGTGGGCGTGATAGCCCGAGCGCAGCGAACCTGTTCCTGGTTTAGAAGGCTGTGCGGCCGTGGTTTGAGTCCGGACATGAACTAATGAGTTTTTTCCGACTGAAGTACATGACTATCATTTACTACGTGCCTCGGAGAGCGCGTTAAGCTGTCGGTCCCGGTTGCGATCAATGGATAGCAGCCGTGCACATTCAACAACCCGCACTGAAACAGCGTGGTGGATTAAGCTCCAATCCCCCTCGCCCTGCGAGGAGGTCTAAGCCCCTACAGTAGAGCATAATGGGCTGGTGGAAAATGACAATAAAAGTAATTTCTATTTAATAATTTTGTCGATATTAAAACTACTTTATCCGTAATCTGTAGTCAACACATCTATATTTTTTTTCATTAATGTAATTTAGAAAATGAACGATTGAAAACAGTTGAATTCAAATCGCGATCTAAGACAAACTTGAGAACGGGGCTTTAAATACATTCGCAGTGATATTAACCATACAGGCAAATCGTAAGATTGAATAAAACTTTGGAAAGCTGTAGAATTTATTTTAGTCCGCAACAATCTACCGTTTGTACCAGAACAAATCTGCGCAACAGCATTCGCGTACCTATATATTTATTGAAATATAATAATGAATGATTATCCTGGCTATATGGAACTTATTTTATATACTAAATGACAATGAAAGTTTAAGTGTAACGTACGCCAACGGAAAAAACGACGGAAATGCCGTCATGGAAAATGACGTCGAATTCGAAATAAGGAAATGACGTCAAAATATTTGACTTCATCCATAAACAAAAACATTTTAAACTTTAGTTTTAGAAATTTCGTTATAAAACAAAAAAAAACAATATTAGTTCAATAGCAACGTAACTTACTTCAAAATTTATTAAAAGCTATTTAGACATAAGTAGCTAAGACATTAATTACTTCTCTATTTCATAATGATGTTATAACATTCTAAAATATATCGTTGTATTTATTAAACTAAAACTAAGCCTATTTCTACAAAAACCATATAAGGGTATAGTAATAAATAAAATATTTACATAAATCTATTAATTGCGCTTCGCATACCTACTCAGCAAACACAGAAAACGAACAAACAACAAATGTAACCAACACTAATGTCAGCATAATATTATTTTTATATGCCACGTTATTGACACTATCTCTTTATTTTGACGACCGCTTAGCCAAGTGGGTAGTGACCCTACCTACGAAGCTGGAAGTCACGGGTTCGAATCCCAGGTCGAGTCGATATTTATATGACGAATATTGATACCGGTAGCGGGTCTTGGTTGTTATATGCATGTGGTGTCTTCTCTTGGTACCCAAAACACAAGCTAATGCTTAGTTTGGGGCCTAGACGTTGTTGTCATGAATACTTTATTATTATTATTTTGAATTTTCAATATATTTCATGTTACGCTTTCTACGCCATGTGCATGACGCACTTACGTCATTTCATGCGCTGGCGAACATTCTCTTAAACGAATCGAGCGTCAGTGTTTCATCTCTTACCACAGTAACGTGCTACTATGTCCACAGCTCCAGGCCGGGTCGACCACCGAAGCGAGCGTCAGGAATGGGCCTATCGCTAGCAGCCACCCAGTTCCCTGGACACCCCTTCAAGAAACATCGCCTTGAAAATGGCGAATATTCACCTTACGAGAACGGCCATATGAGTGGTGAGTGACCAGTCGTTTAAAATATATTTTTCAGTACATTAGCTATTAATACGGTATTTATAACATCGAAACTTGAATCGCATAGGCCTTTTACGCTACACCAAACGAGCATTCTTTTTGTAACACATGCGTGAACCGTGAAAAACAGCCCGCTCCCACCCTTAGCTCCCGCCATTATTACATTTGAAGTATCTAGCTAATTTTAATAGCAAATGTATTGAAAAACCTTGTATAGTGCTCGTACTCAAGAAGCTGGTTATTATAGTCATCGGTTTATTATAAGCACTCGGCTTTGCCTCGTGCCTATTTAAACACCTGGACTATAATATGCAGCTTACCATACTTGCATCATAATGTAAAAAGGCACGTACAGAATTTGAAAAAACTAAACGCAAGGAAATTGATTAGATGAATTTATTAGGCCTCAGTGAATTTGTAGTGACGGTCCAAAGATATCAAAAACAAAAAAAAAAGAAATAGGTTGATGGTTGATAGATTAATGAATTATTCTCATGCAAAAAAATATATTTTGATAATGCTATCATTCTATGTAGGTTGCAGAATCGAACTATAATCGTACTGTAAATATTGAAATAAATATTCCTCCATTTAGTTACAATATTTGGAAACATATAAATCGTTCTGTAAAATATATGGTGAATTTTTCCTTCGTTAAATGCGCTGTGAAACATTTTATAGTACAATCACAGACAAATAAACCAACTAATAACACTTTCAAATCAGCATGTCATTTGGGTACTGATAATTCATTTGTTTCTTCTCTAAACTTGATTTTTACTATAAAACTACACTCCAAACTGATAGTTGACTCATCTTCCTCTGTCAAATACGCCTGTTATACGTTAATAAGTTCTGGAGCTTTCCAGAAAAATCTCAAAATATTTAGTCGTCCGTCATTTGGTTTTGATCGTAGTTTCTGGAACAAAACTAGTGAGTATACAAAAAGTAATGTGTAAAATGTTATACTTGTTAATATTCTATTAGTAAATATTAATAGAAAGTCAGCTCAGACCGTTTTCCAAGTGTATCGCGTCAAGCCTTAAGACACAATACGGCAGATTCAAAAAACTCTCCTATCATCAAATATGCCCCCATCTTTCTGTCTGTTTAGGAGGGCTTAGGAAGTTACACTAAGTTTAAAGTGCAGTTAGCAGTAAAAAAACTTCTAGAAATACTTACCATTATTTCATGATTCTCTGACTCGGTGTGATTATTGTATTTTTTTCTCCAGGCAGTGTTTTCGACGTGAGCGTAACTTCCTAAATTTACCTAAAAGGATAGAAGTAACTTGCATTATTATGCCATCAGGCGCTACGGAATAAATTTGATAAACGACCTCGGCGACGATCTGTAATATATATATCTATATATTCTAATGTCTATGACACTCGCAAATCAGACAATGTACCTACTGTAAATGTGTTTGGTGATTCTTTGTTCATTCATAAAGTTATGGTCAAAGCAGTCGATAGAGCGAGCTAAAGAGGCTGTTAAAACTGACCACATTAACCTTCACAACACCTTGCGATTATTTCCTGTTTATATTTTCGAAAAAGGATTCGAGGGATATCCGAGCTGATCAAAGAGAAGGAATTTTCTCAATGGCCTAATGTCTTTTTTGGCAAATGTTATAATTATTGCAGTTCCCTTTCAAGCGACTACATTAAAAATTAAAAAAGTGTCATGCTCGTCTTCCTTTTATAAATACGAGAGGAAGTTGATAAGTAAAAATGATAAGTATTCTACCTAAGATTACTTATCAGCTTCCCCTTGTATTTCTTCTTGATTTGATGGATTGTTAAAGTTTACTATCGGTATTTGACGACCGCTTAGCCTAGTGGGTAGCGACCCTGCCTACGGGGCTAGAGGTCCCGGGTTCGAATCCCAGGTCGGGTCAGTATTAATATGATGAATATTGATAGTGGTACCGGGTCTTGGTTGTTATATATTAAAAAAAAAAATATTTATATAAGTATATATTATAAAGAATATTTAAGTATGTATATCAGTTGTCTAGTAACCCATAACACAAGCATAATACTTGCTTACTTTGGGACTAGATGGCGCTGTGTGGAAAGTCCCATGTATTATTATTATTATTATTATTTAATTAAAGGTAAAGTTAAGATATTCTGAAAAGAATAACTACTTAGTTTTTTGTTGGTTGTTCTTAATAGAAGATACATTCTGAAACGACAGAAACATAAAGTTTTAATGTCGTCGACAGTCAAAAGTAGTCACGAAAATATTTTAGAGTTTAATTTTTAATTTTACATCTCGTAAATTATACATATCATCTCGGAACTTCCAGTGTTAAGGAATACGCTTATTATTTTATTTACAGCTTCATAAATTTAGCGCAAACGTATCGATTTCTCGTCAGGGTCTTTGCTTCTCCGCACCGGATATGATACCTTCCTTCTCATTTCGTATACAAATTACACAAATACAAAATTATCCCAACACAAACGGAGAAAAGGGAATAAAGTGATTAAATAGAGCTCAGCGAGCGTCTTTTGGTGATCAATCATTTGTGTCGCTTACGCCTTTGTCGTTTCGTATTTTCTGTCTATATTGCTCTAGCGGTTTTTCAGATAGCCCCATCCCTTTCGTCGAGTGTCGTGCAGACAAGGGAGCAATTACGTTCGTGATCTTGCATAAGCAGATCTCGCTATCAGCCGGCACCGCATTTTACTTCGACGGTTGTGCCTGTGTGATTTTTTTTGATACCTGCTTCTCGATTTTTTAAATAATTTTCGCAATATTTTTCGCCTCCGGCACGTATAAGTACTTATAATAAAATTTTACAGTTTCTGTGACATTGTGACTATATGGTACCAACGACATAGTTTAATATGATATCTATGTGGTAAGAATATTGTTTGAAATCCGTTAAGTAATGAATTTGTTTCAAAAAAGTAGGTAATGAAATTAACAGACATTTAATAAAAATTAATTTACTCAAATTTAAGAGAAGTTGAACAGAAGTGTCAAAAGCAAGGAATTAAAACTAAATACAAGTTCTTCTTCAGTAGTTTGGTACTGAACGTCATTTTCAGGAAAATCCATTACATATGAATAAGTTAGTAATTTTACGCTGGCTGTCAAACATCGAATATTTTTTCTTGTTAAATGACCATCCGTTAATCACCGCACACTTAAAAGTTGACCGAAAATCAAAACGTGAAAATGGAAATCAGAACTTTAAAATCAATTAATAACCTATAATTGTGTATATGTTTTACAAATTACAGTGACTGCCTATTGTATTAGAAATACGTCTACGCCTAGTTAGTTTTAATTATTTTACAATTAGTGTGGAGATGGATGGGGAGAGCGGGCAGGATTTGATTTAAGATTTCGAACTCACAACAGCCCGCTGCCACCTACGACGTGGCATGGTGAAGTGTGGTCTTGATACTTTTCGTTTTATTTAATGTATATCAGTATAATTACTAAAATGGTTCAGTTTCAGCATTGACGAGTAAATATACAATTTGTTCTTTGAAACAAAACATATAGAAACAAGTCAAATTAAAAGGTTATTTTGACAAAAGAATTTTATGATATATGAATGAATTCGTGACTGGAATTCAAAAAAGGGATAGGTTATTGAATTTGAAAATATTATATTTCTTAAAAGCATGGAGTAAATAAACTTGACAGCAACGTTTGGTTTTTATAGAGTCAGAAATGTCACTTCATAGTGTGGAAATTGTCAAACGCAATTCCGTGGGAGTGACGACAGTAGGCAATACAGTAACAAAATCTAAAATTTAAATTTAAATCGGTTGAGCAATAAAGCATTTATATAAACTATTAAAAGTTCTTCTCTGTCTATTCTGCGTTATATTTGAAACAACAAATTCTAAATAAAAAAAAAAATCGGTTGACCCTGCAGGCCATCCTTGAAACTTCCCGCTATTTTCGAGATCAAAGCGCTCGAAAATATCACCTATTTTTTATTATTTTTTTATTAGTTTTATTCATACACACACACGCATACGGACGTCCAGCCGGAAGTAGTCAGAACGGCTTCCCATGATCTCAAAACGTGGAGATCAGTTGAAAACTCGATTTTCGAAAATCGGACCCAAACCAAAAAAAAAAACAGATTACAGGAAGTACCTCACTCACAGTTTACTGGAAAATTTAAACGAAAATTCTAAGTATTAAATTTATCACGGGAAATAAAAAATGTTTGTAAAGAGAAAATGCGTATAAATAAGCGTCGCTTAATTTTGCCTATAACTAATAGCATCAATACGTGCAGCGGTTACTGTGGTAACCTACGTATATACGAAGGAATCAGGTTTAAATTCTAACCTAAAGGGTCAGGTCCAAAAAACATAATAGGTAGCTAATGTGATGATTTATAGAACGCAAACCTTTCTACGAGATTCTGACTCGCACTTGACCGTTTTTACAAGTAATTATAATAAAGAGTTTCCAAGAAATTGAATCATAATACTAAAGTATATTTTTCACCATAAAAATATATTCTAAATAATAGAGGAAAACGTAAACAAAATCATTTTCAATCAGGTAAACAGGCATATACACAAGTAATTATAATAAAAAATCCTTTGTTATTAATCCTATAAATGTTATGAGATCAGTTATTCATAATTAAAATGTGTATGCGTATCAAGTAACTCTATTCCGTGTATGAAAGAGCGGCAGCGTTAAGCCAATATTATTTTGACGAGTCGTTGACAGTGGTTTACGGTTGATGGAGCGACAACCCTTAGCGAATTTATGCACACATATAAATGAAAACGTGGACACAAACACTAGGAGTCCGCATGACGTTCATTCGCACCGAGTCAGGGGTGTCACAATGGGGTGGGACGAATTTTCACCCCCCTAAATAATAGGATACGAAAACATCGGAGGCTGAATATAATCCTCCTACGAAGGTTGAATGGAATGGAAATAGGAATACGAAATGCGCGAAAGGGATGTGGCCTCGCGTGCTAAGGGTTGGCAAGGTGACGCGGGCGATAAATCAAAATTGAAAGGAAACCTTGTTTATACATATAACGTACTATTTTTGTTTGTTACTTTGCTCGTACCGTTTTCACGATCCGTGACATTTAATTTTCAATCTATTTAATATTTATACGTATTGTTTACATCTATGATGAACGGTATTTTGTATTTTAAATCTATTTTGTGGATAGCAGCGTCATACATACATTTCAAAATGAATTTCAAAGTTATCTATTTAAATGTGGAAGTATCATTAAAATCTGCTTACTGCTTTCGAAGTTACAAGGGTGTTAACAAACCCACAAACAAAAATAAAAATATGGTTTTCGTTCATACATGGAATCTACAAGCAAGATATTATTAAATTCCCTGTCATTGACTATTAAATTCCTGATAATATTTTTATTAATAAATCATAAATAGATAATAAATTATTCTAGTACCCTATAATACAAATATAATACTTACTTTGGGATTAGATAGCTGTGTGTAAATTTCTCAAATATTATTATTTTCTTTGTACATATCTCGTTTTCTTACAGTTCTGTAAATATGATAGTACTCACTGTAATTTGAGTTTTTTGTAACACAGTTTTCAGATGCGTGATTGTATAATTCATTAAGTAAGTTTATATATAAGTTTTAGTTATTTTGTTCTAAAAGTGTTTTATACAAGAATGTAGATTGCTGTAAAAATGACATACAATTTAATATCTACAATATGTTTACGAACATCCTGTTTTGGGTTTGCCTGTCTTAGGTACAGAATTTTTAAATCTTGTGATTTTTTTTGTCGCGATCGCCAACCCTGCACTTTCGAAAATGAGTATGAAAATGATGTGTTGATAATAATTAAAGGTTTTGTACTGTCTCCGGAAACGAGATGCGTGCTCCGTGCCTCTGTTGTTATAAACCATAGGATAATGTTAGCATTATAACATTACGCGGGGGGATAAGCTTTACATTCTGATTGAATTCTGCTACTGAAATTAAGTAAGGATTTGCTTGTTTATGTTAAGGGGTCTTCGGGGGTTGGAATCACTCAGTCAATTTGCGCGTTTGTGACGCATTGTGTGCTTCGTGTGAATGTTAAATAACAATAACAATTAAATCAGCGAATAGAAGATTTAATTGGTTAAAAGATATAAATTGCTGTTGTACACCTGTTGATTTTATATCTCCCTGAAATGAAACAAGGAATCTATTGATATGGGGTCATTGTACCTGGAAGACTGGGTATTTTTTTAAATTTTCTTTATAAATATCTGCTATTTTAATACAAACAAAACAGTTAAATTTATTTGCCACTTTTAGCTAAATTCAAAAATTGTTTTGCGCAGACATCACGGTTTTTTTATATTTCATGTCCCTTTGATATTATTATTACGGGTTTGCGTTCTTATCCATATACTTTGTTTTTTTTTTTAGTGTATGTAGTTTATTTAATAGCCATTTGTCTCTTAAAAATATATCTCTGATGTATGTAGGTATTTTGTAAATAATAATATATACGTGTAAAAATATATATGATTCTGACAATTGCAATGACCTTGAACAATTGACTAGCAGCTTGTCTCATCGACAAAAATAATACGATCAAATATAGGTGCTCAATCAAAAATGTTAACCAGCGAAGTTTTTTAACAACACTTAAATGTTCCTAATTTCCGCAAGGTACTGTTTCATTCTAAGAAGTGACCTTGTAATTTTTTTCTATTGATAAATTTTTAAATAAACATGTTTTACGATGTACGATCAATAGTGCTTAGCATATATTATTTGCGCGTTGGTGAATGACATGGATTTTGTGATTTTATAAAGAGCAAGTCCTATTTTGTAAATGTCTGGGTGCTGAACAAAACATTATAATAATAATACCTGGCACATCCCACACAATGCCATTTAGTCTCAAAGTAGGCAAGTATTATGCTTGTATTATGGAGTACTAGATAACTGGTATAAATATTTAAATATTCTTTATACTATATACATATATAGATACTTTTTACACCCAGACACGGAACAAATAGACATGTTCAAGCACACAAATATCCTAGGCGAGAATCGAACCTGCGACCCTTGGCGCTGCAGTTAGGTTCCCTAACCACTCGGCCAATCGGTCACACGACATACATAGCTAATGTAGTCGAGCAACAATTGCGAGCAATCAAACAAAATGCCGACCACCTTATAAGGAAATCGCATTCATTAGCACGGTGCCAACAATTACAGGCACTAGCGGCGCGAGACGGAAAAAAGTAATATTACGAATGAACCATTTGAAGAAAACTGACGTATGTGCAGTGCTACAGTGCGGAATGGCTGGTTAGGACGTGGTCACATGGAACCTGTGAATAGTCGATCATTCTAATAGTCTTTTTGAAAATTGTTAATAGTTATAGTCTATGACAGTTTGGCGACTAAGGCGAATTTATTTAAAATCTACTCAATAAACATGATATAATAGAGCAGATGTAGCGATGAAAATTCGTCCGTAGATTGTATAGATTTTTTTTTAACGTATACATGACATCAACGACAAGGCCCCAAACTAACCATTAGCTTGTGATTTGGGTACCAAGCGAAGACACCACATACTAATAACAACCAGGTTACCAGTATCAATATTCATCATATAAATAGTGACCCGACCTGGGATTCCAACCCGGGACCTCCAGCTTCATAGGCAGGGTCGCTTCCCACTAGCAGGGCTAAGCGGTCGTCAGTCGATTCATAATCGATCAGTCGATTGGAAAACCAGTAAATTCTAATTTTTAGATTCACCTTAAATTCACCTTCACATTTTAGTAAAAAGTTATGTTCCAAATGAAATGTTAAGTGCTAAAAAATTACTGCGAAATAAATTGGAAATGGAAACGGACAGATTGGAAATAAATTAATTTTAATCTATGTTGGAAGTTTAATGCCATTTTAACAATCTGTTTAAAATTTCAAAAGCTTATGCATAAAATTATAAGTAATATAAATGCCATCACATCAAGTACATTTTCAACGATTTAAGTAAGTTTTAGGTTATAAATAAACTCATTTAAACATCTGCAAGTAAATTATTGTGGATACATTCTTAGCGACAATTAAAACACAGTTGCGGTTCACCTGCCTATAGACACTCGATGGACGATACCGCCTTTGACTTTGTGAATTATAATTCGTAATAACTGTGTTCAATAAAATAACTTCTGTGTCAAGTCGTAGAAACAAAATATCTAGATTTAGAAATTTATTATTACATTTAATGTGTTATAAAATATACAAGAAGTATAATAGAATAGGTATCTTCTTGAAAATAATAATAATAATACTTGGGACATCCCACACAGCGCCATCTAGTTCCAAAGTAACAAGCATTATGCTTGTATTATGGAGTACTAGACAATTGGCATACATACTTCAATATAATCTTTTTTTATAATATATACTATATATAGATATTTTTTATACCCAGACATGGAACAAATAGACATGTTAATGTACACAAATAATATTCATTCGAATATTATCGAACCCGCAACCCTTAGCTTTGTAATTTAGGGTTATCTAAAAGTTATATAATACCTAAAACACAGAATAAAATAAAATTTTATTTCCGTTCGCTGTAGTGGAAAAACAAAGACGCAATTTCAAGTAATTAGTTTACCAGAATATCAATTTCCTTCGTTTAATAAAAGAAAAATCTAGTTTTTGTTCTCTCCTGATCACTTTGCCTTTTCTTCACTTAGTAAACTCATTTTATTATAAAATATAACCCACCTGTGTAATATCTACCAACTACAGTTAAGAACCATCAAAGTAATTGTGCCCTAAAAAATAAAAGAAACGTTTAAGAATGATTATCCCTTTTTTTTCTTTTTCTGCAAAATCTTACCGATATATGAAAAGGTCGAAATTGCCCTACTTACAGAACAATTCTCTAATAAAGAAATTCAAACGAAAATAATACACTAAAAATTCACACGCAGTGTTACAAAAGCTTAACTAGTGATAATTACAACTCCTACCGAAATCATAAACTGGAATATATAATACCATCTCTAATAAATTAATTACCAAATGAAAAAAAAAACTTAACACAAACAACTTGAAAATTTAAATAATATTTTCAAACTTAGTTATAAAACATATGTTATTTATTCTTTCTCTAAGAACTTTTGGTGTACAAGAATATTATTATTATTATATTATATCCCATGTCATTATATTCATTCAAAAGTTAAGTTTTATAGTAAAAATGTTATGGTGGTATTTCATGTATGTAATAAGTATTAAATATTACACAAAATTACTCAACTTAGCTAGGTACAATGTTTCCTGGTAAAATATCTCCCTAATCAATCATAAAATGTGGGTTAAAGCAAATATGCGCGACATCACGAATGGCTTTGATTCTTCGTTCGTATACTGAATGCACGATTCGAATTCCACACCAAAATGCCTAGAATTATTTCGTTTGTAGTCGGTTTGGTTGACATCCTGCGTTTGTTGGCGTCGTCATATCGACATGCTTATTAATATAGTACATATCTAATTTCATGTTCATAACTTAAATGTCAATAATTTAGGTTTAGTTTTATTTTATTAACTTTTAGAGTAAATTACATAAACAAAAAAAATGTTAGATTTTTAGACAACATATAATTAATTTGTTTAGCCCGTTGCCTACACTTTAACCCAACTGGGTCAGATTGAACATCACAAGCCATTTAATTGACAGAGACAATTGATTGATAATGAGTAATGAAAAGTTAATGGGTTAATATATAATTTTTGAAAATATGTCAAATTTCTATCCACTTTAATTACCCGAATCTTTGTGTAAACAATGTGCTGTTTTATTAAATAATATTACATGATTATTTAAACGTATTTACTATTGCACAATATTTGAGTATTAATTAATTAATTTAAAAAAAAAATATTAAAGAAATAAATACAGGAAACATTTTATAGCTGGAGATCATAATCTTTTCATTTCTGTTTTATAATAGAATATTTCTACGTAATACACTATAATACACTAGCTTCCCGCCTGCGGCTTCGTTCGTTTGGAATACACATTTGTACCGGGACCACTCTTTGCGGAATAAAAAGTAGCCCATGTCACTTTTCAGCTTAAAATCTATATATATGTATGTGAAAAATTATAGCGGTTCCGGTACGACCGTATAGTCCACGCGAGCGGAGCCGCGGCCGGAAAACTAGTTAGAAAATAAATTGTATCCAATGTTACTTGCTGATAATTTAGCTTTCTATAGATGAAAAAAATAAATTAAGTAGTTTTGTATAAAAATACAAAAAAAAACAATACATAATTCAATGTATTAAATCTCATACAAAAAAAAGCCACGTCCGACAACTATAGTACGTTAATAAACATGTTACTTTTAATTAGACATTGTTCACAAAACTTTATTTCCAGTTACGACATTACTCACACCTCGATATACGTGCGTTGAATTCTACATATTTTTTGCTACCAACAAGTAGGAATTTCTACTAATTAACTGGTACTCTTGGATGCATTCAGAGAACCGCGTAACTACATTCCTTGGACGTCCATTGGGTTATTTCGTTAAAATGTTAACACTTCGTCTTTATTATGGTGTCTAATTATGAAAAAAATATAATTCGCATCAAACTGCGCGTGGTAAAGTGGTCGTTTCTCGCTTTCTTGATTTTATTACTGTTATTTACAATTAACTGTTGATATATGGTGGCCTTTGGAGTATGGAAATGTTATTTATTTATTAGCAAGATTATTCTTCCTTATTAAATACAATTTCACAGTATGATTATTATAAAACGTGAAATTTTGTTGCATTGGTGATTGTACTCTGACTGATAAAAATAGATTTTCATTAATGATTTTCGAAGCATTCATAACCTAAATAAATCGTGTAATTAAGATGTAGGTATATGGGGCAACAATTTTAGTGTGAAATGATGTAAAAGTATAATCGGATGAAGCCACGTGCAATCACAATTAGGGTGAAATAAAAATAACACCAATGTGCAGAGCATGCGGGCGTAATAGCAGCGGGCGGAAAGCTAGTTCGTAAATAGGTATTTTAAAGTGTTTTTGTAAATTGTTAATATAACTCATGAAAATGAGAATTGACTAGAAGCTTTATTCATACTCTAGCTAGCTGGTGTGTACCCGTTGAGAAATGGCGAGTTTCAGTCCGAGTTTAGTCCGCGAGATACCCGCGCGCCGGGCTTCACCCCTGCGAAATTGCGTTTGACATTATCGATACTGTGAAGTGACATTTCTGACTCTATTAAAACCAAACGCCGCTGTCAAATTTATTTACTCTATGATATAACTATTTAAAAAATACATAATCTGATGATGTAGTATTCAACTCACTGATTCAACTATTAATAATAAAACGAACCGCACGAGGAAACTACCATACGAACAGCTGCGAGCAAAAAGATAATCTCTATACAAAGACACTCAAAAATATTGTAACATTTCAACTTATGCAGTTATTAATAAAATATTCGCTGCTTTGCTATTTGCTCCGACAACAATGAAATTGGCCTCATACAAAAAGTTATGGATGAGTTACTTTCAAAAGAGGACGGTTGCATTTGTAAAAATCTGTTCAAAGCCCGAGGCGGTATTACTAAATCGAAAAACATAGGCTATCGACTTCGATACAAATCGCAGATCACATCACAGATCAAGGAAATGAATTGACTTCCGTTCTTTATAACTATGATTGTATCTCATTCAAATTGACATGCAGACATGAATGTATAAATTAAACAAATACATCTATATGGACTTCCGTCGAGAATCAATGGTATGTTTCTCATTATGCAATTATATAAAATTATGAAAATGTTTAACAGTTAGTAAGAATAAGATAAAGGATATTATGCAAATTGGTTCCAGAATGTGGGCACTAATCCAACAACATAGAAACCATTTATTAGCACTTGTCACACAATGTCACACTTCGTCGATAACCTCTCCCCCTTAACGTGTGACTTAATTTATGGATGGCCTCAAACCACCCAAACCTCAATGATATCGGTTCAATAGAACTGAAAAAAAAAATGGCAACAGATATACACACAAGCAAACACACAACCTCTCACTCCAAATGCATATACCGGCTCCGTTCCGTAGTGGGTAAAAAAAGTAGTAATATTGGGAAAAAGTTGAGTCTCACTCCGTCCTCGAGATAGCGCCCCGTTCTGTCAGTTTACGAGTAATTAACCGGCCCCTCGCTCGCAGTTTTATTTTCCTACCGCCAAATAGTGTCGGATTAGCACCACAACTACCATCCTATTGGCGCGAATGACGTAAAGATTTGGAAGGGATCCAATTAAGGGGCCGGCGCGTTCGAAATTGATGATGCCGCGACAAGAATACAGTGACAACGTACGTTTTTTCGTAAGTAGAAGAACGTGTTTAGACGTCGAGTCCACTGAAAGGTTCAAAATATCACATAAGCGTGGATCGAACGTGGCCAATGACCATTTGTCTATCAGCTGCATCTCAGATTTATTTCACAGCGACAAGATACTTTATTGAGCAATATAGTAAACACACAGAACCGAAAAACAACTGCAAATGTCTGCAAATCTCTGTGTGTATCAGGTAGTTTGCTTTGGTGCGAAGCGCGGTACAGCCAACATAAAGACGTGTTTTTAATACTCCAGTGTGTTCCAGTGTTGTGGAGGCGTTTACTCCTTCACTACCGTTTCTCGTAGTAACCATATGAAATCCTGCTACTAATCAACAGTCGATATTATAATCTTTCTGATGCAATTTAATTAACAAAATTATAATGCTACTATTAAAATAAAATAAAATTATAATTACTGTCAAAACGATTATAATATTTATGTACAATCATAATTTTCCTAATAAGACATTGAACTGCGACATATACTTACTTAACATCATAATCGTCACCGAAGTCGGGCAACCAAATCGCCGGTATGCCAAGACTTAATAAATCTCCCCTCAACCACCGTCTCCGAGATTGCAGCGCGAGTAAGCAAGGATTAGTCCGAGTTAAGGCAAATATTTTATTACATTCTAAATCTCGGGCCCTTCACGTTTTATTGTTCATAAGGCTCGTCCTGGCCAAATGAAGGAGTTTATGGCGTATTTGCCGGACTTATTGCCGAGGCTCTTTGACGGAATTATGCCTTTTGTAGATTGCATACGTGACGTTTGCCTTTTAGCCATTCGGCTGTGTTGTGTATCAATGTACATCGCACACATTTGTCTAGCTTTGCCTGGTTATTTTATAAGTTACTAACATTGTTTTAGGTTTACCGCAAAGTGTTAATTTAATTCATCGACTTCAAATTGGAGTAATGCTATATCATAGATTTAATTAATGATTCTCATAAAATGTTTTAATATTAATAAAGTTTGAATATATTTAATAAATTTTCGATTTCATTATCACTTTTTAACGGATTTGTCCTTGTTTATTTAATCACCTATTTGATTTTAACAATAGCTAACAATAAAAAATTATTGAATTTCTCAGTGGACGTCTTTATCTACTATGTATACACATCATGACAGTTACGACAAAAAGAAATCATATGTGATACTTTTGATACTTTGACGACTATTCAGCAGTTACTTATTTCAAAAATAATAAAATAATTTAACTTATTTCTATTCTAAAAATATCTATTATAAATTTAGATCATCTTGTATTTGCCGACCGCTTAGCTTAGTGGGTAGCGACCCTGCCTACGAAGCTGGAAGTCCCGGGTTCGAATCCCAGGTCGGGATTCTATTTCTATTCTTAGTTCTAACATATCAAGTCTGATTAGTTTAAAAGAATGAAATATATTTGTGGCCCCAACCTCACTCCAACTTTCTTTAAAATTTATGGGTAATTTTTAAATATTGTACAAAATTTTTCTTTTTGTATATTAGAAGCGCAGATAGAACTACATAAGTTTTGAAAATATAAAATTACGATTTAATTAAAACTATATTTATTTTCCAAATTTTTATAAGCACTTGATTTTTGTCATTTATTATGAAAATATACAATTAACTGACGCTTATCGATCTTAAAATAATATGATTAAATACATTAAATTTAATTATTAAAACTACTATCGCGAGCTCGTGAGCATCGAGCCATTAATATTAGTGCAATATTCGCATGTGTCTCACTGCGAAAACTGTTTCACCGAACATTAAATGTAATAAATAATTGTTAATTCCGTTGCTACTTTTTAATTACTCAAGTTTATGTATGCACGCAATCAAATTGGGTTTCAATACACTAGCGACTATAATAGTCGGAATATGTCATATAATGTTAGCTTTTAAAGAATCAGTTGTAACAATTGAAGTTGTAATTTGGCACCAAATTTTGCTAAGATATAAACATATTATTGATAACAAATTCTGAAATATTAAAATAATAATAATAAATAAATAAATAATAATATATTAATAATAATAAAAATGAATAATAATAAATTGAATATTAAAAATTCATTAAGACGATCTCTCATATTGATTGATTTTGATGTAGAGATGACAATATTTTTTAAATGGAAAATCATGGGTATATTATTGAAAACGTCTCATTATATATTTAAAAATATATTTTAAGAAATTCGTAACTAAATTTTTTTTTTACTTGATCGGTTAATTTTTTAGTCTAAAGTAGGTTCACAAGACGAAATCAAAGAAATTTTAAAAATTATTTATATTATTATTTTGTAAAGTGAAGTTACAAGATATTAGTTTATATTTTTGTTATAGTATACGGATACTTTCTTCGTCCGTAATGCGCGATTTATAGTCCATATTATTCGAAACGTTTTTACATTACCACCGTGACTTAAATCGATAAAAATAATTCACAGCGTTTAACTTTACTTCGCATATATTTTGATCCTGGGCCCGTTATTTCGTTCGTTGGTATCACTTTAAAGCAATTATGTATTTATTGTGGAACGGTTCGTTTCTCGTGTGGACTGTAATTTGCTTTTAATTTCACATGTTACGTATCATTTTCGAATTCGTTCGTTCGCAGATTTGTTGCATTGCGGACAACGAATGACGTGGAGATGCTTTTTTCCATTAATTTTGTGTCGTGTTACACATGTTATAGTTGATTTGTTGTAAAAATTATCTGATTATTCATATTTAAGTAGTTATATGTAAGAAAATAATAATTATTATACTTTAAAAATAGTACCTACGGTACAGTGCACTGTTTTAAACCGGATAAAAACATTATTTCAGATAATATTGTGTTTAGTAATAAAATAACTGTCATGTCCAATTAATTGGAAATTTGCTTTATATTGTAATATTTATTTTGGCAATGAAATTGATTGAAAATTATGTTGTACACATGTAAAAGTATTTCCTTTATAAACCTGTAGCGCCGAAAACAATTATCAATTTTAATAATATTGATAAGAGCTTTCCACAGAATCTAGACATTCTAGTGATACGATGTATTAGGTGCTTTTATAATTAGAATATGTATGAAAAAGGACACAGATTTGAAAATATGTAAATGATTTAAGAGAATTTATTATATATTATATACTTATTTAAGAGAACCTATAATTATAATTTGACCAATAACTTATGAACTGCTTAATTTCTTAATCACACATTTTGTTCAAGTATCTCGTAACCTAAAATATCAATGTCACTATAACAATAGTCTAAATAGCGTATTTTACTTTTTTTCATTGTTAAATAAATACAAATGTATGATATATCATACATGTTAAAAAAATGTATGATAGAATAATATTAGTGTGTGCCGACCCTTATCCTAAAAGTTATTAAAAATATATCGTATTATAATATTAAAATAAGGCGTAGTAAGTATTATTTTTGCGACCCCACAGCTCCTTAGTAAGTTTTTTGCAGACTAATAAACTTTAAATTAATAAGATAAAGATAAATAGACAAAGATAAATATAATTTATTTGCCACGTTATGTAGCCTATTACGAATTTTATTTTACAGTTTTTTTTTATACCGTGATATACGAAAACAGGCGAAAGCTGCGTGTGTCGAAATTTAATATTATTTAATTAATATGTAGTAGTATCTCATTAATTTTAAAATAATAACGATTTCTAGTATGTATATAAAATGGTGCTTTTTACCACTCAGTGTCAATGTTTATTACACTATTAATATAAAAGTCGAGTTATATTAAAACATAAATTGAACTTTTCAGTATATATGCACTTGCTTTTACGACATCTATATAAATCTTGTATAAAATCAAAGTAGTTAGAGCCTCGTTGGTTTTAACTGTTCTACGAGTACACAGTTGTGGTCTATACTCGACAGTTAACTTGAACTTGACTTTCTTATATACAATATATAATGTATAATATACCTTACGATTGAAATTATGCTTAATATATATTATATATAACGTATAATTTCAATCATAGGGTATTACCTGGATAAAAACAACGACCACGATAGTATTACTTGGGAACCGCTTACGCTTCTCTTATATAGTACTAATATCTGGGACATCTCACACATGATCATCTACTCCCAACCTAGGCAGAGGCTTGTACCATTGGTATTTGACAAATGATTCATAAATATACTACAAATATCTATTCCCTACCCTGACTCCAGTTCCTGGCCAAGAATTGTACGTATACCGGCTGCCTCTACCCCACTGTCACTCCTAATCCACGCTGAACCCTACACTCTAACCTCCCTTATGTTTACAATCTCTTCAGTGCATTTAAGTTTTTGTCTCTTTCAGATACTGCGTTTGGCTGAAAGTTGAGCGATTGATGATGATGATAGTGATGATGAAATATTATATGTTTAATCGTAGGTACGATTTTAATGTATTAACATCCACATAAATTTTTAAATGGTTGCTATTTTAAGACCTGAATTGAATACTCTCTGATTATCATTGGTGATGTCTTTAGATTATTAATATCAGACAATAGAATTTCGTAGTCCTAGTAATTACAAAGTATACCAATATAAGTTTTTATTTAATTAAAATCAATTCTATGAATTCTACACGATGATTTCTTTCTCATGATATACGTTTGAAAGATATTGAAACGTATCTTACATAAAACTTTCATTATTTATCCTTAAATAGCAAAGATTCCAAATAACGTTATAGTCTCCTTAAAACTTTCTGCGAAAATTAATTTTAATATTGAAAGATGTTTTTAATAATTTAGTAATAGAACTGATACGTTTATTATCGTAATAAACAATTAAAACTCTATAATAACATGTACTCGTATAAAACAGAACATCCTATTTTGAAAATGTTATATCTAGACACGGATATGCATTTTGTCCGTGTCTAGATATAACATTTTCGAAATAGGATGTTCTGTTTTATACGCATTTTGTAATATGCATTTTGTTACAGATAAATAAATTACGGTGAGCTAATCTCCTCAGTTGAGTATAGACCACTTGTGACAGAACAAGGAAAGCTACATTGTCGGTCGTCTACCTTCTTTTCGCTTTATGGTCGATCATTTATGTTCTGTCCATTTACTTGTTTTGCAATGTGCCCTTAATAAAACTTGATTTATAAAAGAGTTTATAGTTTCTACATGTTTTATTCTTATTTGAATAAAAATCAAATTGTTTGTTTAAAACCTAATTGAAAAAAACTAATTTTATATATTCATACGAAATAAATGAAAACAAACATAGAACTTTAGTAACCAATAATCTATATCTAAACTAATATTGCAGAGAGAGAGCGCGAATTTTATGGTTTGTTTTTATGTGGAAGATAATCTCCGGAGCCACTGCATCTATTTAAAAATTCTTTCACAATTTGAAAAGTACACTAAAAAAACTATTTCTTGAACCATGACAATATTATTTCCTATATACCTAAAAGGATATTCTCTCAACATATGTAATTAAATTATTGTTGTAAAATATTTATTGTTTGAGACAGGTTCGTTGCGCTCTGGGCTATCACGACAATAATGTCTAAAAAATGTTTACCTACTTATTTTGAAAGCATATTCTATTCAGTATATATATTTAACAAATTCTTGGTTGAAGAAATACTTTTTTCTGTGTAGGTACGTTATTTCAGACGGACATAGGTTATATACACCTACAAAATATAAAATAAATAATTGTTCGGCCCGGGCAAAGTCGGGGCGTATATAAAATGTAAATTATAATACTATAATATCATTAATAATGTTTGTCATATACTTAATATTTATATATTTATGTAATATTTATAATGTATGCTAGCCAATATTACAAAAAGAAAGAGCGAATTTTCAACTTAAACCCGCGTAAGTCGGGGCGAGCCGCTAGAGTTGTATAGAACGCAAAAATACATCTCGATAGTGCAAGAAGTATACAATAGGCTCGGCTAGTTTTTTTGGACTTCCAAAAAATTTACTTCCTCTCTAAGCGTATTTAGCGTTTCTACAGTATTTTAGGCCGTTTTTATGAGTGTTTGGAATAATTGTTTTCTCTTCAAGTTCTGTAACAAAATTTTAAATCATTTTTTTTAACTACACGCTACAGTAGCGTCCGTTCGAAAATTCAGTTATAATTCAAAGCGTGATAAATTGTTATTAGGTAAATCTTATTATCATATCACTCGTTGCCGGCTCATTTACTTTCTACCGATAAAAATGGTGCCTGTAATTTTACTTCAAAAATGTCCTCCTTTATCAAACGTATTAGGAACGACCTTTTCATCTCCTCACATATTTGTTGTGGCACTCAATTCTAATATTGGTGATCTATGTATATCCATTGCGTATCTCGGTCGGATTTTGAAAGTTTTCATTTTGAGGTCTATTTAGCACATGCCTACGACACTAGCATACACTCGTACATTTTTAAAATTGAACTACAATATAGTTAAAATTTTCAATGAACTTAATAAGAACAAAAATAATTCTTCACAATCAGGGATCTTAGAAGTAAATAATTAGTAAATCGAATACGTTGATGAATACACATACTTAAAACAGCTTATATCTACTGAAGAATGCATGCAAAAAGAAGTATAAATAAGGATAGCTAATACTTGGAAACGATTTTTGTCACACAGTGAAGTCACGAAGAACAAATAAATGCCTATGAAAGAAAAAAGGAAAGTATACGGGCGTCAAACCTGGGCATTAACAGAACAACTATAAAAAGAAACGAATTCAAAAGACATAAAAAGTAAAACAAATTTCATGAATCCTAACACAACTTACAAATAACTAAAGTGGAGATGAACAGAACATATTATAAGAGAGAACAGGGAGAAATGGACAAGGCTATTATCAGAATAGAAACCCACGAGACAACAAAAGAAACAGGTAGATACAGACTACGAAATGGGAGGATGACATCAGGAAAATAGCGGGTTCAATATGGAATTGTGCAGCAAAGGACAGAACAGAATGGTAATCTTTAGAAGAGGTCTTTGTCGGAAGACAAGCTGTATTAG
This sequence comes from Luffia ferchaultella, assembly GCA_949709985.1. Lineage (NCBI taxonomy): Eukaryota > Metazoa > Arthropoda > Insecta > Lepidoptera > Psychidae > Luffia > Luffia ferchaultella. The sequence continues at coordinate 2,566,693 of OX453245.1, read as the reverse complement.
ATTAACGGCCGTTTGTCGCTGATTTATTTAATTATTAATTACTTGGTTTTATATAAAAATATTTATTTTTTCTTTTTAAATGCTAATTGGTAAGTATGTTTTGGACACACTTCATATTTATTACATGTAAAATTAAGGACAGTAAAAAAGGCTTTATTATTATTATAATAATTTGCCCTGGTAAGGGTATATTCACTTTTCTAAGGTGACGATTGTAATGTTTATCATTTAGACTTCTGAATTTCGGCCTGTCCGTCGGCAATCAGTTTTTAATATCAAAGGAAGTGCAAGTTTTATTTTATTATCCCAAACGCTTCACAAAAAATGCCGTATAGCGATGAGCCTGAGGTTACGAACCGTCCCAACCTCCTTTAAACACATAAGTGATATAATTTGAGACTCAAATTTCTAACATCGTATAATGGTCTGTAATTTGGAGGCAACATTTGTCGAGGACAATCCATCGATTTCGATCAATAAATCGATCGAAAACGCCATAATGGCGGTTCAGGGTCCGACGTTTCATTTCTTCAAATGGCTGATTAGTCGATTCACTTAATAATAGTGATGTGGCTAAACGGTCGATATTTGTTGGGACTCTATGGACTTTTTTTCGTTGTTTTTTTATTCACAAAATTAAATGAATGGGTTTTTTAAGGTTCTTATGCATCTAGTACGAATAGGTCGGGCAGCCCTTTTTATACCCCAGTGCAGGGGCTTAGGCCTCCCCTCAAGATGAGAGGGCTTGGAGCTTAAGTGCACCACGCTGCTCCAATGCGGGTTGGCAGATTGTAGCAACCGCCATCTGTTGATAGCTAATGTACTTAAGTCAGAAAAACTCATTGGTACAAGCCTGGATTCGAACCATGGCCACATGGCCTTATAGATTTGAAACAGGTTCGCTGCGTTCGGGCTATTACAACACCTGGCACGAATAGGTAATAATTGTTATTGATCAAATATTTCAAATTAAGTACCTAGTATAATATTATTTTATTCTACTATTGATGAAGCAGTAAAATTTTAATAATGTGTCATTCTCATGTCGTGATAGCCCAGAGCGCAACGAACCTGTCTCAAATTTATAAGGCCATAGGGCCATGGTTCGAATCCGGGCGTGTACCAATGAGTTTTTCTGACTTAAGTACATTAACTATCACTGACTCCGTGCCTCGGAGAGCACGTTAAGCAGTCGGTCCCGGACGCTGTCAATAGGTGGCGGTCGTTACAATCCCCAACCCGCAGTGGAGTAGCGTGGTGGATTTAAGCTCCAAACCCCCTCCTTACCCTGGGGGAGGCTTAAGCCCTTGCAGTGGGGTAAAATGGGCTGATGATGATGATAATTCCCATGCTTTGTCCTCACAAAATTTTTGTCAAAATGAGTGTATGCACCCTTTTTGTATAACAAGTAGGTAAAATAGGTCTGCCATTCTCATACATTGGCCTAATAATTTTTTTTTGTCAGAATGAGTGTATGCACTTTTTTGGTATAACAAGTACAGATGACATTGAATAAGAGTCCTATTACTTCAGGATTTGATTGCTCGCGAATTGGGTTAAACTATAATAACTTAAATCTGTATTTAAAACCAAACATTTTAATTATTGTTTTTCTAACTAATAAAAAACAATATAATATTTATTATAATTTTTATCATAAGCCTTTGGGTGTTTATGTGGCGAGTTTACCCTTTCAACTTTCATAACCGCAATTGTACCCGAAAGTATTAAAGAACCGCAGCGGTTATGTGTGACCGCATTCACTAATTAACCGAGTACCTGTTAAATCGTAATAACGTGCGGTTGAAGCGGCTCTTGTACGTCTCTCTCTTTCACTCGTACTGTGTTTTTAATGATTCCTTTTCATTTGGGTTAAACGTGTTATTTTGACTTCCGTATCCCGAATAAGTTGGTTTCGTCTGTGACTCGGCTAACATGGTTTTCAGCTGTTTAAGATATTTAATTTTTAATCTACATAATTTATTGACACATATTTCTTACATCTCAGAGATTTTACAGATGTAATCCATTTTGCTCTGTTTCTAAAAAGAATAGCTCAATGTAACCACCCTATATATGACCCTATGTAATGTACCAAAATTTATTAAATGGAAAGTTTCATCAATTTCGATTTAGTGGTTCTTGAGTTGTAATAATAATCCCACCCAGTGCCATCTAGTACCAAAGTCAACAAGTATTATGCTTGTATTATGGGGTACTAGACAATTGATAGACATGCTTAAATATTATTTTTAATATACATTTATACTTATAGTAGATATTTTGTACCCAGACCCGGAACAAATAGACATGTTCATGTACACAAATATTTGTCCCGGGCAGGAATCGAACATGACCCTTGGCTCTACAACTAGGGTCTCTAACCACTAGATCAATCGGTCAGTCAAGTCGGTTGTAAGCGTTCAACGAAACAAACAAAGTTCAAAGTGAAAAAAAAAATGAAAAGTATTTTTGTGTTGAGATATGCAAATAAGGCTAATAATATCTTTTTTAAACAGACATAATTTCATGAAAGTTCCATAATAATAAACGTAGGTAAATAAAATGTGAATTTTCAAATAGTATACCTACCTAGTATATAGAATGGTATATAGTGTAGTATAGTATAGTTTTACATTACCTTGATTACTAAAATTCGAATAATTAAATTAATTATTCATCGATACGTAAACTCGAATGTTTATATTAACAAAGTACAATAAAACCGGTAAATAGAAAATTATGGAAATACGCCGGTGTGCGAACCAAAGATAACACCCAGTAACTAAACAAATAGTCCCAAGCGATTTCTGGGTCAAATAATAGCCACAGCTGTGTCGGTAAATCTTGTACACCTTACCCAACAGCGCAGCGGCTTGAAGGGAGTAATATAGTTGTTATGCTGATGTAAAGAAAGTTTTGGATTTTTTTTGGAAATCCTTAATACATAAAACAAGATTTTTACACATGATTGAATCAATTCTCTGTACTGATTAAATTAATAAATTGTATGACGTTGGTAAATTATAATATATTTTATTGAGTTTGATATTTTTACGCGTAATTTTCATATCAATGTTACTTGAAGGGAAGTGCAATTTTATAAATAAATCTACATTCTAGGTATTAGTCGACAAACTAAAATTTGTATATATATCGTTACATAAATTCTATTTCTTAAATTTTTTTTAATAGGAAAATAGACGTGACAACGGAAAATAAGCATCATAATAATAATAATAACACACACAATCACAACAACGTCTAGGTCCCAAACTAAGCATTAGCTTGTATTTTGGGTACCAAGCGAAAACACCACATACAAATAGCAACCAAGACTCGGTATCAGTATCAATATTCATCATATAAATACTGACCCGACCTGGGATTCGAACCCGGGACCTCCAGCTTCGCAGGCAGGGTCGCTGCCCACTAGGCTAAGCGGTCGTCATCTCACACTAAATAATAATAATAATAATAATAATAATAATAACACACACAATCACAACAACGTCTAGGTCCCAAACTAAGCATTAGCTTGTATTTTGGGTACCAAGCGAAGACACCACATACAAATAACAACCAAGACTCGGTACCAGTATCAATATTCATCATATAAATACTGACCCGACCTGGGATTCGAACCCGGGACCTCCAGCTTCGCAGGCAGGGTCGCTGCCCACTAGGCTAAGCGGTCGCAATCTCTAGCAATAAGTTATGACAAGAATATTGCACAGAATTTGTTTATAATTAATAAAAGTAAACGAATTGTTACTTATTATTACTTTATATGCATTTAGAATATACTATTCTAAATATACTATTCTAAATATATTTTGCAGTCAAAATAAGATTTTATTTGTATTATAAATTTTCCACTAACGCGGAAGTAATTGTATAACTAAATTATTAGCTTAAAGGTACGTTACCAAGTAGTTATAGTTGGTCCGCCAAACTTGTGCTCGATCGACACGAGAGGAGAGTGTTTTTTTATCTGAGCTGAAATGTATAGATACATCAAAGTTCTTGTGATCCGAAAATGAAAGGACATTTCGGATTTGTCGGGGTTCACTTAAATATGAAAACAAAGCGGGTTACCTGTGTAGGTGTTATTTGAAACAATCCTTTTGTAAAATCGCGACCGCTACACCCTTTTCTGTTAACGGGTGTAGCATTAATTCAAGTTTAATTCGACACCTTGTTAATTGTTTCTCGTCGCGCGGTCCGTTTGGTGACCTCGAGGGGGTAGAAGGGACCAAAGGGGGGTTTTGGGCCCGTTAAGAATATTTGTCCAACACCCCCATGTTTACCCGGCCCGGTATCCCTGCTTGAACCGGGAAACAATAGTACGAAATTGCTGTACCGTATTCATTGCTCATTTTATTATTGTTGATTCGCCATTTTACGGGAATTAATTCGATTATTGGAAAAGGGACGTAATTAAAAGATAATGCCTTTGTATTAATTGGATTTTACCTGAGTTAAGTGTAAGGTTTTCTTGTATTTCGTGAATTATTTACTAGGATATGAATTTATTGTACGAAGCATTCGATTCACAAATTAGAACTATTTTGATACGACTATGTTTTATGTGGTATTTATATTCATGAAGGCATAACAATGTTAATAATGACTCAATATACGTTTTGAATTATATGTGATGATGACAGGTCCTACAAAAGTATATTATTTTGAACTTACTCATTTTGTCGCTTTCCACTAACTTGATTCCACAGGGTGAATAAATTTGTCAACAGCGTTTGGTTTTAAGAGAGTCAGGAATGTCATTTCAAAGTATCGAAAATGTCAAACGCAATTTCACGGGGGTGAAGACCGGAGTGCAGGGACCTCGCGGACTGAAAGTCGCTATCTTGCATCAGCTAGCTAGAGTATAAATGGTTAGACGGTAAACGCAGAAGAAGGCTTCTAGTCAAATCGTACTTTATACTTGATACAAAGTACTCAGTTTAAAAAAACAACACTGCAACAACTCTTTCTATTTCCATGACTTTTGATACATATCATAAATGCAAAATCCAAATATATAATTCATTCGTAATGTTGAATAAATTATTGCATCCCATTGTACTTATGTACTATTTCTGAAACTAAAATGTATAGTCGTTCAGATAATTTAATTTTTTTGCAGAAATGGCTCGTTTGGAGAAATCTCCGCTACTTGCAAACGGTTACAACGCCCCACCCACTCACTTGCCGATGGGCTTTATGCACCAACACGCACTCATGTCTCCGGGTATGCCTCATCCAGGAGTTCCACGTCCAGACGGCTCTATCATCAAGGGTCAACCTATGCACAACATGGAAGCACTTGCCAGGTAATTTCTCATTCTTATATATTGAGTACTGTAATCCGATTTAAATAGAAACACCTCGATAAAACGGACAATTATACGTGAATCTATTTTTCTGGTAATCGTTACTTTCATTTATTATATGTTAAAAGTTGTCACAAAAGTACTGTAATCGTCTATGAACTTGAAACAAGTAAAACTACAAGAAATTATTCATAGGATTTTAAAATTTATTTTTTGCAGTATTATATATTTAAATAAAATTAATTAACAAATGAGCTACATGTAGATTAAGATGTTTAAGCTACGTACAAGCTACAAATATTTACAAATTAAAACGATATATGAAAATGTTTGCTTTTATGCTTAATCTATGCACTACACAATAACCCAATTGGGTCAGATCGAAAGTCACGAGCCATTTAATTGACAGAGACAATTGATTGATAATGATTGATGGCAAATCAAAAGGTTAAGAGATAAATAAAAATATTAATTTGTAATAAATATTTACTATCCACTACAAGCAGGTACACCTTCATATAGTAAATACCTCTTACTAATCGTTGCGATATTTCTGATTATTGAAGTTTATCGATTTTTTATATTATAGAACATACCAGCTATGTACAGTACGTCACGACGATGTTTTTTTAAATGTTGTTGTAAATGTTCTACAAAACTTCTGCTCTTTACTTCGAGCACTCACGTGTAAGGAAACGATGAATAGTGAAACTTTGTCTCGAACAGATATGCGATACTTAAGAAACCTTTGACTTGTCACGGGGTCACGAGGTGAGGTTAAACGTGTGACTTCACCCTAATCCAATTAGAAAACTACAAACACACTCGCCGCCCACACTCCCTTCCGACGGAAGACTTACAAAAAATACTTAACTCTCTTAACGAATAAGAAAATTTGTTATTTGCTATTTGTTTCGTTTTTCTTATAAATATATGTTCAATCATAATATATATTTTTTATATTCTTTGCTGGTGAATGTAGAGAAACAGATTGAACGAAAAATAAAACTCTGTGTGTTCCTTTAAATGACAAATTGTATTAGAACCAATAATAATAATAATGGAAAATTTTACTTAAAACGCTCATGATTGAACAAACGAGCAACAAGTCTCTCTATGCGATGTATTAAATTAAATTTAATATAACCCAAAAAAAAAAAATACTAGACACAGTGTTCAGTTTAAAGCTGGTAACAGATGACACAGAGAGGAGGGTCAGCAGTGGCGAGACATTTGAAAAACAAACACACACACGTAAATTACTTTTATGCATAAATAAGTTCAAACACGAGAACAGTGCATGCATTTAATTGCTTTCAATGTGAAGTTTTTTGGTGAAAATCGATATAGATATGCGAATGAATGGAATTTTTTGTTATACCCGTTGCAACAAAGCTGCATACCATTTGTATAATTGATTCACAAGCGATTGCAACGTTCACCTAGGTTAGGACCTCTAACTGCGGAGCCAAGGCTCGCGGGTTCGATTCCCACCCGAGACAAATATTTGTGTGCATGGAAATGTCTATTCGTTCCGTATCTGGGTGTAAATAAAGAATATTTAAGTATATCATTCGTATGGTACCCCATAACAGAATAATGCTTGCTTACTTTGGGACTAGATGGCGCTGTGTGGGATGTCTCAGGTATTAGGTATTATTATTACCTATCGTAGAATGAGAGTAATTCTTATAAATCATATCGATAGAAACAGATATCAATTTAATAATCAATTTTATATTTGATCCGAGTGAATTCATAATTAGAAAAGTTCCACCGCTTGCGAAAGGACCGGTTGGAACAATTTAGCGTGCTGCGCTTGACTGCTTCCGATACAAATAAAGGCGATTGTTTTTAAACGAAATTAATTTCAATGGCCCAAGAACAACCCTTCGTCCAACCAGAACATTTAATATCGAGCGCTCATAATTATTCCTTTTGTATCTAAGCCCTTTTTCATTATTTAAAACTTTCCCTTTAAGGATGGCTTCGGAATATTTCTTTGAGATTTCTTTAATGGACATTAAATTTATAGGAGTTTCGACGACGGCAATGGAAAGGTTGGCGATGTTAAAAAAAAAAGTTAAATTAAATTTGGAAACAATTTCGTCTGACTTTTTAGTTTTTTTTTTTCTCTTCACTAACTTGTATTTATTCTAGCTGTACTTTATAAACAAAAACCGCTATTGTTTTAATTTATTTAATTTTTTCTCTCTCTATTTTTGATTTCATATAATATTTTTCAATCTATATATAAATATTTCCCAAATATTTGTCTGCAGATCTGGGATATGGGAGAACTGTAGAGCCGCCTACGAAGACATCGTAAAACATCTCGAAAGGTAAGTCTTTGATTATTGTGTTTGTTCAAAAAAATTTCAAAAACTCTGCCTATAATTCATACCGGAACGTACTCGCGTCAAATTAGATATTCATAAAAGATTTTACCCAATTAATTAATGAGCGGACAAAGGCTCGACCTCCGGAGTGTCAAAATTTGAATAATTATTCGATCCCTCGTGAAGTTACGATTCAACATCGATTCACTCGATCATTGTTAGTGAGATCGTTGTGAGACAATCCGATATTTTGATTGCTCGAATTTTATCTCGGAACGTTTCCTGTTATTTTTTTTGTCTGCGTCTCTTAGTTCGATTTTGTGTTTCGAATCAAAATTGATTAATGAGTCGTGAAGGTGATGGATTTTATTAAAGCTTCATATTGCACTCGGAAAGGAGGGTGCCACGGCTGGTCATTGGCGAGTGTGAAATCAGAGAGACAATTAGATCTGGGTGCGTCGCGTATTTTTAACAAATGGGCGGCCACGAGCTCCCTATGCCGTCCGGAACAATTCATCAAGCTCATTCGGGGCTAATCTCGGTTCGGGTTCGGAAAAAGCGGCTCTCATGTAAATTGGGCCGATTCGGAAAATATCGTAGGGCCAATCGGTGCGCGGGAAAGCGCTTTTCTTTTCGAGTTTAATGGATGGTGATTGATTGCACGGATCTTTTGAGAGGCCGCGGTTCGAGTCGCTCCGACTGTACCATTTTAGGGCCTAGACGCCATTCATCACCCTTGTAATGTGTTGCGATTTCCCGATGCGATCGTTCTATTTTCGATACAATTCGATTATATTAACAAACGAATTAGAATATTTATGTTTAAGAATAATGGTTTGAGTCGATAGAAGTTTATTAAATACGTAAAATGAAATATACACAATAGTCGTATTAAAATAATTTTAAAACAAATTAGTTATATAGCTGACGTGTCAACGCGTTTGTTTCAATTAATTGTTAAAAAATATATTGTTAGGTGCCTACCTATAAAACCAAAAGTTGAATTATCTCAATTTTATAGGGAAACGTTTTTAGTTGAATAGTACCTATATGATAATCACGTAAAGTCAAAAGTGTAAATTAATCTTAATATTATAATTAAATTTTGTAATCTTAATATTTTTTAATTAAGGCCACTTCTACCACTTTAATTTGGAGTTTGTATTTATTTATTCAGTCGGGATAGACAAAAAATGTTCATCGAGGTGCGGGCGGGCAGCAAGGGTAGAGTTACAGACAGACAAGCGGCCGTTGTACCAATGTGTCACTGTCAGCCCTTGCTCGTACGGATTAGCTCAGTTTTTAAACCGTCTCCAATTAATATAGGATAGGAGTAAATACTTATCATTCGCTCTCTTCTATGTAGGTAGGTACATATTAGAATTTTTCACTTATATTAACTATACAGAACTTATTCAGAAGAAGAATGCAAAAAAGATCAACAATGGGATCGAAAACTGCAAATTGCTCCCGTCAGGTGGAATTTCATCGCTGGTACCTAATTATCTGTCAATATCTAATTTTACCGAGTTTATAGTAAAATCCACCGACAAAAAAGTCCAATTTGTAAATAAAAACGCAGGCTCGGCCTAGTTTGGACCTGGATAGCCGTATATGTTTTATTTACCGTGTGATTAAATAATATTGATTTTTTTTAAAATTTTTTTATTTATCGAGAGTAAGAAATATATTTTAAAATAGTATTTAAAAAATGTAACCGTTAACAATAAATTCGCGTCATGTTGAATGACATTTTTTCATGTAATGACTAGGGACCAGCGATTACAGCGCCATCTGAAAAAAATTTGCCTTCTCCACTCCATTATGAGTACAAAAAATACGATAAATTACACATTTCAGTAATTTCATTTTAAAACGACTGAAAAATCGAAAATTCTAAATTCTGTTATTCAATAAAGTAGTTATGTTAATTAAAAATGAATGGATAGTTTATGACAAATGCCAGTTCACTTATAGATAACGTATTGTCGCATTAAATCAATTCATTTAACACGATGTGGCCGCTCGACCGGTTTTCTCGGTAACACCAATTCACGGACAAGATTATTTCACTAATCCAATGTTGAGACGCTTTATATGTATAATATTCAAAATGTTGTAATAACTGTCATGTACGTTTGTTATTATTAATTTTTTGTTACAGAATTAAAGCACAGTCAAACGCTTTCAGATTTTAGGAATTTGTAATGAAACATATAAACAAGTCACATACGTAAAATTACAATCCCGTGGTTAACCAACTCCTGGAAGTTTAAACGATGCTACTACCACTCCATATATTTATTATATTATTACTACAATATTATTATATATATAATTTATTATAAACTTAATTTATTCTAAAAGAAATCCTAAAAAAAAACTATTTCAAAAAATATATAAATCGAAAAAAAAACCGGCCAATTGAGACTCAGACTCCCTCCCATACCGAGGGTTCCGTGCCACTGTAAAAAAAAAAGTTTATTGTATGGTGACCCTCTTTAATTTTTAACTTCATTTTATTTTTATTATTTGTTGTTATAACGGTTATAATAATACACTTTCTGTGAAAATTTCAAGTGTCTACCTATTACGGTTTAGACGATACAGCCCTATGACAGACGGACGAACTGACGGACGGAACCCTAAAAACTAACTAAAGTGAATATTGTTTGTATACGGCGGTGGTGGTTGAACACTGGTTAAACGGAGCGCAATAAAGTAGATTACTGTGGTTATTGGCCTTGTTTTACTGAGATTATTGTGCTACTTACCGCCACGCCAACATCCATGGCTTGTAGGTTTGCCTTATATAATGTTAATTTTTTAAATATTTTTGTATTTATCTGCCGATATTTTACAGTCTTTATCTATATCTGTATACGAGTATGTAGAGGATTTTATACTAAAAAATAAAAAATAAAAAAAATGGTTTGTAAATTGAAGTTAGTGTGGGAAATTAACCTCGAGTGCGGTGAAATAGGTCCATAAAAAAATCCTAGTGCAAAAGACTGCCATCACGTTACGCGTCGACATGCTTAAGTTTAATTTGTTGTACCTATCTCTGCCGTCATTTTACATCATATAGTAAAATCAAAAGATATTTTGCAAAATCTTGCAAATCTATCAACGAACCGGCGATACTATCGTTTCCATAAATTAAAATAATTAGAAGCCCGTTCTAAATTCATTTGTTATCTATATAAACAGAGTGAATATTCATCACTCTTCAAATTTTTTCAAAGAAAACCTGTGCCAAGTTTAAAAAAAAACAACTGTTGGAATCCTGTATTGTGTTGGTCGGTGGCCGCCGGCGGGATATCCCTTTCCGCTACACCCGTGGTTGCCCTTTTCTCGTGCGTATATATAATATTTTGAACCACGTTATACCAATAATTTTTTCGGAAAAATATTTTATTGTGAAAATTTACCTCTATATGAGTATTCTTTTTAAAAGAGTTTTTGAATAATACCTAACGCCTAGAAACAAATTGGAAAGCGATGAAAATACTTGCTTGTATACGCACTTGTAAAATAAGTATAGTAACTAAAATTACATAAACAACAAAAAAAATAGTAGCAACGGAAACTGTTAAATAAATAGTAGAGATTACCACCGCAGTCGTCTTTAATCGGGACTTGGTACGAATTAGTTGCGATTAATTGGCGAGCCCAAAGCTAGGCCGGGGACGCGTCGGCACACATCGATCTGACAGCACTCGTTATTCACTCCACTACCCCGTGCACCCATACAGATTCATACCAACGTAGCCGGAAAAGGGGTTTTTTAATTCCAAAAATTCAAAAGCGTAGACAGGGCAGGTATTTTGTATCATTATCTGTTTTTTTCATCGTCATGGATATAATATTTTCATTTAATTGTATTCTGTGTCCTGTTATCCCATGGAGGTAAGAACTTCATTTACATTGCTGCGACCTAATGGAGCAAACACGAAAATAAATAATTGAGAAAGAATTATTGTATCAAAACACGAGTTGGCAATGTTTGGGGAGAGAGGCTGAAGTATGCGTTCGCGTGTGATGTGCGACAAAACGAGATAGCTAATCTAAGTTGCAGGAAATTGAAAAGTGTGGCATTTAAAAGCTCGCTTTTTTTCTAAAAGTATTATTAAAATATGATATTTTCAAGAAAATCAAAAATATTTTTGCGTAACTTTGTTTTTTTTAAACACAGCTTTTTCATTTTGAAACAACCGATAATGTGTGTCAATACTGGGCTTCGTTCTTTGAATCCTTTTTGACCTCACCGAACTTACTTGACGCTTCCTCCCTAGATGGCGGCGCACGTAAAAGACCTTCTTACTTCCCAGTATATTTAGTTACAAAAATAAGAAAAAGTTAGTGTATCGTTGGCATGACACTGGTGTAAATTAAATGCTATCACATGCTCCTATTCAAACCTAAGTGGGACAGCAACTTTATCTTGGAAATTTTTATTTACGTATATTTAATTGCGGAACCATTTTCTATTGAATAATATTTACCTACAAAACTGAAAGATATTTTACAATTGCAAGAATAAGATGGAACTGTATCTCTCTATGTCTGTAAGTTGTGTGGCTACTTTGTCGCCATCAGTCGGATGCTTGTTGCGTTAATGCTGACAATACTTAAGACAATACATACTCGTAGGGACGGTGCTTGACTTATCGTAAGTCTGTTTCAGAAGGTCCGATCCTTTTCTGTTTTTGAACGATTAAGTGAAATCGGTTGCACATGTCTAAATGTGTCAGTATAAAAAGTTAGGTCTATTCTTAATTTATCTTAATAGACCTTAAATGTCAAACACCTGTGACACGAGAAGAATGTTATGTTTTCTCTTGCTTTTGGCAATACCAAGGGAATTACATTTAAAAGTCACAATTTGTTGTTGTCTACATTCCGCTACGACGGGAAGTCATTTTCACAAATCGTTTTTCTTTTTACGAATATGATTTATGCGAAAAGTGAAAATTTTCGCATCAGTCAGTGTCAACGACACTCGATAAGGGCCGTCTCAACTCATCTAGCATTTGCTTCATTGAATCGGCTACCATTAATTTCTCAGTAGATCAAACGAAGATGGCTACGGGGGTGATATTTATCAAGGATGTTGGGTATTATTTTAATCAAATCAAAATACGCCCGTTGTAAACAAATGGTTTTGATTAATGGGACACGCGACAGACGTGCCCGTGATAAAGCGACGACTCGAAACGCGAAATTAATGACCATAAAATGAACTCTTGAATCTAAAAGATAATGCTGAATGTTTTGAATCTAAAACAGCCAGCCTCGTTCCCTCTCTGGGGTGCTTTTAAAGCTGCTGCGCGCGAATTAATTGCCTACAAAAAAAAAACGTTTTCGGACAACGTAATCTTGATGTTGCTGATTCTACAATTTTTACATCCGTTTCACAAAAGTTATAACGCACAATACTTAAGTAATTATAAAGTCAAGTGTGTCATAGGGATTATGTATTGTATAGTGACATAAGTGACAGTAGTGTATGGTGCATTTTGTTATAGAAGTACAGATATAAGAGCTTAAAACTCATACAAATATCACTATGACTTTTAAGCTTGTTTTGGCTACAGATCAGCACGCTTGGGCATATGCCCGACTTCACCAATTTCAGCTTTTTATTCAACTGCTAATTTTGAATATTTCATTTTATATTCTTACACGGATATTCTTCTGCTCCTGCTGTCGTTGCCATCCCTTTTTTTTGAGTTAATTATACTTAATCTCCTTACTCCAAACTCTTCATTATAGACAAATGATTATTTCATTTTGTATCTACTAACTTCTGGTCAATAGTATCATACAGCGTGAATTGTACGAACTGGGATTTGATTAGCTTTTGCATACTTATGTGTATGATGCAATAGACCACATACACTCGCTACGCTATACTAACAATGTACAAAATTGTCTCTGTGTTCGCGCATTATAACCGTACAGTTGGGTGATATTCGTATCTACGTTTTTTTATGCCGACTCCCTATCCAGACGTTTTATATTTAAAGGAATTGGGTTATTAGATAGACTCAAAGGTGAATTTTAATTTTGAATTTTTCTCTCAGGTACGAAAAATTTTATTAGCCTAGGTATATATTTATATGCTAACCAGGACCCCAAAGAACGTCTATACAAAATTTCAGCAACTGAAGTTTCAACGAAGAACGAACAAAGCAAGTTATATTTTGTTACTATGTGTATTACCTACTATGAAATACGGACATTAAAAATTTAATAATTTTAAAAATATTGAAATGAAATTGACTAAAATTTTTGAGACAATAAAATGGTGAGTTATTAGGATTCTTTGTAGATTCTTAAATGCACATAGCATTTAGCACATGTATTGATTAGGGTCGACAGAAGAATTTAAAATAAAAAAAAAATACAAACAATTTTTACCGTAATTGTAGGTAAGTATATAAATATACATATATCAAACGTTATATCTGGCCTATATCCTGCAGTGGAGAGACACGGGCTGATGATGATGATGATGATATCTATCGTTATAAATATATATATATATATATATATATATATATATGTTTTTATTTTATCGATTGTAATACCTTACGGCGTTTTTAACAGCATTTTCTATTACATAATACATTTTGATACACCAACCGGGGGGACCTTTTGAATGTCATCGCGGGTCATCATTAATAATGAGTTTTGATTTTCACTTTTGCTAATATGCAAAGGGAAGTTACGTAGTGCTATGTGCTTAGTCATTTCGGTAACAACCCTTCCCCAAACGCATAGCTGTCTTTGTGTAATTACTGTGGTTTTGTTGGTATTTTAACTAGTCCTTTGCAGGTTGCACTTTGGGATAATTTAATTTAAATCCTTTGTGTTGTAAACTTACTAACAATAAATAAAACTAAAGAAATTCTTTGCGAGATTTCAAATAATATGTATTTCTTTGGATCATCATAGAGATACCGCGGTGTGAAAAATGTACCACGTATATATACCCTACATACCTACACCAGTTGATGTTTTGAAATATTCGCTGGGAAGTAGAATTTTTTGTGACCCAAATGTAAAGTTACTACTGGAAAACAAAATAAATATTATGAAATTACATTTCATATGCAATTTAACAATATGTTTGTTCAAAATAATAATAATAATAATAATAAAAACAACGTATATATCGCAACAACGTCTAGGCCCCAAACTAAGCATTAGCTTGTGTTTTGGGTACCCAAGCGAAGACACCACATACAAATAACAACCAAGATCCGGTACCAGTATCAATATTCATCATATAAATACTGAACCGATCTGGGATTCGAACCCGGGACCTCCAGCTTCGTAGGCAGGGTCGCTACCCATTAGGCTATACATATGATGTGTTTAATCCCTGAGACTAACAATTCGTTTTGATAAATGAGATGCTTCATCCTAATTGATATGCCATCTAAAGTATTTTCCTATATAATATCTATATATTATTTAAAAAAATGTTATAAACGGAAAATACTACGACTTAAGAAAAAAAAAGAAGTCTTAATAATATAGAACGTTTTGACAGGATAAAAAAAAAACAAATTTTTTAAGGATATTTTTAACATGTATAAAAACAATTGCGTAATTAGTTATGTAGGAAATCTCAGGGTGTAAACTTATCGGTGATTCTGTAATGCAGTAATATTATACATTTAATAGAAATTCGTTTCTTGCGCAATTATGTTATACATTTATTAAATTTTTACATTCAGCAAACATTTTATTAAATTCAAAAGCGACAACCCTAGCGTGAGATGTCGTCACAATGTAACTTGCGAGTCACAGCGTATTAATCTAGATCCGGCCCTGACGCGGCGAAGTCAAATTTCTCATCAAAAATAAGAATTAATGGGTGCGACCATTAATCATTACTCCGCAAACGGCACGAGGTGTCGGTGTCCTATTATTTTGCATTACTAATGATATCTATACTGTGATAAGAGATAATGATGGAGAAGAAACGACTTTGTCATCTTCGTGGCTTATTAGCAAGTGACTAGGAAACATCACAATTTGTTTTTCTAGAGGTTTTTTGTGGGTTTTCCTAATTTCAGCCTGAAGAAAAACCGGAAAACTCTCTTGTATATCGTTTACCTAAAATAAGTACAATCTCGATTAGTTATATATAATATTTAGCCTTATATATCCGGTCTTTTTTTTAGTTTTTATACTCTGGCTTACTTAATATTTTTATTGGATTCAGTACTGTTTCTTTTCTGCTAATATCTGTAATATAGCTCTTATGAGGATAGATAGATCTATTAAAAGAATTAAGTACCTAGTTGTAGAACGTAGTTATCCACATCGACTCAAAAAAATATATAATTCTCTGTCTTTTATAGATGGCGAGGCTACAACTTACTTTTATATTCCAGGCAAGTGGGCCATCATTTAAAAGCTTTTAAACCTTAATCCTCTGATTGCTGAACCTAAATAGAACAACAATTTAGAAAAATCTATTTCAGGGATATTTTGTATATTAAAGTTCATTTATTACATGAAAGCTCAGCATTCACTATAAAATCAACTGTTGTTCGGACACGGTCATAACCATTGATCTCTTATAAGAAGAACTAGACACATATTCCACGCTACGAGAACATCTCTAATATAATGTGATTCTAAACAGCTAAATGAGTACATTTTAGCTATATTACTAGCAATAGTTTTTCAACATAATTGTTTAATTTTAAATTTTATTATACAAAACGAACATGGAAGCAAGTAGATGATTTTTATATTAGATCTCAACTCGGTTTTACTTAGATTTTATTTCGGTGATTAAAAGAGATAGGATATTATATAAGCAGGATTTTGTTTTAATTTTATATTTGGCTGCTTATCTAGTTTTTATACTCGTTAGAGGTCAATGGTGTTAACACTAAATAACTGTATACTACGCAACTTGGACTACACCTGCCTATCCCACGTTTGACAGCATTTTTAATCACTTATATACTTCTTTTTATTTTTATATAGTTAGTTTTATTCATCGGTTTATTCAACACATCTAAAGCTACTAGGAATCACTGGCAGCTTATTCGCTTGGGCTATACGAATATGTTACTACCGCTTTAAGACATTATTTGCAGGTAGTTATTCCATTTGAAACGTTTTTTAAAACCAATTAATGTTATAATTTATTATTTTTCTTTTTGTGACTATATTTGTAGCCCTTACTTTCTCCTTTCAAAACTAAGTTGCTGTAACGTTCAGACTTAGCATTTACACACCTGACCAGAGCAGTTTTCAACAATACTCTTAATTTATTTCTCTGTCCCGCCATCCCTGAGATGATTCGTGGACAAAAAACACACCTTGAGCTTTAATAACAGGTGCTTAAGTATGAAATTGCCGTTCAAACTAAAATAAAGCCTACAATGTAAAATTTTTCGTTTGGGACATTTTTAAATAAAAGAAAGTGTGTTATGAATTAAAAAATCTATTAAATGAATTGATAATTGCTTTCCAAATACACCTCATAACATCATTGCTATGTTAGGAGGAAAGACAATTAATGAACTGACTGTGCATTGAAGAATTGGAAGCTGTGGTGGCAGATGCGTATCAGTGTACTGCAGAATTGAATTGTAGAACAGCTGCGTGCTTTGATATAAGCATATTCGCAATATTGATCCATTTACATCAAACTGACAAAGTTAACAACAGTTTCGACTTGTCAATTGATCTTTATTTGCCATGATCCTTTCACGATAACGCAAGACTTCATATTGTATTATACAAACAACTGTATTAACGCTACAGAAATTACACTTGAATCTTTTCATCACTCTTCTCACTTTCCAGACTTAAATAAACCCTTACCGACTGCAATTTTTTTCCCAATTCATACATGCTCAATACATGGGAATGAATTTAAAAGCAGTAGAAACTGCCTTTGCATTCTTTGTTGATTTCTGCTTTTCAGAGTTCTATCGCAAAAGTATTCATGATTGCAAAAATGCGCAGTGAATATTAATAATTGAGGAGATTCGTTTCAAAACATGTTTAGTTAACAACATAACAAAATGTTATAAACCCATCACATTCAAATCAGTAAAAAAATATTCCATTTTTAATATCAAAATAAAAAGAAATCCACTCAGTTTATTAGCCAATTTATAGTTTATATTATGATATACTAAAACATACTTTTCATATCATATTTAAAAAGAAAAGATAAAATTTATCCTACTTATATTTTATAGAATTGCCTTGTTTTCCAAAAAAAAAAATTCTCAATTGGGATTAATCACAGTTTGAAACACACCTACTCAATTATTAGGATTAAATGAACACTTTTTTTTCATTCGGAATTCCTAATTTCATTTTTTCAATAACATACGACAATTTCATAACTCAACAACGTAATCCAAATATTAGATTTTCTATTTATTTTAAAAGTTCCTTCTACAGCAATCGTGACATTAAAAAAAAACCTTTTTACGTTACTCTTAAAAATAATACACCCCCTCCGACTTTACTTGTGTATCAAAGCTAAGTGTAGCGTTGATTACGAGTCGCTTTCTCTAGTTACGCCGTCGTCATCCTTCATTCGGGTGTCATTTTCAGAGGGGAGGCGAAAAACCACGACCGGAACGCCATTTAGGATTAGCGGATTTTAAAATTAAATTGAAATATATTGTTGTATGTAGGTATATAAATTCAAAGGAATGAAAGCTAAATAATAAATAAAGTGTGTATGCGTACGTTATTACTTCAGTGTGTTGTATACATTGATATTGACATTAATATATAACGCTTAGCCTAGTGGGTATCGACCCTGCCTACGAAGCTGAAGGTCCCGGGTTCGAATCCCAGGTCGGGTCAGTATTTATATGATGAATATTGATACTGGTACCAGGTCTTGGTTATTATATGTATGTGGTGTCTTCGCTTGGTACCCAAAACACAAGCTAATGCTTAGTTTGGTGCCTGTGCTGACGTTGCTGTGATGTGTATGTTATTATTATTATTATATATTACAAAAGTATAACAGAGAATATCTGTATATTGCTATGATTCGAAAACCAAATAATTCGTTTTTGAAGCAGTTTTCATTTTCTTTAATAGTTCAGAAGATATATAATGGTGTAATGGTTGGAGACGCCCATTGCAGAGTCGAGTTCGATCTCCGTCTGGGACAAATATTTGTGTACGTGAACTTGTGTATTAATTCCGTGTTTGGGTGTAATATAAATTTATACGTATTAATTACCAAACAAATACCAAGTTACTTTTCAGAATGAAACAGACTACGTATGTTATATTTGGATTCGATGAACATTTCTATTACAATTTACATAGCATGCACGTTGGAACACAAAGTAAGCAATTACGTGCGTTCACTCATCAATTTTTCTAATTAAAAGAAAACTTCTAGTTATTTCAGTCTGGCAACACTGCTACTGACAGAAGATGTCATTCTCGCTATAATTACGTCTTAGAATTCCTTCGCGCCCTATTAGTACGCATCAATCAATGTTGCCAATACCTTATTTTTTATCCACGACTCTGGATATTTTTTTCCCCGGTTTTTGTTTACGCCCAGGATTTTTTAAGGGGAAATAATTTTGATGAGGTCCGCCGCCCGCGTTCTCGGCCTCTCATTTGTCATCGTCTTGTCATTCTAGTTTTTTTTTCTCTTTAGCTGTTCGAATCGCGCCAAAGTAATTATATAAGTTTTTAATGTGGCCTTTTTCACGCGAAACGTTAACTGCGCTAAGCCGTTTTCAATGTTTCTCTATTTAATTAAATGTATTCGAAAGACTGTAAAGCAAATATCCTTTCATATTTTTTAATTTTTAATTTTTTCATGTATTATGGCTCAAGTGATTAGAAAATAGTCGTTAATCTATGTGTAATATAAAATGGGCTTGGAATAAATCTCATAACACATTGTTTTTAAATTTTCATGTAACCTAAACCAATTTATACCTTCCCCTTAAAATAAAAAAAATCCTTAATTTTCTTAGTTTTTTTTTCAGTATTAATTAATAAAATATCATTAAGACGTCAACAGGACAGTTACTTAGTAATTGTGTTACCTTAGACTAAATAAAATCATTATATTTTTTGTTTCATGATAATAATAATAATAATAACGTAGGTATACATCACAACAACGTCTAGGCCCCAAACTAACCATTAGCTTGTGTTTTGGGTACCAAGCAAGGACACCACATACATATAACAACCAAGATCCGGTGCCAGTATCAATATTCAACATAATATAAAATACTGACTTGACCTGACATTCGAACCCGGGAACTCCAGCTTCGTAGGCAGGGTCGCTACTCACTAGGCCAAGCGGTCGTCGAATGAGAATTATAATTTTATTGGACATAGTGACCTTACATCAATATTTTTTATTTAGTGTTAGCTTTGGTTTTTTATTGTGGAAAGCAGCGCAATAACTTCAACCACCCAAATAACATGACGTCACAGTATCAATTTCAACGTCAGATGAATTTTCATAAATATCGAGCGAATTCGTAAATAGAAAAAAAAAATTTTTTTGAGCGGGTATTCTAGAAGCTTATTCCTTTTAATTTAAAATCAGGGCAGCTTTAAAATTATTGTCCAAGCCCATTGGGTCAATTTATTTAACTAAAACATATTGTAAAAATATTTACTTATACAATATACGCAGTTTTTATTTTTAAACTTTTAAGCAATTTAAGAAGATTCATCATCCATATCCGTGTAATTAACTTAAAAACTATGAATATTTAATTATAACTTCATCGGCAAAAACCAACCGAGTAATATCTAAACGCAATCGCGGTTCCTGATGGGATAAATCAAATATGTGAATCCGCAGATCAAAAGAATTCATTACAAAGTGTAAATCTCAATTTGCATGTGGCGTCGCGTCGGCCGCATGAATATGCAGCGGCTGGGTGTGCGCAAACTTGACGGGTTTACATCTGACGAGATTTTTCCTATAACACGTTGTTGTTTTAGTGTTACGCAGTAATATGTTACACATCAGAGTTTTTCTCATTGATATAGTAGCCTCCCCCCCACCCCCCAACCTTTGCAGTGGATTATAATCCGCGATTTCACGCAATCATATTTCATTTTACAAAAAAAAAATGTTTTCTCGCCGTAAATGTAGCCGATATTAATAATAATAATAATGCCTGGGCCGTCCCACACAGCGCCACCTAGTGCCGAAGCAAGCAAGTATTATGCTTGTATTATGGGGTACTAGGCAACTGTTATAAATACTTAGATACTTTTTACACCCAAACACGGAACAAATAGACATGTTCATGCACACAAATATTTGTTCCGGTCAGAAATCGAACCCGTTGGTGCCGCAATTAGGATCTCTAACTATTCGGCCAATCAGTCAAATAACTATCATATTCTATTCACAAAGTTCAGAAAAACTAGCGAAAGTTCTAAAATAGCCGTATTACACAATATTCAACACGAATTTTGCCTCAAATTCTATTTCACAGAGTCTATGTCGCGCTGTTCTCTAAAACAGATCGTTTTATTTATTTGATTGGATTTCTATAATGTGATATGCAACGCATCAATTGATATTTAATTTGGTCAGGTCAAAAAATATATCACGGTATTATATTAAATAATTGGGGTTCAACCTAGTACTCAACAAATATTTGTTAAAGTCTACCGAAGTGGATACTAAATGAAAGGATCGTTATTTAATGTCCCACGAACAAAGTCATTGAAAAAAGTTAGTTTGTGCCATACATTTTTAACGTGTATTTTTCTGATTTTATATTCATGCAAATAGAAAAATAACAGCAAAACAACTCAAAAGCCGACTCAGCTTTCAAGTACAGTGGCTCGTGTAAAGTGACAGTTAGACCCAGCGGACACTTGCTGTTTTCACTTCCTGACCTTTTCACTGTTGGACTATGCAAATTTTCACGTTTTTCAGGGGGAATTACAGAGCGAATGCGAATAAAAACCTGTTTGTATGCCGACTCCGCGTTTCGAGTGCCTTTCTGGGTGTGCGGCCGCATAAATCGCTGTGTAACTGATATTTTTTTAGCTTTATTAACGTGTGGCTATGGTTCCTTTTTTTATCTAAGGTGTACCAGCTACGTACGATAACACGGTAGTGACTAATCTGATCAATTTAATTTGAAAAATGAACCTTGTTGTCAACTCTATGTATGTCTTTAATATTATGGAAAATAGAGTTCGAATCTGTTTATAACTCTATGGTACATTATCTCGTCGAAGGTCACTACCAATATTATATTTCTATGTGACCCGAGTTCTGCATGTACGCTCAGTAAAACGCACAGCAAGTTCACTACTCTTTATTTCACTCTATCCAAGAAATAAATGCAGTAATCTAACAAAATGATCTTTTATAAAATCGGCGCTGTAACAAAAATAAAATATTCTATTAACGATTAACATGTGACTTTGTTGTTATAGTCGACTCCACTCACTTTAAAACCTATTTGATAAATATCTGACACTTCGCTCATCAAACACGGCTTATATATTTAAAGGTTGTAACGTTCTCGCGTTTTACAGACAACACGCGTCAAAATCGATGGTATGACCATTTTAGTGAATGAAAAATATCGACTTCAAAGATGTGAAATTAGATGTTTTTTTTTTTTTTTATAAAGATATATTTGATTAGACTTGGTAAACAACCAACTTAATATCAAAGGATTTTAATAGCTGTGTGGAACGCAATATATGTCGTATTCATCAAACAATAACCAATAAACGAAAATATAATAAACATCATAAATAACAGCTGTTAAGTCGACCGTAAATTACAGAATCTAACTCAATTAAAACGGAATATTCTGTCAATTTTAATACGATCATGTCGACGCGATCGGATAAAAATTGTCGAACAATAATTCAAAACCACATTCGGTGTTCATTTGCAATTCAGATAGATGGCGCAAGCTGTCCATTGAACGGATTATGACGCCAATCAAAGATATACTATGCTTGGCTAAGCGGTTACCAACTGAATCAACTCAATGTACAGTGATGATAATAATAAGGTAGTGATTCCGAAAAATTTAAAGTCCTTCGCCTTAAATTATAAGTAAGTTTAGAATAGCTACTGTTACTTTATAATTTCTAATTAAATAAGGGCTAGTATAAAAAATAACAAGAAAAAGAATATGAATTACAATAATAATAATCATTATATTAATAACCAGCTTTCCGCCCGCGGCTTTACTCGCATGTACTACACAGCTGTACTAGGAACACTTTTTCCGGGATGAAAAGTAGCATATGTCACTCATCAGCTTATAAAATATATTTAAGCAAAAAAAATCATAGAGGTCCCGACACAACTGTGTAGTCCACGTGAGCGGAATTTCGGACGACAAGCTAGTTTTAAAATAAACTATAGCCCATATTACTCGATAATAATGTAACTTTTTATAGGTGAAAGTATTCGTAAAATCAATTTAGTAGTTTTTGAGTCTATCCCTAACAAACAAACAAAAAATCAAATCTTTTCTCTTTCTAATATTAGTATAGATTATATTTAAACCTGAATTTAATTGCATTTTGCCTTTCATTTCTTTGCATATAAGTATACACAAATACTTATTCAATTTGGCTCATGAACCTGTTATTTCGTTTTGTCTTTCTAGTTAGCATTAACGTTTTGTCACTGATCTAATTCCAAGAAGAAAATTATGAACGAAATAAATTTTCCCAAAACTTCCACGAAAAACTTAGTTTTAATACGAGTGTACAGTCGACGAAATGCTATATTGACGCGGGGGGTGCAGCGGGTGTGGCGGGGTGCGGTCAACAAATCAAATGTTTTGATAGCGGCGCGGTAACGAGACAATTTGATTGCGGACACATCCGCGGCAAATTGCTTGTAAATTATTATCCTCTGTTTACATTCTGCCAAACCCGATATTTGACGAATGTTCGACCGCCGCCTGTGCGTGTTTGTTTTTATCGGTATATATATTTTTATTTAATTTTAATTATTTTATTCTGTCAATAGTTGTTATAAATATGTCATTTGCAATTTGCTACGTACTGTTATTGGATTACCGTTTGAGATTTTGTTTTATGGTTATCGGAAAAATATTTTTTATAGGTTTACAAAAAAAAAGAAAAGTGTTTCTAAAAATAGTCATATCTCGAATTTTCGTCTTTAACTTTTTAGTGATTATTTTTACAAATAAGAGAATATACATTATAAAATTTTTTGTAGTAGTCTTAATTTGCGTTTTTAGACTTTTGTTTTCACTAAAACGTTTTAGTTAAGTATAATTTATATTTTTTAATTTTCAATTTCGGGTGTTCACTAAGGAATTTCAAAGAAATACACGTATCTTGTATTGTGTTCTGATAGCCCGAACGCAGCGAACCTGCTTCAAATATATAAGGCCATGTGGCCGTGGTTCAAATCCGGGAGTGTAGCAAAGAGTTTTTTCTGACTTAAGTACATAAACTATCACTTACTCCGTGCCTAGGAAAACACGTTAAGCAGTTGGTCCTAGTTGCTGTCAATAGATGGCGGTCGTTACAATCCGCCAACCCGCATTAGAACAGCGTGGCGGATTTAAGCTCCAAGACTCCTGATCTCGAGGGGAGGCTTAGGAGGGAGGCCTAAGCCCTGTAGTGGGGTATAAAAAAGGCTGATGGAATGGAAACACGTATCTGATTCACAGACAATGGAAACATAAAACAATCCGTACATTATGTCATCTTGCGGCCGCCACTTTCATTTTTTAACGACGTTGTGCATTCTATGACACTCTCCCGATTAATACAAATCTATCTACACCTCATATTTAATTCAAAATAGGCGAAATACTTTACCCTTCTTTTGGCTTCGCTGTAGTCGAGTTAAAATATCCAACGTATTGCAAGCTATTTATCTCGCAATGGTAATACGTCATCGGTAGGTACTTATTGTTTAGTTATTTTCCGTAAGACAGTGGCGAGTTACAAGAAGGCTGGGACAACCCCAAGGTAAGCTATTATCTGATCATACGACAAATATGACACTATACTTTTTCGCATTTGAAGACATATATGATTGGTCATTAGCTTTATTAAATAGACGTTGACTTCTGTAGTTATTCCTGCTACTCATCAATGAATTTTTCTTAGAAGATGCCAATCTACAGGACTTTAGATTTTTTTCTTTTCGCAACTTCACATTCTATCGATTTTTTGTTTATGGCAGCACTTCAAAAACTTCTCGAATATGATTGTTCGACATATTGATATCTAAATTAAGTGAATTAAGAATACACTTATCGCACCTAATAATTACGCTATAAAAGCTCGAATCTTAAAGCTTTAAGCGTGAAAGCAACATTTTGAATTGTGGATGTTCTTCCTGCTCGGTCCTAGTTTTTTTTTGTGTAATTTCTTAAGGTGAACTTAATACGCTGTTTTGTAGTTATTATAATATTGTAAGTTTGTAACCCAATCACCGCTTAATATAAGTCAATTGATTTAAACGCATTTCAGTTATTGGCTACAAAATTTTTATAATCCTCGGTTGTTTGTATGTAACCGTTGTTTAATTCTAGTTTAATCTACTATCTCCTTAAGTACTTCACTCCACGTCGTCATCCGTCACCTGCACTAAGCGGATTTCTGCCACCTTTATTGGTTTGCCAGTTTAGTTAGGGGGAATCCAATACTCGGCGGTCTTAACAGCCTGTTACTATAGCTTGAGATCCCATCGCATGAAACCTTACGTCATAAACTACAAACACAAATTCATTCTTATATGATTCTACTACAAACTATACCGTCAAAAAATTATTCTGTCAGCCGACACCCTGATGGTTTCGACTTTGGAATAAAATTCAGGGTTACGAAAGTTGTGTCATAACCTACCAGAGTAAAACTAGTATATATGAACAGAAGTCTGTCACACATATAATTGAAACTGTGTCTGCTGACCGACGGCCTGAAGGGTTCCGAGTTGAGCCCAACTTTTAATTTAGGTCCAATCATGATACTGTCCAATCCACTATCCATTAATAAGACAAGATAAAACTTATGTATATTTTATTTATTTATTTATTAAATTACAAAAGAGTATAGCAAACATATAACAACACAACCCTCAAAAACTTGATGGTACTGTCCAAGCTACCAGATGGCAAAATAATAGAATAAATTGCAAAACTTTGTTATAAAAATATTTTGGTGGCGGTAGCTTATGAAGTAAGATTTCATGCATTATAGGATCCCAGTCTAATAGGAAAAAATAGTAGTAGGACGTAATAGTACCTATAGACAGAAAACTTATTTTAAGGGCCAGAACTGGTCAGAATGAGGTGTTAAGGACAAGAGAAATTTGAAATTCAATATAAAATTCTATGATATGTACAAGTGTTAAAAACATTAAATACGTCGTAACTACCATAGCCTCTCCCGTCCGGGACAAATATTTATGTGCATGTACATGTCTATTTGTTCCGGGTCTGGTAGTAAAAAGTATCTATATATGTATTTATCATAAAGAAGAATATTAACTATGAATGCCAATTGTCCAGTATTCCATAATACTATCAAAGCTGCATCTAGTCACAACCATAGGACTAGATGGAGCTTTGTGGGATGTCCCAGGTATTATTATTAGCGTATGAAAAACACAGAATGGGGATTTGGTCTCTGTGATCGAATCTACCTGTAAAATTCTAAACCTAAGTACTACCAAAGTACGTAATGATATGCTGGAGACAAAACGTCAGTGTTTCAACAAAACCTGTTGGCATAACAACTAATTGCCGCAACCTATTAACTGTTTTGTTATACTAATTGGAAACTATTCTGAATGCCGCCCACGTGAAGACCTTCGTATTTCAGTGAAAGTGCGATATTATCAGTGACTGTTATTCCGATGGTAATCAGCAAGACAAGATACGGCTGTGCCGGCCGGTGCATTAATTAATAACTTGCCAAGTACTTGAAGAAATAAATTGTGGCCCCGTACTTATCGATAGATGTGATTGAGGGTCATCGGTAAGCTAGAAGGGAATGGAAAAATAGACTATTATTTTTAGTGGATTTTTAATTGTTTTTATTAAGTAATCTTTCAAAATAAAACTAGTAAAATTCACACATGAATCTTCGGAATAGCTAAATAAATTAATTAATTAATTAAAATTTAATTAAAATCTCAAATTTTAACAAATTTACTAATTTTTTAGTTAAATCCGACTGTATACGCTGAGGAATTCTAGTTTCACATCTACGAGTTTGGGATCCAAATTGAAGGGATGTAGTGATTTGAGCTGGCTCGCCTGGAACAACTTGCAAAACATCAAATTGCTTATAATTTGTCTGCAGCGAATTTTTTTTTTCACATTTTCATTGTCTATGCGCTGCGCTACAACGCTGTATGTCTATGCTATGTATTATATAGGTATACACTTTAAAAAAATGCTTGTTTCTAACAAGACGTCACTTAGATCAACCAAGACAATGGTTTTATCAACAAAGATGTTAGTTATACATCAACTAACTAGTTTATGAAAATAATAATTGATAATCGTTGAACTATCTATGACTGTATTGGTTTTTTATCCAACGCCGCAACTAATTGAAAATCGTATTTTTTTAGTGTACATACACGAGTTCATTACTCCTCACAGGGGTTAAAGAGTTAACAGTATCTGTAGGATCCCACTTACGACGAATAATAGAAATTATGAAATTCATGCGAAGCGTTTTTAAAGTACATTAATTTGAATTTTTATTGTATGAATAACTTATTCCCTTTTTACCCTTTCATTGCAATAAATACATATATTACTGTTAATATTTGTGTGCGGAACCCTGAGAAATACGAACGCGGAAATATCACGCTCGACTGACTTCTTCAAATTAGCGAACACACAGTGGCGGTTAAACTTATCAATTTAACTACTTGTAATGGTATTGGATTACTAGATAATATATTTGGAAATATAAATATTGTACACTCATTCAAGAAGACAAAAAAAACACCTTTAATAAAATATGGCATTAAATTAATGTAAAAGAATTAACTATTATTTACTGGTTGATTACCTATACATAATGTATCCATTAATTTTTCAATACGAATTTGGTCAGCTAATTTAAAATTTTAATCTGTTTAAATCAATTTAAGTTATAAATATACTGAGAAATATGTAGTGGAATGTTGAATGACTCACGCAATGTTACTGACAAATAACTGTTTGTAACCACCGAATTTTAAAATGTAGCAGACTAGAAGACACAAGCTTGTTAAATTAAACGACTCCAAGCTGACAAATTTTGTCATTTATTTACTTTAATTTTTTTTATAGGTATTTGTTTTTCATTCACTAGTATGTAATTAGTTGCGACAGGTAATACATAAAGACATAGACACAACATAACATCTAGGTAACTACGTGGGTCATACGCGTGTCTCGTCCGTCTCCCTTCTTCACCCTATGGCTCAAATGTGATAACTTTGGTTCTCTAACTAAACAGCCAGCATCATTCCTCTATTGAACTAATTCAAAGCTCTATGGTTTATTACACAAAATTGCGCATGCATTCTATTCTATGTAATCAGACGACAAAATATGCTTTGACCTAGAACTTTTTTTTAGATCGGTTTAAAAGTTATATAACGATTTGATCTATTAGTAAAGAAATTTTTTGTTTTTTATGTTATCTGCGATTAGTTGACACCAACGTACCATCCTTCAACTAAAATGAGAAGAAACTTTAAATGTGTATTTATCACAATTTAAACAATAAAACGATGTCTGTAAACATGTTTTCACAGTACAATTTTCCGGCTGTCAGCTGTCATATAAGGGTGACTCCGTATTTCGACACGCGCGATTCTGACGTGTGTATAAACGTACTTAATTTGTGTTTCAAATGGATGTCTTTTAGATCATTAAAATCAATAAATTTTACAAAAATTAAAATAAAGGATACCTGGGTGATAATAGGCGAAATATTTATTTTTTATTTATTACTTTTACGTCACTACAACAATATCTGAGATTTGAATTCTTCATCATTATCTGTCTACATAATTTACCTACTTTAGATTAAGTTTAGGTTTACGTTACGGTTAAATTTAAGTTACGGTTAGGTTTAAGTTAGGTTTAGGTCGTACCAATAGAAACAATCTTGAACTATACGCTCTATCATTCACAAATGGTTAACAGCATTTAGTTTTGGGTATAATTATTGTTTAGTGACATAATTATTATTTCACTACGACAAAATAATTGCAGCGATACAATTTTTAAACCTAAACGTTTAGTTTTGAAAAGGCACATCTGGTCGCATTTGGAGGCACGTGTTCAACGTGGACGTTATTAATTAATTTGATTTTTTTCTAACATATTTGATCTAAGTAACACATTACATACGAAACTTGTAAGTGTGACTGCGACTCGCACTCAAACTTTTAATTTAAGGTCCAAATTGTACCTATTGCAAAACGAAAAATAGAATATTTTTTTCATACATTTACATTATAAATAATATTACGTTGGGTCATATATATTTAACATGATTATACTGGTGTCAAATGATAAATACTCATTCCTCTATCTATGGTTGGATTAAAATTATGATGGATAGTATAATACTTTGCTTATAGATAAAATCGATGTTAACTTGTCCGTATGTCATATCTTAACATATCTGAACGTTTAATTTGAACTATCCAGTTATTTTTGAAGCTGTTACAATATTAGAGCGATATATTTTAAGGGGATAGTTTTTCTCTCCGCGGCTTCGATTTGGCGTCGATATCTCCATTCCAATCTCTCTTCTACGACTCGTTCATGTGTGACAAAGATGACAAGAGCATATTCCTAAAAATACCTATAAAATGCTAATCCTCGAAACAGTTTGTAGGCCGTGTCTGTTTCCACTCCTGAAATGAGTTTGTTCTAAAACCAAAACTTGCAGCGTTATTAAGAAAGGCTGGCCTTAAGGCGGAGAGTTTTAATTTTTTTTTATACGTATTAATATATTATTTACGATTGATTAGTTTCTGAATTAAAAATTCGAACAAATCATGTTTTTATAAAATTTATTATAAAACAACTAAACGAGATATCAAAAAAACAAAAACACACCACCCCGTAAGAAAGTTGTTTTTTTTCTATTACATATATTTTTTCTGTAGATGTAAGTTAAGGGATTGAGTGAAGAAGAGGCATGGGCTAGATCTTCTTTTTGTATGGGAAACCTTCCACCTTAAGAGAAAAAAGCTAATGAATTTACCGATAAAGATGACTAGTGATAGCATTTTATTTTATTATTTATGTGAGATTAATCATAACTTTGACGTCGTGAAAAATTTATGTGCTTACAAAGGAAAAAATATAGAAAACAACTTAATTAGTTTTATGATTATATTTCAAAACTAGCTTTCCGCTCGCGGCTCCGCTCGCGTGGACTACACGGCAGTACCGGTACCCCCTTTTCTAGGATAAAAAGTAGCTTATTTCACTCTTCAGCTTATAAATTATATCGCTGTAAAAAATTTTAGTGGTTGCCATACAACTGTATAGTCCACGCGAGGCATTCCCCAAAATTGAGTTATATAGTTTGAAACATATATAACTCCATCATACTGGTCGGTGAGAGTTTGGGACCGTTTACTACCATCTACCACACTACCATCACCAAAGTGTAGATGTCAGCGGCGCTTGTAATAAATAATAATTTCACTTATATTTTTGGAAATTAAAATTAATTGGTCAATACATTTATGGCGGGAATCGAACCCACGAACTTTGCATCAAAAGCGGAGTGTTTCGTTACTTGACACTGCAGCTTCTTATATTGCTAATTTATTACTTGTCTTGATACTTACATTGTATAATATCCAGAGTCAAACAGCAGCCAAGAATTAACGTAATTTCGAACTTATTAAACTCATATCCTCGAAAATTTTCTAGTGCAGCCACAGGTATTTATATTACCTGTTTATTTAAATTTATTTTATTGTGCTCTATACAAATCGTAAGTTATTAATATTTATTTTATCTATCGTACTATAATAATCTCTGATTTGATTGATGATGATTGATGATAGAAAAAATATAATTTTAATAAAAATAATTTGCCTCGGGTATCGAACACGCTACTCTTTGACCTAAAACTTCTAAACTATCGAGTCAATGGTACAAAAGCGTGTAAGTTCATATCAGAGAAAACTGCGATCGTGTTATCGTCTCGTTGCGGTCGGTCGATCATCGTTCGACCGATCGCGACCATTACGTTACTAGTGGTAACATTACGCCATATCGATAAGTATGCTATGATTATACTCGTTCGTATGGAAAAATAGTTATTTTTAAACACAATTGAAAATTTTCAAAGGAAAAAATAAATTTAATTTATAAATTCAGATCTTTGGCTGCTTTGAATATATTTAATTAACACAAATTAAACAATTTAATAATTTGCTTTTCTATCTTTAAACGAAATAAAGTTAATTGAAAATAATAAAAAATAGAAAATTAATACTAGAAAAATTATAAACGAATACAGTAGTTATTAGTCACTGTTGTGACCTATCGGGCCATCCTTATATTACGCCATCGAAAATAAGGGAGGAGTTTTGTCTGCGAATGATGGTTACATTAAGTAGGTAGTCTAGCCAAAATCTATGTCATCTTTGGAAATCTGAAATGATTCTAGAATATTTAAAATATTTCCTAATACAAATTATTTAGCACATAAATTAATTTACCTGTATAGTATGTAATAATAGACCGGTGTTTTGAGGTAATATATGAAGAAAAACATTGATTTTGATGATTTTGCAGTTTTAATGTCGACTTTTGCACTTTTCTGTTTTTAGAGTTTTCGTGCAGGCAATAGCTTTTCGCCGATTTTTTTTCGTTTTCATACATTTTTTATCAAAAATAACGATTTTTGAAATATTGTATTTTAAGGTACTTTACCGACTTTTAACTATCTAAGTGGGTACGTCCAAATGGTATCACTTCTCATACTTTTATTCATTTGGTAGCAAAATTCTTATAACTTTATGAATAGTTCGCATCACACTATTACTTTTATGACACTTGATTCATTTATGCATAACGAATGTTGGATTAAACGTTGGTTTTTTTTATAGGTTTGAGCTGCATTGTAGATGGTTTCTAATATGATATTATTGGTTGCAGTAATATGCAATAATATGAATTGCAGGATTGGTACTTTAACCTTTTGACTTGTCATAAATCATTATCAATCAATTGCCTCTGTCAATCAAATGGCTCGTGACTTTAAATCTGACCAAATATGGTTAATGTGTAGTGAATATGTAAGGTTAAGGTATTTATATATACCAGGTGATTTTTGTAACCACCTTGCCATTTTTTTTATGTGTATCAACTGAGTATTGAGGTAATTTAAAATTAAGACGGTAAGATGATTTTAGGGGGAGGGGAAGCCGGAAAAATCAATGAAGTAATATATATATATGGACAGTCCCTTTATAAGGCATATTGTCACCAGCGAATTGGAGTGGAAATGACTTGATATAACGAGTACCTACTTTTGCGGTCAGAAAATGCGTGCGCGCATCGAAGCAGTATTCAGGCAATCAGCGGTATATGTACTTATATAGAAATATCTAGATTTTACGAAAACAACCTTTTATTTCTGAAAATAATATTTCAATAGAACACTCCGTTAAAGATTATTACTGTAATATAATTATTATTGTAATAATTATCACAGACGTAGGTATACTATAAGTGTTTAATCGTACATGTCATTGTAATACACAAAAAATTACTACCTATTAATAAAAAATGAATAAAAATAAAAAGGATGCTACAACTGCTACGTCTTCAATGCATAAAATTAGACTTATCCCATTGCTTCAAAGATGTGTTATCGGAACGCCCAAAGCGATAGCATAACATTTAACTGCTCAATAATTTTCATGACGACAAAAAACAGACTAATACGCGTAGACCTTATTCTAATAATCGTACAATAAAATTCAACATTATCAAAAAGCATTGCCATTACAGATAATGGTTATGTCTTGGCAAAAAAAAAAGTCGTGGGGGGCAAAGAAATTTTGCATAATTATAGTCAATCTCCCTCGAAACAGAACGTGTAGAGCTTAAATCCCGAATGTTCCGACGACACGATCGAAATCTCGTTACATCGCGTAATCTGCTCGGAACAAATAGGATGCAATTTTGTTACGTTTTTACTGTTGTGTTACCTACTAAGCTTTTTATTAGAAAAGGCAATGATTTCACTCGTTTTTTTATATTAATTAAAATATTTATAAAAAAAATCGAAACGTACACGTAGAAAACAATTTAGTGGCGGCTCAGGGGGGGGGGGGGAAATTATACTAATATGCAGGAAGCCCTGAATCAAGTGACGAAAGTGAATAATGAATTTAAAAATAACAATGCCCACGATGAAAACCTTTAAACAACTTATGTTCCCTACTGTTATTTATCAACACACTATAAGGTCTATTATATCTCCTGGCTCTCTTTTCTGGCTAAAGGTCGCACGAATACCGGCTAACTTTCACACCCGTGACTCTCGTTCCCTTCGGTGTATGGGGACTTGTCTCATTTAGACATTGCGTCTGGCTGAAGGTCGAACAGTTGGTTGATAAATTTTTCCTGATACTAGAAAAAAATATTTACGATTTGAATTGCTTTTGAAGTGCTAAGTATCGCAAAAACGCTTGTTTTGACAACGGGTGCCTCTACCGCTTTATTGGCTAGAGCAGAAATATATTAGGAACAAACTTTCCAATTAGGACTTTTCAAAGATTCAAAAGATTTATATGATATGGCCCTTTCCATACATTACTTTCACCAAAACCTTCCACATTTTTTAACAATTTCGAATTTACTCGATGATACTATGTACTCATATTTAGTACTTCGTTTATATTTCTTCTTACTTACCAAATAAAAAAAATTCAAATATAACATTTGTTGATTTGTATGAAACTGTAAAATAGTAAATATATACGGAATTTAATTGTTTGGTACGTGTTCATTTATACCGGGTGTTTGGTTGAACGTAATCCAAACCTATAGAGCAGGTAGGGCTTACTGAACTAAACAAAAAGTTTCAAGTGAGCAGATGGCGCAAGCAAACGGTTACCGAAAAAAATATGTTTAAATTTGAACTACGTTCAGCCGAACATCCCGTATATAATATATCGCGTGTTTGGCTGAACGTAATCTAAACTTGTAGGCCGTGTAGAGCTTACCGAACAAAACAAAAAATTCAAGTGAGCAGACGGCGCAAACTAACGATTACCGAGAAATACAAGTTTCATTTTAAATTTTTTTTTAAGTTTTTGTTCAGTTCGGTAAGCTCTACCTGCTCTATAAGTTTGGAGGACTACCTTAAGCTGAACACAAGTTATAGAAACTCTAATAAATTAAAAATATTTGAAATATACATAAACTTTATTTTTCAAACACGAGTAAAAGCTAAAACCCTTAACACCTGAAAACAATGTGTAGTCATATAAGAAACACCTACTTCCAACTTACTAAGATTTTACCTCAACCGTTCCCCATTTCAGTAATTATAATTCAAGCAGCATTCTACCAAAGACTTGATGAAGCCAGCCAGCCCCTTAACCGAAATACCGGTGCATCATTCATCTTCAGAATCTGTGACAACTGAAATCTCCTCACGTACTCGTAATATAGTAATGAGCCCCTCACTTCCCGAAGTCAACATTTTATTTTCCATTTCACGTTTCATAACAAAAATTTGCATGGGCCTGTTCCTAATGCCCTCACCGCTTACTGCACTTTTATTACAGTATTAAGTGATGTCATTTTTTTCATATTATATTATTCAAATTTAAATAAGTGTCCCCCGGTCGCGGCGCGTTTCGTGGCGTTTTCCTTTTTCGCGCCCCTAAATTTGCTTATATTTGATAGGTGTTTCCGTACTTAGAAAAACGTGGAGTCGTGTTTTTATTTTAATTTGAATTTTCGTCTGTTAGATTCTTTTTATGTGTATATGAAATAACATTAGATTTATATTTATTTATGTTATATAAAGGTAGAACAAAAAGTTAAAATATTTAATTATAAAATTTGAGATTTAAAATAAAATCCATCATAAATAGGTAATTTGCAGATTGCAGATATATGCAAAAGCCTAATAATTGAAAAAAAAAACCCTAAACTCGTTTTTAGTTACCGACGGGTTGGTCGAATGGTTAGAGATCCTATATAACTAGAACTGAAACCGAAGGTCACTGGTTCGATTTCAGTCCGAGACAAATATTTGTGTGTATGGCCAAATCTTTCTTTCGTTTCTGGGTGCAAAATATTAGATATGTATGTATTATGTGAAATATCTAATTATGTATTTCAGCTGTCTAGTTATACCCAATACAAGCTCTGCCTACTTTGGGACTAAATGGCTATGTGCGCGATGTCTCAGGAATCATTATTTTAGCGACACTAACCAAAAACGTGCCAATTAACTCGTATTGTGTGGCAGGTTTTGTGTGCTGTATAGGTGTATCTACTTCTCTTGATACTAGTATCACTGCTTATTTGTAGACATCGTTGACTCTGAGTTGGTATAGTTACAAAACTACCATAAATATCCTCAAACTGACCAATAGTGCACCTTCAAACGGTAGGCGTTATCTATATTATAATAAAGATGCCTATTAAAAAAAAAACAAAGATTAGAAAGAATTAAGAAGAGAAAAGATTTATTCGTCTCCAAGTATTTTTATTCAGAAATTGTCAAAGTTGTACCACCGCAATTTTTACAAATGACATCGTGACGTTTATGCGACGGAGAGCAAAGGGAGGGGGAGGTAGCCCATCATGTCGCTTCTTTCCTATTATTTTAACGTTCCACGATTCGTCTCTTCTTACAACTTTTTGAATATCTCGAAAGTATTACAAATAACGAGTATGCTTTAGGCGATTTTGTTTTGAACTGAGTAAAATGAGCTTGGATTTAAGTTGGTGTCGTATTTCAGAGTATATGATTAACTAAAAAGCTTGGCTATTTTTAGTCTGTTTGTTATATACTAGCCATCGGTTAATTATAGACACTTTGCATTCGACAAGTAGTAGCAGTGAATAATATATACTTAATGTTCACCCAATGGTCGAAATTTGATCTTAATTATTATAGAAGATTTAAGAAAAACATGCATGGATTTCCATGTTTCCAATATTGTTTTTCTACGCATACATTTGTTCATTGTATATCTGAAAACATGCACTTATATATGAAATTACAATACAAAATTAAATGAATAAAAATAAAATTAACAAAAAAACGGTCTCCAAAGTTTTTTTATTTATAACTCTAAAGCTCGTCAATAGTGGGTCAATAGCTACTAAACAAATAAAAAAGAAAATCGGTTGACAAACAGAGGAGAAAAAGATACTGTTCTGTTTTATCTGTATATCGTGACCATGAGTACTTTGAAAACCCGATATCATACAAAAATCACTTTTTTAGCCTAACAATGCAGTTTCATGTAGTTTTTCTTTACTTTTTCGACTAGTAAAACCTGATTTCAGCTACGAGCTTTAAAAGCGGACATAAATTTTCTTAAAAACAGCTGACATCACTAATTTACCTGGTATATATTCGTACTTGTGATATCAGATATTGCTCAATACAATTTTATTTATTAGTTTATAAACTGCAAAAGAGCGTTAAATTCCTATAACGTATTTCAGTGTTAATGTAATTTAAAAGCCTTTACAAGCATAAGTCGTTAAAAACTCTACCAAACATTATATCATTCATCCTAGAGTCAGAAAGTTCTATACTGTCAGAAACCACTTGGCCATACATATTTGGAGGCGATATGTGCGTGTATAGAGAAAAACTGGGTAATGAATATATAATATAATGACTATAATATAAGCCTAAAATAAAATGACAAGTTTTTTGTTGTCTGTACACAAGCAGTGCTACCAACTCGTATATTACATCTTTTTTGACATCATGCTCACTAACGCCGGCACCACATGTTGGCCACATCACTGGTTAATTCATGAAGCATACACACGTTGGCTCTTATATTCGTTTTGTCCCGTCAGAGCCAATCCCAAGATGTCCGATACAGAAATTGAACTTGCTCTAAGCGCTTTCTAAAAATAAAACTAAAATTTAAAAAAAAATCTTAAAATTAAAAAAAGTTTAGAAATTCAAAGACTTTTGAATTTGTCCTTGCGGATGGCGATGGTGCGGACGAGAATAACACTCAGTCGACCATACTCGACATACGCACTCAATGCGTGTTGCAACACAAGTGAGCGAATCGCCAACGTGTGGACGGATCGCCAACGTTGGCGTGTGTATTCCCTTAAAAAAACCGACGCGCAACGGCCCGTAGCCAATGTTGGGCGCCAACGTGTTGGCCAACTTTGTGACCAACGTGTGGTGCTAGGGTAAGTGCTTAGAATTAGCCTACAGCTAATACTCTATTATAATTTTTTTAATTTTTTTAATACCAAAAATTAAATAAAAGAGCTTTGTATAAATGATGGTTCCATTTCAAAGTCCCTAATATTTGGTCACAAGTAATGTCCAGAATTCGTCGTTGACTGTCTAAAAGTTAAATTATTTATACAAGCCAAGCAAAACCATTACAAATATCTGACTATTTTTTTAACAATCAAAAGATAGTAATTTAGTAATATAATTTAAGAAACATCAGCTATTTTAAAAATACCCAACATGTTACGTATTACACGAGATCCACTTAAGTTAAGCACTCGTGCA
Organism: Luffia ferchaultella; assembly: GCA_949709985.1. Classification (NCBI taxonomy): domain Eukaryota; kingdom Metazoa; phylum Arthropoda; class Insecta; order Lepidoptera; family Psychidae; genus Luffia; species Luffia ferchaultella. The sequence goes on along the minus strand of OX453245.1, from coordinate 2,529,231 downwards.
GTGGCTTTGCCGCCTTAGCGGATCGATTTGTGGCCGGACTGTCACAAATCAGCTTTTAAAGATTACTGGCAGTACAAATGGTGTTATTAAGGGATTCACTACAAAGTATACAAAATTTAATAAATGTTATTAACAAAATATTTTTCTAATTTATTAACAGTTATAGACAATATTTCGAAAATATATTTTTCCACTCTTCGGATAACCTACGGGCTGAAATTTTATTCGCCTTAAAATAACAGCTAAGTTAATCGCCTAATCGTAAGAATTTATACTAAAAAAAAAGTAAATGTTTACTGTAAAAATATATTTTCTTTTCAAATGACTTTACTAATAAACAGTACAGTGTTGGCAATTTAACGCGTGGAATGTGGAAATGAAAGGTCATTCACGCTCAGCATTATGTCCGCCACATGTGGTTGTTTACTTTATACATGAGATTTTCCGTACTCTGTGCTATGATTGGCTAGCTGCCATTTTTTTCACGTGGTTAAGAAAAAATTAAACACTCAGGATATTTTTAATTTTTCATTTTAATCCAATGCCTTTTATATTATAATATTTTAGATGGTTTGTTAATAAATACAGTTTTAAAATCTTGTCTTTTATGGCGAATCAAATGGTAGATAACAGGTATTTGTCAGGTCAGCCTGTAAACGCTAGTCGTACGAAAAATTCACAAAAAATAAAATTCAAAAACAAGTGCACCCTTCTTCTATATAATGTATCCCTCGTTCCCCACGCGCTACGATCGGGCGCTGATATTTTTTATTCGATTAGTAAACCCCCCAAGGTGTTTTTAGCCTTTTTTCGCTCGATTTTCTTTGGAAATGCGCTTTGTGTTGACTGTTGTTAGGGGCCTCATTTCTTTCATTAAGTAATGTTGTCTCTACTTTTGTGCGATGGTAATTTAGGTAGGTTTGAATATTACACAAATCGTTATCGTAAATTGTTGGTTTTTTTCAATTTTGAATTAGTGAATCTAGAGTATAGGAAATTTGAAGCATAAACGCCTATATCCTTTGATTGCGTTGGCTTAGAAGTTTGATTTTTCAGAGCTCCAAGGGACAGTAGACCCTGAGTATTTGATATTGAATATCATCTTGATACCTCCACGCGTTCCTGAGAAAAAGGGTCTTGACAGACAGACAAACAGACGGACAACAAAGTGATCCTATAAGAGTTCCGTTTTTTATTCGTTTTGAGGTTCAGAACTCTAAAAATACCTACGGAACTAAAGTTAAGCAAAGACTAAAGCTTTGCAATTTAAAATAAGGAAAGGACATTAGTAAAAAGTTGGAGGTAACATATTAAATTTAAAATAAGCAGCAAAAAACACGAATTGACTAGAAACCCTCTTCTGCGTTTCCCGTCTAATCCCTCATACTTTAGCCAGCTGGTGCAAGATGGCGAGTTTCAGTTCAAGTTTCAGTGCTCAAAGTCCCCCGTGCCGGTTTTAACCCCCGTGAAATCCCCGCGCGCCGGTCTTCAACCCCCCAAAAAATGTGTAAGTCACTTCGACACTGTGAAGTGACATTTATGACTTTATTACAGCCAAACGCTGCCGTCCAATTAATTTACTCTATAAAAATAAGAAATAAAGTTTAATATTTAAAATACCGAACAATTACATGTATGTTGTTGAAATATCAAATGTTTATACAATATAATTTAGATCTGTTTCAGTTGTATTTTAGTATGAATTACGTCTTAAAGAAATAATAAAATATAATAATATTATACCTTACGACATCTAATAACCACCATCTAGTCCCAAACTAGACAAAGCTTGTATTATGGGTACCAGATAACTATTACACATATTTAAATATAATAGATATTTTACAGCCAAACGTGGAACAAATAGACATGTTGATGCAAACAAATATTTGTACCGGGCGGGAATCGAATCTACGATCTTTGGTTTTGCAGCTAGCATCTAAAATATATTTCTTACTGCAACTTCGTATTTTTGGAAAAAATATTTAATATTATACATTATAATATTAAATAATACAAATACATTTGGAAAAAATAAGAGATAGTAAATTTTGAATATTTAAATTTGTATTGTATTCTCAGTATGTTAGAATGTGCATATCTTGTAAATTTTTACTTCTGTCAACGTCGCTATACATTTTACTTTGTTGATAATATAATGTCTGTTATCAACACAGTAGCGTCAGCATTTTGTCGGCTTAGTGCCGTCAAAGCAACACAATGACCTGATTAGCGTCTGACCGGACGTTAACCCGACTAAATTCGGTTGGTCATTCGCTTAGAGTGGGCTTTCTGAACCGATACGCTATTGAACGCATTAACATAATACTCTGATAGGGTTATTAGACCATTCGCATGTGAAACTATTGTCCTATGATTGAGTTAAGTTAACTAAATGAGATTTAGTTATAAAAACTACCTTTTCAACATTTCTTTATGTATTAAATTAATCTTTAATTTTATTTTATTAGGTCTTAAAATGTTTTATAATTAAAATCATGACTAGTCTGAAAAAGATGTACAATCAGTTATTTATTTTCTAGATATATACATACATAAGTAATACAAATGAAACAAACACCAATTTTGAGTGCATTCGATTCACGCATAACGAAACCGCGGTTAAAAACAAAAACAATTTGAATAAACCAATATCTGGCGGCAGAGAAAATTTACATTTTAATAAGAATCGATTAAGAAAATCAAATCTGCAGTCCGCCGGTACGGAAATATTTCGTTGACGCGCGAATCAAAAATCGCTTTAACTCACCCTCTCTTGAAGGGAGTCGCAACAGTGAATGTCTAGTAACGACAACAAGACGCAATAAGTTGTAAGTATGTATGCATTACATCGCTCGAGCCCTGAGTTTATACACTCTTACGGTTGAGAATATATCAAATGCAGCTTTAAGTGTCGCCACTAAAGTCGCGGGTGATTTGAGGGAAGTGACGAAGCCGGAACATTTATTATTTCAGACATATCACTCACATGCAAAACAAACTCTCGCCGATCCATCAAAAAGTTGTTCTCCCCCAGTAGGGTATGCCAATCGAGTGTGTAAGTACTCTCGCACTGTAGTCTGTGGAGAGTCTGCAATATGGTATGCGGATATATTGAATGGACTGTTCTCATATAGGTACTGAATGTTTTTTCGAATAATATTTTTAAATTATACAAATATATAGAAAAAAAATAAATTTGACAGCAACGTTTGGTTTTAATAGAATCAGAAATGTTAGTTCACAGAATCAAAACTGTCGAACGCAATTTCGTGGGGGTAAAGGCTGGTGCGCGATACCTCGCGGACTGAAACTCGCCATCTCGCCAAACGGGTACACCAGCTAGCTAGAGTATGAGTGGTTAGACGGTAGACGCAAAAGAAGGCTTCTTGTCGAATTGTACTTTTATGTACACATACACCGATTTTACGTGTTGATTTTCAAAATCCGAAAAATGGTTTCTACTTATTAATACTTATTTACCGAGTTACATTAAATTTCTAAGAAAATAAATTAAAAAAGGATTAAATTGGAGATAAATTTCTCGCATGGAAAGTGACCTGACTAGGTGTCTACAAAAGATATTTAACGTTATTCTAAAATCGCATTCTTCTTATATTAACAATATATATATATCTAAATTTCATTAATTTTGAATAGTAGAATATTGTTATTTTTCTTGAGACTTTCTTAAAATTATTTTATGCAATTTATTTTAGGCACATAATGTAAAAGAAATATTTTTATTTCTTTATTAAGAAAATTTTACGGATACCTATAACTTACAACATAACTATAATATTTAAAAAAATTAAATGGATTGGGTTTTAGATCTATGGTCCTCGTTATGAGCAGAATCAGATTTAACTCTCTACGAGTGCTTAGATCGATATCGATCGATTAGAGCGTGCTTTTTACACAATTTTGTCGAAGACGAGAAAACGCTATTAATTACAAAATTTTCCGCCGTTTGCTTATAATTTGTTTGTTAATTTTAGTATTGTCTTCGTGTCTATAACAAAGCAGCTATATTGTTAATGTTATTTATTATTTTTAAAATACATTTCATTGTCGAAAATTTGTGGCGTTTTAGATGTTAAAAATGGAAAACTATCTGCGTCTATCATCTAGTTTTCATTCTGATTTTCAAAAAAAGTGGACCGGTACTAATACAGATGTATATACCGTGTGAGATCCGACTTACGAGATATCGTCGGAATAGCCTTAGAAAATTTCAAATGAACACAGTACTACATTTATATCTTAATTAATTTAAGAAATTCATATCACCGTAACTTAATATCTTCTTATTAATTTGAGTTCTTGAGTGGAGGCCACGTATCGGGAAGCGAAGCGTTGGACGCCCCCGGCCCAAGTAGATAGATGATCTGAAGCCCCATACCGAAGGTAGTTGAATGCGACCGTGTGCAGTGGTGAGCCTTGGGAGAGGCCTATATCCTCTACATTCTCAGTGGAGAGACACGGGCTGATGACGATGTTGATTAATTTGAACTTAAAATAGCAGCGTAATAAAACAAATACAAACAGACATAAAAGTAAAATTTTGTAATTCGTAACGTCGATTACAATACATTTTATCAACATCTCAAACGACCGAAGAACGCCATTTAAGATCATACTTTTTCATCGGATTTATCATCTTTCGTGATTTCTGCCACTTTGACGGCCATTAGCGTTTCGACAAGCAAATGAATAACATTATTTTGCGCTGAAATATGACAGCTGTTCTGGACAGCTCTAGGGGTCCGTCTTCAAGTGGAAATCGAAACACTTAGACGTTTTCTGTGATGTTTATAAGTGAATTTAATTCAGAAATCCTATATACAAAATAGTAATATATAACATCCTAATATTATTTTGCACTTTAAATAGTTAAAGTGCAAAATTCTTATTATTTCACACTTCAACGTGTTGATTCAGTTAATGTCATTTAACGGTTTGCAAATGAAGTGGCAGCGTTAGCCTACATTTTCCATTTTCATAAAAACACGATAAATCTTAAGATTTCGATTTACTATAAAATTTAGTACAAAAAATATACCATAGATGGTTACTTTACGCAGGTTTGCCTCCAATTTTCTCATATCGATACAGTAAGCGTGACGAAAAAAGATAACCCATATTATGTTCGCGTTTCTAGTCAATTTATAATTTTTTTATAAATAAAATAACAATACTTTATTTGTATGAATCAGTAATATAAAAAAGTAATCATCTCATTGGCTACTGATCCAGACGGTCTAATTTAAAAAAGAAGCAACGTAAATTATGAGCGATGAAAAATCGATCTTTCGTTTCCGTTTATCCGAACGTTTGTTTATAACCCAAAATCTATTTCTCATTGTGAATTCATTAATCAAATCAACGCCTCGATGTCGGATGTTTGAATGAAATAAAAAAAAAATTGAAGGAAGTCCTACAAAATGTAGATTGGTACTGCCAAAGCGTAGGTAAGTTATAAGTATAACGCGACACGTTTAGATTAGTACCCTATGTGTCACGTTCCGCCTTTATCAGGTTTTTTTCGGGTGACGACACTAAACATTGTAATCTTCATATAAGACATATAAATGTGCCAAAAGATACGGCACAATGTAGATAATCATTCATGATAGATTTTGTATTGAGCAAGATAAATGTCGCTAGTGCAAGCAAATTAATTAAAACGATCTTATTGCTTTGTACTAGAGGTCATATTTGATGACTACAATGGAAGCTTTTAACTCCACTGTACAACGTTTACTATTGTAGATATAAATTACTCCGTATAAATTGTAATATGGGCCCAATTTTATTCAAAGAAGAACAAAGAAAATAAAAAAAAAAATTACACGAACTCATTTATAAATAGCATAGAATAGACACAGTCTAATAGGTATACAAATTTATTTAATAGTAGTAAATACGTCAATTCTCATGTCAATCACAGACGATGTGCAGAGGTCGTTCTGTGGCACAAATGTCATTGCTTTAAAGAAAAATATGTAAACGGCGTATTTCTTCAATTTATTAAGATAGTTTACTCTCATAATGTGTATTTATAAAAATAGCTTTATTGGCTCCACATAAAATGACTTTTTGAGACAGTAAAACGAATGTAATTAATAAATTTTATACGACGCTCACCATGCGGCTGCTATATAGTAACTGTCAAGTGACTATGTATCTTGTGACGATTTGTCACAAGAAGTAACGAACCGTGTACATGTATGGTGACATGTCATCCATTAAACAATGAATTTGTTTAACTGCCCTGGAAAATGGCTACGCTTTTTTTATGTTTTAATAAAACAAGTAACACCATATAATATTTTATGACATAAATGATAGTAATGTAAAATACGTCAGACGTGTTGATGCACATAATGTTCTCGTTTTAATACTAAAAGACGTTCTACTTTCACTAAATTTACACTTTGATACTGCTTTGTTAACTATAACTTATTAAAAGATCAACATTTGATTTGATGTTTTCCATTGTTGGATTCGATTCAGATTTGTTATTAAAATCTCATGTTATTATTATTTAGAACCTCTATGAGTTTTTGTTCGTGGGTAACTATATTTGTATTTATAAACGTTATTCACGAATTTTCCCCCTAAAATTTCCCGTGTACGCTTTCTTTTGTTTGTGGTAATATATCGATCCTAAACTTTGAAATTAATAAATATATGATATCTGGATGAGTGTGATATGAACTACTATAGGCATATTCCCAAAAAGCATCGACGGCCATAGGATATGTGGAATCATATCGATTTTTTTAATGCTTATTATTTTCGTCAAAAACTGATTTTCGCTGAAAGGCATCAAAATCCTCTCAAACTATTGCTAACATCTTAAAAATTAGTCTTTAAGAATAGTCTCAGTCTCAGACTAAAAACTAGATCGTTTCCGACAAATATAAACTTTGTGTTCTGTAGTTTTTTTCGACTACCAATCTTTCAATATTTCAAGGGCTGCGGTTTTTTTATAACTACTTACTTTTTACTAAACTTACCTTTTTTATTTTAATATCTAATATTTTCAAATACAGAACTTTAATATTTTTTTTCTTTATTGTCTTTTAATTTACACGGTTAATTTGAATTTAAATAAACCATTTTAATATCCAACTAATAACATGAATTCATTATTATTCATTAAGAGAATTTTTTTGTATTTGTCAAACTGTAATGTGCAGTTAAAGGTGTCTTTTGCTGTGGGAATACTAAACCAGAATCTAACCATATATTTGTGTGTGTATATATCTAGCAATATAAATTTCTTTCTATGACCTCTATATTTTATCTCTAAATAAGTACAGGCTTGAGGAATCCTATCGGAACATTATAGTATTTATAAAAAATATTTCGAAAAATTTATTGAAATTGCAACAGAATTTAAAGTAAACTATGAATTTACAAAACTTAGTCATTTAACAACAGGTGATACCTATGTAACCCTTTAACGCGTTATTAAAATAAATGTTGAACGAAACGACTCCATTTCGAGGGTGATGATCATAGAGTAACCTACTTGAAAGGAAAACAATATAGATGGAACAAATATAGTCTGGTATTATGCCTAACATTATCTTGTCTTAAACCAGAAAGCACTATATTCTGAGAAAGACGGTGGCGGCCTTTCATTTCTGCTTATCTGAATTTTTTTTGTCTTTGTAAACGTTCTACATTGACGTTCTTCTTACTGCGCTATGTTCCTAACAACATCAATATAACTATATATTTATATATATTTCATCAGAAGTGTACAAACAAAAATACAAACTGACAACGAAATGTGTAATTTAGGTTTAGGGATGCGTAATTACCGACTACAATTTTAACAATTTTTTTTAAAGTGTTTCAAGCCCAATGTCTTCGAAAGTAGGTACATAATTATATTACTTCGGTACAGATTTTTTTTGTAATACAAATAACTTACGAATTCGTATTTGTCGACATAAAAAAAGAGTTTCTAATCACATTTTTTTAATTACTTTTTTTTCTCTGGTTAATTCTTAATATAGTAATAATAAGTAATTCAGTCTTTAATTCTTGTTCAAACGAAACATCCGTTGATAGTCTGCCTACTGTATACTCTTTGGCAAGGGGTCGGTATTGGAGGGTTGTTAAGGCTAAAACAGCCACTTATTATGTATGTTACATTTCACTTTCGTTGAACTCATTTATATTTAAATTCGGGGAAAAATTGCTTGGATTCAAAAATTGCAACCCTTTGAAGAAATTATCTTCGGAAAGATAACTTTTCAAATAAGCGTTTTGATGTTTTTATTTATATTTTTGATAGAAATATGGACTTAGGAATGTGTTTTTTAAATAATTTTTTTGTAACATTATTTTCAAAAAAGTGTTTGGAATTTTTGTTGTTCTAAATGCAAATATACATTAAAATATATATTTGGCAGAATAATTAAATTAACTATTGCTATAAAAACACTTCTATTTCAAATAATGTAATTTTAGTAATATTACAACTTTATTGTGCTGTGTAAGAAATATCGTAATTAATAATTATTTTCTAATTTTATTAGGGTAGGGGTGGACTGCCAATCTTCATGATTATATTTTATAATACAAAAAATCTTCATTTTTGTTGGTTTTAAATTTTTTTGTAAATTGCAACACAAACTACCTATAATATAATAAATAGCCTAGTTCACTTATTTAAATTATTTTTTACGAAAGAGTTTTCTAAATATATCATAAACCTGAAGGAATTTAAAAAATAATATATTTTTAATAAAATTATGAATGTTTAAAATGTCCTGTTAGACAGAGAGGGCAATACCGCATGGTGTATTAGCCTGTGACGTCAGACCATTTAAAATAAGGTTAAATTTCGTTTTGCACGAAAATTTTTTAATAGCTTTTAATTTCCATATTATTCAACCGTATATAATTTTGTTTATTAATTTGGTTATCGTATATATGGTTTATATTTTATATCTATATTTTCCTAATTTTTTTAAGTTTGTTGTATAGCAATGAACCATATCTCACGGGCCCCTAAACGTCTTGTCATTCGTTGTTCGGTTGTTTTCCGTTCGCTTGCTGACTGTCACCTCTACTATAATTTGGCGCCCATACGTGTTGTATTCGTTAATTCCCTTATGTAAGTTATTCAGTACTAATTCAATAAATACATTAGTTTTCAGTATTGAATTCTAACATTTTTGTAACGAACTAATTACGTGGAAATTTTTCTACGCCGTGTGATGTCCAAATGTCAGATATAAAAAAATGGCGTTCCACGCTTGACAGAATTCGTGCAACAATTGAAAATTCGTATTGGATTTCTGGTTCCTAATCGTGTGCTTAGTTTTTTGTTTTGCATGTGCAAACATGACGAGAAATCGTAAACATCAAACTTCACCAGATCCCCCGGAACCTGTACCTGAAGATGCAGTGTCACAACCGATGAGTCGGTCTGTCATAATGTCGGAAGAAAATTTTTCCACATTATTATCGTCCCTGCAGCGATCTCAAGCGGAAATATGTCAACAAATGTTACAACAATTTAAATCATCTACTACCAATGGAAGTACTAACGTGCATGATGATAAGCAACGAAACTTTTCGCAATGCCCTGCTCGTTTTAGTGGTTCCACCGGCGAAGAATTAGAACCATTTTTAGATGCTATCCAAACTTACAAAGATTGCGTCGACATCACGGACGCAAATGCGATCCGCGGGTTATCAATGTTACTCACCGGCAACGCCGCCACATGGTGGCAAGGAATCAAAACTTCGACCGATACTTTTGTAGATGCCATTGTGAAATTGAGAAGCGCATTTGGTGTACGAAAACCACCGCCGAAATTATACAGAGAAATATTTTCTTCGGAACAAGATCAATTTGAGAACACGGATATTTTTGTAGCGAAAAAGCGAGCCTTATTCGCTAAAATTCCTACTGGCGATTTATCGGACAAAGTGCAATTAGATATGATCTACGGCCTTATACACAAAAATATAAGGAAAAGGCTTCTGCGCGAAGACGTTAAAACATTCGATGAGTTCTTACAAAAAGCACGAGTTATTGAGGATACGATGAAGGAGGACCCTCCGTGGCCTACCTCAAGCATCACGCCACAGATCACGCGTCCGCAGCGCGGGGCGCATCTCACGCCACCGCCGCCGCATGCATCATCGTCGTCCGCACAACCGATGCATACGTCACCCGCACGGCCCACTCATAATATTTGCACGCCGCCGGTTGCCTCCGGTTCTAGCCCGAACGCCCACTTGGAGTCGCTTGAACAGGCAGAACCTAATTCTAATGAGGTAACATTACCACCGATTTACAATCCTAAAGGTAAAAGACGTTTTTGTACTTACTGTAAAAAGTACGGTCATACTCGTGACAATTGCCAAAAATTGCAGAATAAAAATAATATTACAAACTATCAAAATAGACCCATTGAGAATTTAAGTGATAAAATAACGTGTTACGGTTGTGGAAGTGTTGGTATTTTACGTGCTAATTGTAAAAAGTGTAACATTAAGTCACAGCAACGTAATGATGCTTTTTGTGCCTTAGATAATATGAATTTGCATAGTACTATGTTTTCTAGTTCATCAAATACTACACTGCAGGTGAATGCGACTGATACTACCGCTGTATCTGATACCGAATCATGTAATATTAAAAACAATATTAAACATTTCTTTCAACATACCACGTCAAGCTGGCCACGTCCGTGGTCACCTCAGTGTGATAGTTGTAAATTATTTATGAATAATAACTGCCAGTGTAAGGGCAAAGATATTATTTGTTCATGTGTATATAATAATTCTTTTGTCAATCAAAAAGATAGCTATGTTCCTCTTGTTAATAATTGTAATGCCTCTTTGTTTAAAATTAAACAAAAAGATAGGAATGTAGAATATTTACCTGAAAATACTAATAATAATTGTGTTTTTGTGCACAAAGATGATTGTAATAGTAATGTTACTAAGCTTGCATGCGTCGATGTAGACAAAGAGCTGACATCTATAGACCAGAAGCCAATGAATTTTTTACATTGTACATCGAATAATGTAAACGCTTCTGCTGATTGTTTATTTAATAATATTGATAATATGAATTGTGTTGCATATGGCGTGCATAATTATAATAACTTGCATGGTCAGAATCGTGTGAAGGAAAAGCTCACAACTGAAGTTTGCTGTTTATCAAGTTGTGTTAAGGGGAAGTCCCAATATATGACTGACTCTCTGCTTTTCCCAAGCATGCCCTGTCGCCGTCCAATTTTGGAAATTGAAATTTTGGGCGCGAAGGGGACTGCTTTAGTAGATTCCGCAGCTAAAGGCTGTGTTGCAGGTTATACGCTATTTACTCTTCTTCTGGAAAAAGGACATCCTATGGAAAAATCTGCCAAAAATATTAAACTCGCTGACGGCTCAAATAAATTAACGAATATTTTCACTACTGTAGTAGAAGTGACACTTGTCCATAAGATTTTGTTGGTCCAATTCATAATTTTTCAGATGCGCGCAATAATGAAACTTTGTTAGGAATTGATTTCTTAGTTCAAGCTAATCTAGTTCTTAACTTTGGCAAATCTTTTTGGTACTTCTCGGAGAAACACAATGAGAAATACAAACTTCGTTTGGAACCTGAAACGCCTCGTACTTCGTTTGCTGCCGTTGATGTTCTTCGGTCGGAAGAAGGTATTAACCTTCCAGAATGCGAACGTGATGTTCTTGCCCAACTTCTCGTAGAATTCAATGATATCTTTAGTCTAGGGGGAGGGCCTACACCATATGCTGAACACCATATTGATACTGGTGATCATCCTCCCGTCGCTGTACCGCCTTACCGTTTAACACCAGCGAAAAAGGATATTATGAAATCCGAAATCGAAAAGATGCTTGCTGACGACATCATCGAAGAATGCGAATCAGCATGGGGAGCTCCAGCTTTATTAGTACCAAAACGCGACGGAACTTTTCGTTTTTGTGTTGATTATCGTAAATTAAATTCTATCACGAAATCCGATACTTATCCAATGCCTCGTATCGATGAATTATTGCAGTCTTCAAAGAGAGGGTGTGTAATGAGTACACTCGATCTACGAGCTGGTTATTGGCAAATACCTGTTAAAGTTAGCGATCAGGACAAAACTGCTTTCACTGTACCTTTTGGAACTTTTCGTTTTAAAAGATTACCGTTTGGCCTGAAAAACGCTCCCGCAACGTTCCAACGTCTAATTGATAAGTTTCGATCCAGTTCGACGTTAAAAGACACAACAGTATTAGCATATCTTGACGATTTACTTATTATCTCTGATGATTTTTCTTCACACATAAAAGACACGTGCTGTTTTCAAGCATGTCCGTACGTACAATTTACGTCTTAATCGTAAGAAATGCGTTTTTGCGAGAGAAACGGTCAAATATATGGGTCACATTATTTCTCAAGATGGTATTTCAGCTGATGATGATAAAATTCGGGCGATTCTAGATATGAAGAAGCCTTCATCGTTGAAACATCTGAGGACGTTCGTTCAAACATGTTCATGGTTCCGTAAGTTTATACCGAGGTTTGCTCAAATTGCTGAGCCGCTTACAAAGCTAACTCGAAAAAATCAGCCATGGCAATGGGGCCCAGACCAAGATGAAGCCTTTAACGAATTAAAGAGGTTATTGACCATCTCACCGATTCTCATCCAAGCGGACTATAGTAAGCCCTTCATTTTAAGAACAGATGCTAGTAACTACGCCCTTGGAGCAGTTCTTTTACAAGGGGAAAAGAATGAAGAAAAACCTATTGAATACGCTAGTCGTCTTCTCATACCGGCTGAATGTAACTATAATACCACTGAACGAGAAGCTTTAGCAGTCGTTTGGGCTCTAGATCGTTTTCGTGGATATATAGACGGACATCCAGTTATAGTCGGTAGTGACCATCAACACTACGTCTGTGAGTTAAAACATTTTCATGGTCGTGATGAGGATATCCCGGCTCCACTCGTACCTAAACGTAAGCGAGGGCGCCCTCGTCGTCAAAATTTAGAATCATCTGCTAGCCCACGAGCGAGGACGTTCTCATGGTCTAGAGGGGGAGTATATAGCAATGAACCATATCTCACGGGCCCCTAAACGTCTTGTCATTCGTTGTTCGGTTGTTTTCCGTTCGCTTGCTGACTGTCACCTCTACTATAGTTGTCCTTTTTTTCCATTTTTTATTTTAATTATGTGGTGCCGAAAATACAATTTTATTATTATTATTAAATATAACATTTTTAATATTAGTTAAATATCATAGACATATATATACTAGCGTAGGAGACCAACTGACATCTAAACATCGCATGACCGAAACGGAAATGAGTATGTGTGCAAAATTCACATGTGGTTGAGCCAGTTTTAGTGTTGTGCATAGGTGTTTTTTATATTATCGATAGCACGTAGTACTTTCATGATAATGTGTCGTTGAAATTACCGCGTTATCATAAGTCGAAATCGGCAATCCTATTTATTATTTTGAATCTGCTATACGACATAATTTTTGTTTTGAGTTACTTTTCCTAACTTTTAGTTTTTTAAAATGACAAATCATCAATCAGTCAATTCAAATGCCATTTCCTTTACTCCAATAAATATTTTTTTTTGTTAACAGTTGATAATAAAAAATTTGCAGAAGTAAAGAAAGCGTTAACATCATTATAGAAATTTTAATATTTAGTTGAATACAAGCCAAGTAATAAATAAAACAATATAAATAAACAATTTTTATTTTTAATGACAGTACGTCACGTTGCAACGCATAACAACAAAATTTTAACTCTTTGTAAACAAAAAAATGAGAATGTACAAAACAAAAACATTTACAATGGAGAAGTTCATGATGTTCAAAATAAACAATTTAACTCGATAGAATTGAAAGATAAACCAATACTAATAAAACAGTGAAGGTTTTTTTTTTTAAATTCGTCAATAAATGACATAGAAATAAATTATTGAAATTTATTAATTTGATGACCGCTTAGCCTAGTGGGTAGCGACCCTGCCTACGAAGCTGGAGGTCCCGGGTTCGAATCCTAGGTCGGGTCAGTATTTATATGATGAATATCGATACTGGTACCGGGTCTTGGTTGTTATATGTATGTGGTGTCTTCGCTTGGTACGCAAAACACAAGCTAATGCTTAGTTTGGGGCCACGACGTTGTAATGTGCACGTTATTATTATTATTATTATTATTATTATTATTATTATTATTATTATTATTATTATTATTATGTATTTTCGTGCGGTTTGACTGGTGGATTCTTACTGCCCATGACGTCACATTGTCTACTCGATTGAGTGTCGCGTCGTCTCACTACACCACAAATTATGCCTTGGATGCCTTGGATTAGTCTATAATATCTTTTGTTTCTTTGTGTAATAGGTAATTAAGTTTTATTTGAATATAAAGGAACAAGTTTTTGTAAAAGACAAAGTGATAATTTGCCTAAAATTGATATTTTCACTGTGATGGACTTTTTCTTCAAATCAATTTTATATTAGTGCTGAAATAAAGGTTTAGGCTCTAAAGTTGAAGGTCCTGGTGATATATCCCGGTAAACGTACGCTGACACCGATCGCTTGGTCTTCAGATTGACCTGTACAGAAATTACAGTTGGCATAAATGCTCTGACTTTAGATATTAAGTATTATTAGTATATTACTTAATATACTTAGTAAGCACATATGAAAAAAAAAGAAACCCCTAACGGCACAAATTCAGTAGGTATAGATCCTTTCTTCAAAAGTCGTCGGTGATTTAGTTAGACAAAACAGTTATCCGTAAAATGTCTACTGCAAACCAAAGAATGTTTTCGAGGAGTCCCACCTGTTCTATTTAACATTTTTTACCATTGTTCTATGCTAACCGTGTTTACAGGAAACCTGGATATTATGAAATAGTCATCATTATCAGGAAGCATTTTTTAATACCGCAGTTTCTTGGAAGAAAATGAGGTTAAACTATTTTATACAGTAGTTTTGTCATTCAAAGTTAAATTATTTACGACGTTCATAATCAGAGAACAGATAGAACGTCAGACTTTAAATCTATACTAATATTATAAAGCTGAAGAGTTTGTTTGTTTGTTTGTTTGTTTGAACGCGCAAATCTCAGGAACTACTGATTCGAATTAAAAAATTCTTTTTGTGTTGGATAGTTTATTTATTGAGAAAGGCTATAGGCTATATGTATAAAATAATACTATCTGTTTGTCTGTCTATTTGAGCAAATCTCCAAAACGGCAATACTGATTTTGATGAAACTTCACAGATATTGAAAGAAAGTAGTCAAAAGTGACATACACTTCTTTTTGTATGTCTGTATGTACGTCCATCTGTCTATTCGAGCCAATCTCCAAAACGGCTTAAACGATTTTAATGAAATTTTACGGGTATGAAAAGGAGGTGTTTAAAAGTGACATACGCTACTTTTTGTTTGTCTGTCTGTACGTCTATGTGTCTATTCGAACTAATCTCCAAAACGGCTGAACAGATTTTAATGTAACTTTGCAGACGTGAAAGAAGGTTGTCAAGAGTGACATCAGCTACTTTTTGTGGCTTTCTGTCGTTTGTCCTCACTGATCTATCGGCGTAGATAAAGGCGAAACTACTAAGTCTAGAAAGCCAAAATTTGAAACAGTGGTTTATTTTATAAAGTGAGTATTAATTTTTAAGAAAGGAATATTTGGAAATTTCAAATTTAAGGAGGGAGGGATGAAGGGGCTTTGTATGAGAGTCTTTATTCTTTAAAGTTAGAAACATAAAAATTTTAACATAAATAAATAATGACGTGTTTCAGTTGTTTTGTATTTCCACATTTTAAGGGTGGGAAACGGGAGGTGAAAAGTATGGGAGTATCGGTTTTCTTAAAGGAGTGGGGAGAGTGAAGATTGAAAGTTTGAATGGGTGTACCCAATATTAGTTTCAGCAAAAAGTATAAACTATTTCGAATGTTTATACTACCTACCTAAAACAGGAATGTGTAGTCTACGCAAGCGAAGCTGCGGGCGGTCGCTAGTCATAAATAAATAACGATTAAAATTAAATAGAGCATCAGATTTTAAATCATAAATAAATAACGATTAAAATTAATTGTGTATATATCTTATATTTTCATTTGAAAAAGTCTTGTATTTACATATATACCCTATGTGTAGTATATATGTATAGATGTCATACTTTCCCTTACAATGTGCTGCCAGGCTAAATAAACCTCACAATATGTTTAAAAACAGTTAACGACATCATTCCAGTAAAACAGGTGCAATTAGGTAATATCAAATTTACAAAATATTTATATTTGAAAATATCGACATATCGATAGATTTTGTGCAATCCCTATGCTTAATTGTTTGATTGTAATTTTACACAATATTTTTGTATCGTACACATAATTGTTTAAAATAACAAATTATTTACAAAATAAAGTATTTACCGTATACTACTGATGTATAACCAAGTAAATTTAGGATCGCTTTTTATAAAAATAAGCATTAAGATAACAATATGTTATTGGCAGTACTTACCGGTGAAATGTCTCTTTATTTGGATTATTAACATATGTTACAGTGCAATTTAAAACTGAACACTACACCATTTTTATCACAAGAATTAATTTTTGTAGAATTCAAAACGATTATAACACAAAATAGAAAGCAAAGCTGGACCTTATTTTGACAAGTGAGTAATGAAGACTAAATGTGTTCAAAGAGGTTTTATGTCAGATTTTCTTGCATTTCTTTCTCGCATGTAGGATTTCCGCAAAGAGCTGGATGTCATTCGCACACTGTGTTCCTCTCTTACGCTAGTATATATACCTTTATGTTAAATATCCTACTGTAAATGATATGAAAGTCGATACTCCTGTACAAAAAACAACAGAAGCCGTATCTCCCGCCTGATATAATCCGAAATTAATTGAAAGTCTCGTCTATTGCCTTTTTTGTGTAAACCCATTTTCCAAAGCTATCTATCAAACATTAATTCGTCTAATAATCTTTGATATCTGTTTGTTCGTATAGCCACAAAACGGGCTCACATCAAAGTACCATAACTCACATTCAAAGAAAGAAACCACGACACAAGGGTAGAATAAAACATTTGGTATACAAAATGATTACATAGCTTCTTGATCCGCGAACAAAGAAACTCAGCGGGGCATTTTTATATTGTACTGTGCATTGCGGCTCGCTTTGTGTTACGAGCTACCGAATGTTAAAAAAAATAATGTAGCGTTGTGGATTTTAAACTACCCTAATTTTCGTTAATTTCTAGGGTTTCGTAACTAACTCTAAAGGTAAAAAAAGAAGCTTTGTAGTATTCGTTTTCATCTGTGTGTTTGTCAGATAAAACTCTTTTCCTCAATAAGAAATGATAGTTAGATAACTATAATTTAAAAAAAACTAAAGTCTGCGGCCCCAAAACATGTTTTCATAACAATCAACGTTTTCTCAAAGTGGGGTATTTTTTATTGTCCTAACCAGATATTAGATAAAATTTGGTGTAATGAAAATCTCATAATTCAAGTAAAGATAAAAATGCCTACGCCTGCAAATTTTGTAAATTAAGAACTTTTACTTTTAAATGGATTTTTATGGTACCGTACTTACAAATGTAAATACTGATAGATCATTTAAAAAGTATCTAATAAGACTTACCAATCTTTAAGTTATTTGACTGTACGGAACCCTTAGGACGCGACTTTGACTTACAATTAATATTTCGGTTTTATGTTGCAAAATGTTGTAATTGCCGAGTGGTAAAGAGCCTGCTTTTTGTTTAGAAGGCCGTGGTTCGAATTCCAGGGCATGTACCAATGAGTTTTTTTTAAGTTATGTACATAACTGTCACTCACGTACCTCGGAGAGCACGTTAAGCCGTCGTCGGTCCTGGTTGCTATCAATAGATGGTAGTCGTTAAAATCCACCAGCTTACATTGGAGTAGCGTGGTGGATTAAGCTCCAAGCCCCTCATCCAGGAGGGAGGTCTAAGTTCCTGCTGTGGGCCATTAATGGGCTTATGGTATGTGTTAAAATTACAAATTTTATTAATTTTTTCCATATTTGAACATCGTGTATAATTTTTGGTGCCTAAATAAATCATTAGCGTTTGAAAACACTCGACTTTTAGTGAAATAATTTCAACAACTTTGTACTTGTCATTTTAAGATAACGTAACCTAAACAAACATGACCTGCCCTAAACCAACCGATTACCTTTGTTTTCAAAAGCGTTTAAGATTCTTTGTGAAATGTTCTTAGTAAAATTTAATAAAAAAAGTCGTATATATACTTATACATGTTATGTTACATATTGAATCTACAATTAGGAAAATTAAAAATAAAATAAACTGACCAATTTTATGTGAATAACATATTAGGGTTCCGTGGTTATTCCCATAAGCAATATTTAGTTGGTACATTTTAAACAATGCTAGTTTTCTATATGTTCAAAGTATAGGGTATGCTGTCCCACTCCAGTTCAGTCTACTGCTGGACTGATTATGATGAATCACGTAGAGTAATAAAATTGAAAGCCGGATTTTTTTTTTAAATAAAGTAGATTTAGAATATATTTGTACTACGTTAAGAGCAGACATGAGGTCTCGCAGATTGTCGAAGTCGATTCGTAATAAATGTACCCCATTTCGTGTAAAACAAACCTTCGCACAAAATCCATGGCTAGAGCAACCTGTCTCCGTGCAGGTAGATGTAGTGTAGGCATCTGATCATACATACGAAATATCCTTTGCATCGGCTAAGCCTTTTACGAACACATTCACAACTTTAACTTGTATTGTATGAAAAATTATTTCTTAATTGAATATCGAAATATGATGTAGATAGGTATCATAGAAAATAGAAAGTTCAGAAACAGAGCAATAATAATATAGTATACAACACAACAACATCTAGGCCCCAAACTAAGCGTTAGCTTGTGTTTTGGGTACCAAGCGAAGACACCACATACATATACCAACCAAGACCCGGTACCAGTTTCAATATTCATCATATAAATACTGACCCGACCTGAGATTCGAAACCGGGACCTCCAGCTTCCTAGACAGGGTCGCTATCCACTAGGCTAAGCGATCGTCTAGCAAAGAACATGACAAATTGTAATAGTTTTCAATTTGACTACGATAGAGTTGAACGCAACTTGAAAAAAATGAATGAAAGAAATATCTCATGTGTACTTTTTCTTTTGCTACAGATTACGCGATGAGAGGAGTGACATGGATCGTGTGATGGCTATGGATAAGGCACGCGAGGGGTCACATAACGGTGAGCTAGCCCATTTATATTAACACTACTTATTTTCTTTTTAGGCTTCTAGAACTGTTGACGAATTTCCACCTAAGCTTTGATATTTAGGTCGAGACAACAATAAAAGTTTCTTGAAAAAAAATACTACTTATTCTGCTCTTTCAGTATGAATAATTTTAAAACAGGTTTTTATGTTAACCATGCCAAACGTAACTCCTTATATTTTTATAATGTTAATTAAATATTTCTATTCGTAATAAAACACCTCAAATTAATATACTCACTACCCGATAAATATTCACTTCTAATTAAAATATTTTTATGTATTAGAACATTTCAACTTACCATATTGTCATTTACAAAACTAACTAGAAATAATTGATTTAAAATAATATTTATTTTTTTGTTTCTCAAAAACAGCTTATTCGACAGGTTCATCGCCAGGCCACAGTCCTGTACTGAACCTGTCGAAATCAGGGTCAGGGGAAAGGAACGACAGAAATGAAAGAACAGAGCGCACTGAACGCACAGAAGGATCAGCGAGCGGTCGTAGTTCTGCAGCATCTAGACGGACCCCCCAACCGACAAGAATGCAAACAGGGCTTACAAGCTCCCCGCACTCTCGAAGTGATAGCGACGCACAGTTGTCTGATCAGGACGAGAACAATGATAAGGATGAAGATGATGGTAAGTGCTTTTAGTCGTTACGCGTTTATTATCCTCAAATGCTGCCATTCTACAAGATCCGGACCTATCTTGTGAACTCTTCTTTGTTTTCCCAGGTGAAATATGTTTACTTGGGAAAATATATGTTCAATAAAATATATTGAGAAACATTGCTGAGGAGGGTTGGCACTTTGAATTCGGTCCAAGCTGTTTTCAATTAAAATTGTAAAATAAATATTTTTTTAACGATTACAACAATTCTTTTCCCATATACATTTTCATACCAAAAGTAATTGCGTGCTCCAAAACAACTTGCAAGGTATATTATGAAACCAAAAAAGTATTAAATATTACTATTATTGTTCTAATGGTAAACAAAGTTAGATTTTTACCAGGAGTCCAATATTTTTTATAAATTTGTGAATCTGATCTTTTTTATTATTCTAGTATAATTATTTTTATTTTGATATGATAAAATTAATTTAACAATTTTAATTAAACATCAACCCGAACCAAACCTAGAGAGCCTACCCTCCTTAGTAATATTTATTATGATAATATATTTTAGAGTATATGAACAATACTTCGCCTTGAAAAAAAAATGAGGGGTTCACAAGTTAAACCGGGATCTTAGAGTATCAGAAGTGGTTAGAAAATAGTTGTAGTCTGGG
The DNA here is from genome assembly GCA_949709985.1 of Luffia ferchaultella. Lineage (NCBI taxonomy): Eukaryota > Metazoa > Arthropoda > Insecta > Lepidoptera > Psychidae > Luffia > Luffia ferchaultella. The sequence continues at coordinate 2,508,590 of OX453245.1, read as the reverse complement.
TAAAGTTGTAACATCTATTTCTCTTTTGGAATAATAAATTAAATTATAACATGTAACTACGAAACAATGTTACACAACAATCAATTTTGTCTAACAATCTTACCCATTATTCAAAACAATAATTTTTGATATAAATTCCGAATTTCTGAGTATATTGATTACAAAAGTATAGCTAATTATTACTGTGATATATTTTGTATTATCAAATTAATTGACGAGGTTTCAAAATAAAAGTAGATCGTTTATCAACTTCTATACCACGAGATATTTAAAGGCTATTTATAGTAATTGAAACAATGAGATTTGCCGCCGTTTGTCTGTCTATTAGCTATTTAGTTACAATATAAATCGATTAGAGAAAGATGAGAATCGATTCAAATGAAATTAAGGTTCGATTCCTTATAAAATTTCACTAAAAATTATCATTACACACATGTAATAATAATAATATTGCCTTTTATTCAGATCAATTTATCTGGAATTTTAACACATATAACTTAAAAAAAAAAAAACAAATAAAAATTAATTTAGACTCAGAACTTAGTTTAGTATTTGTTGCTTATTTATTTTCGGCAGATCTGTATTCCAGTCGGAAAAGGTATCCTCCAAACTTTTCCATTCAGATCTTTCTTGAACCACTCTATTCCGCATTACTCCTCCCACTAGTCTTATGTCTTCATCCAACTTTTTCTGCGGTCTGCCTCTCATCATCATCGTCATCATCGTACGTATCTGTTGCTATTTGTATAAGATGTTGATATCAAGGAAATCTTTCGCTAACGCTGTTCTCTGAGAATATAGTAATTACAAAATATATAACGTTCACGTGTCTTTTAATACGTCAATTTGCCGTTGATACACCAGAGTGTGTAGTGTATACCTACACGTATTAAAACGGTCCAGTATCACCCGTTCGATTTAAGCGTCGTGTAATGTTAAGCGAAATTACACTGTAATAGCTTTCGAGCCTTCAGCATTCATAGTTCGGAAATTATCAGCCATAAAATGGTTTATTTTATTTTACAAAACCTGTGCGGGTAGTGTTTTGCGTCTTGGGATGATTAGAAATTAAAATAATTATAATATATAATTCATAAAGTAGAATAAATTTTTGCAAACATTACGTACACTATCAAAGAATTTTTATGTTTATAGGTATTTTGAGAAATTTATGAAAATTTTATGAGACTTATACCTAAGACACGCGGTCGGTTTATAAGAAAGCATTTGTTATAAACGCTCTTTGTCTTCTACTACGTAGAACAAACGCATTTTGTAATTTTTATTATACTTATTGTATGGAAAAGTAAAGAAATTACGCAAACAAACGACTGATGTCAAAGAACATAAAATTGGCCTTTTTACTTTATTTACAAACAAAAAAGCGTCACCGTTTCCTTGGGGATGTGAAGAATGTACAGAAGAGTCTAACAATGTGGTTACTCTAATATGGGTTTTATTAAAAAAACAATAAGATTGTTTAATCAATAATAATCCGTTAATACTAGCAATATTATAGTTCATCTATTCCAATACTTCAGAACGGTATTACCTAAATTTAGTAGACATAATCCACCATGAATGATCACCCTGAGCCAGTTCTTAAGATTCATATATGTTTTTTCACATACATGAAATCGACTATCGAGTCATGAAATATATTTCTTGGTAGAATACGCAGTATCTTTTACTATGAAATCCGTGTTGTTTATTTTTTAGAGTGGAATTTGAGTCTCTACGTCATCTACTGCAAAGTAATCAAATGATTGCAGTTAGCTGAGATACTCACTAACTTTACAATATCCACATGCGTTTTCTATTTAGTAATAGTTCTTAGCTCGGTGCATCATACTGATCGCCATTAGGAAGTTGTAAAAGTCTTAGTGACAAGGAAACCCTCATGAACATACCGTGTTTCTGAGTGATTCTCTTATACGAAGTTTTAATCCCTACATACGTAGTTCGAAAGTCTATTAACAATAGCCATCCTGTCACGTTCCAGCGTACTATCTTGATCTTCGTACACCACACGTTCAGGCCTAATCGTGCGATTTAATGGAGTCTTAAAGATTTATAACTATAAAATCACTCCCGGTTGGCTGATAATATAGGGAGTCTGTTTCATTAGCTCAATACCTAGTAACTATGTTTTATGCTATTGGTGGTGCGACGCAGGTTAGGTGATAATCTATTTTTATATCTTTATTATATTCAATACCTACAGCCGCCTATTTTAATAATAATAATACATAGGACATCCCACCCAGCGCCATCTAGTCCCAAAGTAAGCAAGTATTATGCTTGTGTTGTGGGATATTGTGGGTTTGCCGTAGAACTGATAACCGATGGGGTAGACGAGTTCTCGAATGGAGGCCACGTATCGGAAAGCGAAGCGTTGGACGCCCCCCGGCCAGGTGGACAGATGACCTGAAGCACCATACCGGGGGTAGTTGGATGCGAAAGGCGGAGTACCGTGTGTGGTGGCGAGCCTTGGGAGAGGCCTATATCCTGCAGTGGAGAGACACGGACTGATGATGATGATGTGGGTTATTGATAACTGATATACATACTTAAATTTTCTTTGTAATATATACATATATAATAATATTTTACCCCCAGACGTAGAACGTAATAAATATGTTTATGCACACAAATCGGAATCGAACCGCCACCTTTGGTCCCACAGTTAGGGTCTCCAACCACTTGGCCCCTCGATCGATCAGTATGAAATACGTTAGTTGACTATTAAAAAAAAATATATGAAAGAATTTTCCAAATATATCACGACAGTGAAAGTATTTTTAAAAATCATTGTCAAAGATATGAATGTTTAAAACGTCCTGTTAGAAAGAGAGGGCAATACCGCGGGGTGTACCTATGTGTGACGTCAGGTCATTTAAAATAACGTTAAATATCGTTTTGCAAGAAAGAGACTCAGATAAAATTTTAAGAGCTTATAAGTTCCATATTATCCATATTCTTCAACCGAATTTAATTTTGTTTATAAATTTTGTTATCGTATAAAATCTATGGTGCTTCAGGTCATCTGTCTTGATGAATATAATATGTTTGATACTAGCGACCCGCCTCGGCTTTGCGCGGGTAACAGAGCGTAAATATGCCGTAGTGCTTTTTCTGTGGTAGTGTAGTATCACCTTGTTGCGTCGAACATGTGGATTAAATTCAATTAGATTTAAATGGAACGTTAGTTCATCCTTCTTAAAGTATTTTTAATATATTTTGTTTCCAATTTTGTAAATACTCGAAAACGTAAAGAATATATACTTAAAAAAATAATTCTTTGTATACAACATTGATAACTTCTGCCAAACTTTATATCACGCGTGTCATATGTCGCGTCGGTGTGGAACCTTCCGGGGCCGCTTGTCGCGTGAGAGTTTTTATTTCGGTGCAAAGGACAACCATAATGTGCATGAAATGCTGAATGTCAACAACGTATTTAATTTGATAAGGACTAATATTGTATCCATATAAATTGCTTTCCAATTACCGCATCATATGACACCATTGTTTTAAACATAAAATGCATATTGTAAGCTATCAATAAAAGATAGACATAAGCCAACGCGGACTTTAACTACTAGTTTCTAGTAATATAATAAATATTTAGTCATATAATAATCTCAAAAGTACAAATTGACTAGTTGCCCCCTTCTGCGTTTACCGTCTAACCACTCATACTCTATCTAGCTGGTGCAAGATGACGAGTTTAGTTTGAGTTTCAGTGCGTAAAGTCCCCGCGCGCCAGTCTTCAACCCCTCAAAATTGCGTAATGTCACTTCGACACTGTGAAGTGACACTTATGACTCTATGAAAACCAATTAAAACCAAACGCTGCTATTTATTCTATGTATATAATCGTATGACATTATTATGCTCTCAGTAGATTTGGTAAATAATATTTATTTTATTTACATAAGTAGGAAATTAGGCATCTAATACAAAAATCAGTTTTAGTAGAGAAATAAATCCTCCTCGAAATATGACAATTTTTTTAAATTCATACGTGTAATATTTGTACATAACCGTTTTATACACATCTGTTTCGACCAGTTTACATTTTAATCAAATCGTTCATTACAAAATACCTATTTACGTACAATTCACTTTGTCCGTACGTGAATCACGAACGTCACGATTTCATGTTCCATAACAAGAGCCTTTTTTCTTGTTGCCATTCAAATTTGAACTTTACGTATAATTATGGTACATTTCAATTTTATACGATAGTTTTTCAACTGTCTCGATACTAAGTGTCCCTTAATTTAAAGATGCTATCAAAGAAATAACCATCTTCTCGTTTTGTGATAGAGTTGATATTTATATGATTTTTTTTGTATTCTTAATTGGCCTTTTATAGAGATAGTGTTGTGACAACGGATAGAGTGTTATCGTGAGGATCGACAATGACGAAACGCTCTTGTCTTCATTATTTGATGAGCATTCACTTTCTTGTCAGTTTCATTAAAGATAGATTAATAGTTGACCGTGAGAATTTTTTTTTACTCACATTATTAGCTACACACATAAAATAAGCACAATATAATGTGCTTATTTTATACACAAACATATGAATCTTTAGTTTGATTTTATAGCAATAAATTCGTTAAATATATATTTGGGAAGCTTTTAATCGACTTATTACTTATCTATTTGTGAACCCATAAAACAAATGGTTAAGGTTTCGTAGTCCAAAAAGGAGCCCTTATAGTTTATGCGTGTCCATCTGTCTGTTAATAATTTTATTTTGACAATATTAATAAGTAGGTACTATAGTATTGAAATTTTTTGACTTGAATGAATGTATTGAAATGAACTGAATTTGAATTTGACACATCTAGAAATTTGCACAACATATATGTAGGTATATGTCAAAAATTGCATTATAGATTAGTATTCAAATTTATTAAAAAAAAACGATAGACTGATTCACTTACACGAAAAAGGTGAAGAAAAAATATTGATCGATTCTCTTGAATGGGGTCTGGTTAAATTAATATTTTTTAAATCAAATGAGGTTTTGTTGGAGATTTTCTTTAAATTCGACGAAATATTTGGCTGTAACTTAGTGTTTTGATGTGGGTTGCATGACCCTCTACTAACTCTAAAAAAATCTACAATTATAACACTACTGCGGACTTACTATATACATTATTATTGCCATATAATCTCAACTCGTTCACGAGTTACATAGCCAATCTACAAAATTTGTAGTTACGTAATTTTACGTTCATGATTTTGTTTTGTAAGTTTTTGTTCGAGGCATGACATACAAAACAAACAAACATACAAAAAACAAATCTTTTTTCTTTATAATATTAGTTCAGATATAAGAAATAGTCGTTATTTGTAAGTAAATTAAAAATTCAATGACGTGAAAATCGTTGAATAGGTCGGAGGCAAGCGATATTTAAAAAATAATTTTTGATAGACTAATAAATGCAAAATGTCTGAGAATTATTTATATTTCAGAAGCATTCAAGCGGCATGTTAAACTTCTTATAGTGGACTTAACGTGCATATGTTAAAACGTAATTCATTTCGAATCGAACACAAGTATTGCGTGGACGTCGATATTAGGAAACGTACACATACGATCCAATCGCAAATACGATACGAATGTTAAGGATGAAATAAAGAACATGAAAAAAAAATTTGGTAACAGAAGGAAGAAAAGTAAATACAAAATAATTTCATTAACATATACTCGTATTATAAGCTGAAATATTTGCTAAGAAAATCAGGAACGATTTTATCCAAAACAGTAAGAAGAGAAACGGTTTAAAGAAATGCTGCATCGATGAGGAGAATCCTCGTATAGCGGGCCGCCCTTCAAAACATTGTTTTATCATTTTAAATTTGACAATGCATAAAAGAATTCTTTGTATAATTATATGTACATATTTACATTATTTTTGGTGTGCGCATGACCTTCGGACGACTATGTGTATTGTAAATGTAATTTTAAATTCTTTGTGATACCATGACACCCAATCGATGAATATTTTTAGTGTGCGTACACCTTTATGTAAACGTCTGCGTCCTTTGACGGCGTCCTAACAGCGAGTGGGTTGAATCGGTACAGATTTACACGAATTAACTGTTGCTATTTAAAGATTATTGATATTCTTAATATAAATTTAATCTGTACCTACTTGAAATGCAAAACATTCAACATTTGTTACATTTCATGAGTAAACACTTTTTTTGTACATAATCTGTTTTTTAAAACTTTATTCTACATTGATTCCCTTCATACTTCTTACTCCTAAACTGGCAGCATGAAAATTAAATATATCCCATGTAACATTGAATCATATTATCTTAACCGATTGATTGGTCTAAAGGTTGAAAATGTCGAATACAAACCAAAGGTCACGGGTTCGATTCCACCCATTGTTTTTTTTTATCTACCCACATTCTTTATCAAAATTCATTCAGCGATACTCGGATTATTACGGTACAAATCAACAAGCAGACACTAGCAATTTTTTTTTGGGTTCAGGGATTGATAAATAATCGATTACAATAAATTCTTTGATAATATCTTTTACGTTCCACACATCATTACAGTTTTAAAATAATATCGACTATATAGTTACCATTCGTTCGCTTCGCTCGCTCATTTACGTTACAAAGTATAAAAATATCAGATTTTCAATCTAATAAAGCTTTTCTTTCCAATCTATCGATTTATTTTATTTTATTTTACGTAAGAAGAAAATAATAACACTTAGTCCTATAATCATCTCGGTTTTCGTATGAAACTGATGACAAAATTTTCACAGTTGGGGACATCAGTGACGGTGAACGAGATCTGCCTGCATCATCTCCTGCACAGGTCTACGCACCACCACCGGCTACTCCACCCACGGGAACAGAAGCTGCGCCTGACGCCCTTGTCTCCTCAACTGAAACCCTTTTGAGGAATATACAAGGGTTACTAAAAGTCGCTGCCGACAACGCGCGCCAGCAAGAAAGGCAAATTAGTTACGAAAAAGGTAAGTGTGGAACCGTACCAAGTGGAGATGTGTAATGTGTTTCTATCAATCTTGGTGACCACCAACTATAGCTGAATCCATTAGCTTATGGATGTGAGTATGTGGACAATAAAATATTGCCGATGCGACTGAATGTGGTGTAAATCTATACAAAAGAATTTAATTTTGTTACGATTTCCTATACGCTAAATATCAAGTCTTTGCCTTTTTCAGTCTATAAGCTCTTAGTTTTTTTATTGGGCTTTTCAGTGAGCTCTCTAATAAGGTATTAATTACAGTGACGTAGCATGGAACCCTAAAAATAGTTATTGTTCGGTTAATAAGCTAAAAATTGTCAAAGCTTTGAAGCTCCAATCGTTTTACTGAATTTTAGATTTATACGGTAGCATAATAAGGTGGGCATAAATTTTTTTAAATACCAATATCAAGCATAATTTCTTTTAAAAATCAATATGTATTTTATTATATATATTCTGTTTTATAATAATAACGCAATGAAATGTGTGTTATGTATAGAAGTTTTTGTCGAAAATACACATAATTATTTTTTTAAATCTGTTTGTTTGCATTTTTGTATGAAAGCTCATAGAAGGACTAAAAACTTTTTTTCAGTACTTTTAGTTTTAGAATACCTACAGTTACAATATTGACTGAATTATTTTTATTTTACTATTTTTGAGCGTCATATCTCTATTTAGTTTCAGTGTAGTACTTGTTCGTTATTTTAAAATAAGATTTTCTATTAATGTAACAACTATACCTACAAGCCCCACTAAGACCATATCAATATTTGACTTGTATCTATTTTCGTTTTATTGTGTCAAAAATGATATATGTCGACAACCTATGTTAAAATAAATTAGTGCCGTCTACACCTTATATAAATTATCGATTCAAAGAAACGCGATGTCAACGGACGTTCAATGTAAACTGATTATAATATATAATGACAACTAGAAACGATTATAATCGAGATCTTGCCCATCCCGAATCGATTCTGCGTATACATTAAACTGGGTTGATTAGATAGTTTGAAGTATAAAAAGTACCTTGGAATCGATACATGGACGTGGTCGAACCATTTGCATCGAATTATCGATTGGCTTAATACGCTTGAAGTATTTATTACGCGAAATTATTGAGATTAGAAAATTGTCGCCCGGTATAGTTTTGTTCTAGGATTTCATATTCACCGTATAGGGGGCACCGCTTAAGGCGTAACAGTTTTGCATATTACATATTAATAACATGTGAAACATACGTTAGTAAAAACAGGCTAGTGTTAGTTATTTTTATTTTTTATTCAGAAAGTAAACAGTTTATGATAATTCTCCACTTACTACTAATATAATTTTAATTAATAAGGCATCAGATTAAAATAATTTTCAGACGAAGACTATCATAGAATTAGGTGTCATAGTTCAGACATTGATTTATAAAGATACACCCATTTGAACGTTCGGCCTGTTTTGCGTAAAAATGTTTCTTGAAATATTGGTTCATATATAAAATTGTATGCGCTTAAGAAATCTAACTTTATACCTATCTATCTATCTGTCATCATCATCATCATCATCAGCTCGTGTCTCTCCACTGCAGGATATAGGCCTCTCCCAAGGCTGGCCACCACACACGGTCCTCCGCCTTTCGCATCCCACTACCCCCGGTATGGTGCTTCAGCCGCATTAGGAGGGTTTGCCTATAATCATCACGCTTGGCAGGCGGGTTGGTGATCACAGTTTATAGTTTCACAGAGAGATGCTGATGCCCATCTTCTGCTAACCAGGGCTAGTCGTCTCTTACGATACGCTTCCCGGTGACGGTGGGAAATTGTATTCTTTGCCGTTCCCACATGATGTACCTACCATACTTATCAATGACGTTGGCTAAATCCAAAACAATATAAAAAATTACGTTGTGCGATAATAAAAAACAAGAACATGCTTTAACTTACAAGAAATAAAATAGAAAATATTGGCAATGATTTCTTTTTTTACTGTTGCTGACTATTTAAGATCAAATTTTCTTGTGCAAATTTTGTAGTTACCCATTTTATTTTGCTTTTTTTTAAATAAATCAATATTTAAATTATATCCAAATTAATGATAATTTAATATAAAACGTCTCTTCAAAGTTATGTCGAGTCAAAGTTGAAAAAACGAGGAAGTGTACATCAATCCCAAATTAAATTTTTGGGACCAGTTGCGAGGCGTCATTGCAACTTTGAAGACTTTGTCCTTTATACTACGCATTGAAAATAATTATGACTCAAGTTATTTTGTGTTCTCCTCTGAGGGCAACAAATACGAGAGAGTTGATGAGAAATGTCAGAGAAATATTCTATTCAAGTAAAGCACATAGATTCGCAAAGCCAACTCGAATCGTGCTTGTGCAAATAGCCTGCTCTGAGTTATGGCGCAGTGCTCTATCATTAGGTAAGAGTGCGTTCGGACAGCCTAATTGTTTAATTGATATTTCTACCGGTATACTATTATTTATTCGAGTCATTCGTTTTCGATACGAATCGCGTTAACCATGTTAAAGTTGGAGGAAAATTATTGTGCTGCACTTACACACGCACAAAGGTCAATACTTCTTTAACCTTTACAATGGCTTCCATTGCTGTCTGTACGTCACTACGTCACCGTATCAAAATTGTAATGTAATTAGTACAGTATAGTTATAATGAGGTTTAGTGAGTTTGTTTCATATTAAATTCTTGTTAGATTTGCATAGACGAAGAACTTTTGGTATATATTTTTTTGTTTTGTCTGTCTGTCAAAATTCTGTAAAACGACTACTTATTTCTCAAGTATTTTACAATTTAGATGAATATATGAATGATAGAAATGCTTTGAATCAAATAGCTGTAATCCATTTGATGACTGACCGGTTGGCCGAGAGTGGTTGGACACTCTAACTCCGGAACTGAGAGTCGCGGGTTCGATGCCCGCCCGGGACAAATATTTGTGTGCATGAACATATCTATTTATTCCGTATCTGGGTGTAAAATATGATCCTGAATAAAAAAAAGTATATGAATAAGTATATATTATTAAACAAAAAAATTGGTATCTACATCATTTGTCTAGTACCCCATAATACAAGCATAATACTTGCTTACTTTGGGACTAGATGGCGCTGTGTGGTATGTCCCAGGTATTATTATTATTATTATTATTATTAATATTTAGTTTTACGACAACGGTTTGTAATGCCTTCACTAAAAAAAAACGTGCTTTCTTGTTTCTTATAGTGTTCTTCTTAGAGTGGTCTTATGACAACAAAATGTCCTACTTAAAAATATGTGATTTTTTTCTTATTCTTAGCCTATTGCCTCAATGATTCGTCGCCTTTTATAGTCAAAAAACCAGGACAGTTGATTTTGAAAATACAAATATTATGAATTTTAGGTACCTACTTTTTTTTTTAATAATAATAACACACACAATCACAACAACGTCTAGGTCCCAAACTAAGCATTAGCTTGTATTTTGGGTACCAAGCGAAGACACCACATACATATAACAACCAAGACCCGGTGCCAGTATTAATATTCATCATATAAATACCTCCAGGACCTCCAGCTTCGCAGGCAGGGTTGCTGCCCACTAGGCTAAGCGGTCGTCAAGTATTTAGTATAGAAATTCAGAAGAAATATCGATGAATTTTATTTATTGAGTGCATATAGCAGGAAATTAAAATTATTATATCTATCAATGTATGACGAACAAAAACGGGAAAGATATAGCGTTTATTAAATGCCAAAAACAGTCGGTAGTTTTATAAGTTGTTACACACTAAAAAAATTAAATAGAAAAATAAAAATTTCAGTAAAGTCAATTGTACGCGTAGTGGGGTAGATAACTATTATTTTTTTTAATTTAAATACTTTATAAGAAGGGTTTTCTAACGGTAATCTTAACGGTAAAATAATTTAAAAAAATAAATTTTTAATAACAAAGTTATCAATTTTTACAATGTCCTGTTAGACAAAGAGCGCAATAAAGCACGGCGTACTTAGCGGTGACGTCAGGCCATTTAAAATAATGTTAAATTTCATAATTTTTTTTTTAAATTTTTTAATTAATATCAACCATAAAAAACCCATAAAAGTACCAATTGACTAAAAGCACTCTTCTGCGCTTACCGTCTAACCACTCTTCTTGTAGTTAGCTGGTGTATATTTGACAAGTTTCAGTCCAATTTCAGTCCGCGAGGTTTGCGTTTTTTTCAATGTTTGACAGTTTTCGACACTGTGAAGTGAAATTTTTGACTCTACTAAAACCAAACGCTGATGTCAAATTTATTTGTATGCACATACCCTATTATTATTGATACTTATTGTACCTATATAGATATAATATAAGTTTCTTTTTTAATAATATAATGTATTTCGGATTACGAATATATTTGTTTCGCGTGTCGAAACAAAAGAGACTCGATTGTTATAAAAGTTATAAAAATAAGGCGAGGCCGGGAGAGAACTCGCGGCGCTAGTCATCATCAAACTTGAATATCAATATTGCGCCGCGGGCCAATTGTATTAATAAACAAAACAAAATGAGAAATAATAATGCTATAGGCCAACAAAAGGTTCCATTTCTCCCCCTTCGTGAATTATTTTCGTAAGCGAAACGCATACGTAAACTGTACTACAAAAAGGCAAAATTCCCTTGTACTCTTCTTGCGCAGCAATTTCGAAATTATGATAATAAAATTATTGTTGATGAAAGAATTTTTTTTTCCGTATCAATATATCCGACGGACCGTACCGATCGATTTTTTTTTTAATGAAATTACAGCAATCACTCCGCGTTCCGCTCGCTCAATTGGTAGGTGTTGCGAGAGGTGTATTTTGCTCGCAACGAATCATATCGTTCTGTCTTACCACGATGTATGGTGTGTTATTCTTTCTCGTGTGCTTTATGTGTATGATCAGCAATGCCAATAATAACGCTGGATGGTAATTCCGAAAATTATACACGATACAAGAATTATTGCTAAATAATTTTACACGCAAGTGTATATGAAACGGCTTTGATTTTAGCCACTAAAGGATTTAGTTGAAATGTCTATATAATCGTCTATAACGGTAATTTAAACTCGTGTTAATGCATCACTTCAAGAACACGAGTATGCGAAGCGCCTATATCAAGCAAATTTCCTACTTGACGTGTCAAGGAAAGCCCAAAAAGAAAGTCTAGTTCGTCGTGGATTACGTTCGCTGTAACTTCTTTTACTTTACAAGTTTTCCACCATTCAGATGAATACGTCATTTTTACTCTCTTTTATGACGTGTCAAAATAAACCTGCAAGTTTAGCAAATACTTATGTCCCTCCCTTTCAAGAACTGAAGCATTAGATTTCTATCTAGACACATTCACTGAAGATTTTTACACTGCTCTTGTACTGACACATACAAAATGCTAGTTTTATCAGATAAGACGCAAAGGGGTGTATGAATGCAAGAGAAGTGGTGACAAACCGCAGTCGATTTGACGCCGTAAATAGATGGAATGAATATGAAAAACGGCAGGAAGGTGAAAGAGGTTTTTAGATTGCGATCCTTTTTCTGGAAAGTTTGTATGAAAACAGAAATACTATCAGTGTGAGAAATTGTTATATCCGTTTGTGTATGCATTATATGAATGTCTTTGCATATAAAATTACAAAATTAGTTGTATATTGTTAATACATTAATAGCTAGACATACATTTGATTTTACAGAACTATATACCTATTAAGAAAAAAAAAGCTACAAATATTTTCATAAAATTTTAAAATGAGCATATTTAATATGCACAAAAACTTTTGCGTTAATTTTATTATTTTAAATGTGAATTGATTTAATTTATAAAATTAAATAATTAAGCTTAATATTATAAAACAAAACTAATTTACTTTGCATACTGATGCAATTATTGAACGTGACTGTGTTAAATTATGATACAATTGCCTAGTTAAACTTTAGTTAAAATCATTTTAACTAATATAAAAAATGAGAAAATGTTTGTATGTTTATTTGTTGGTTTGACTTTTCTTCGTATCGGGATAGAGCAACGAAACGAGGTGAATTTTTTCACAGAGATGATTAAAGAGCAGGAAAGTAACATAGGCTAATATTTATCTTAGTGGAAGTTTTGCGTGAAACACAAAACTCGAATAGAAATCAATTAGAGAAGTAGACGTACTTGTATGAACGGTATAACATTGTAATGGTGACCTTACGTATTTTCATGCAGATAGAGCAGCAGGCAAAAATAACTGACTATATACAGCTTACATACATTCGTGGAGTTTTAAAAAATATAATATTAAAACAATTCACATTATCTAACGAACACCAAATACTCATCACGTTTTAGCTCGTAACTCACGAAGGTGCATAAACAAACAGATTGTGAGATTTTAATTTTTTCCCTTTACAAACAATGGCGCGAAAGCTCTCGCGGTTATAACAATGAGTCGTTGGTGTATCGGCCCAGGCGCATCACGGAGGCTCGTTAGCGGACCAATGGGAGCTGCTGGTATGGCCCTAGGATAAACTCGTTGCTAGTTAGCGTATACTTTAGCTGTTTCGATGGTTTAGATAAACCTGTTAATTTATGGAATTCATGGTTTTGCAAGGGAGACAAGATAGGTTTGTACAAGTATTTGTTTACAAACGTCAGATTCATTGTCAGTCTTTAGGATCGTCTTACTTAGTTTGTTTTAGTAAAATTACCAGCATAACAGTTTTTTCACATTAATATGATAGAAAGAAAAATGATTTATTTTTCATTAAAAAAATGTTTTGTTACACAGAGTGAGGGAGTGGAGATGATATAGGGCAGAGATAATAGAAATACTTCGAGATTTTCTTAACGGAATTGAAAACATTCTCCTTTAGTAGGTATAGTTTAAGTAAATATGAATAATACCTCAATTATCAAGCTAATACCGGATTTTAAAATTTTTTTAATGTGGTAGTTATTTCTGATTTTGTTTGAGAGGGAAAAACAAAATTGGAATTAGTTACTGTAAGAAAATTTTTATACTACATTTTTAGAGACTATAATTTTTCTTAAAAATAGAAGTCATAATGTACATTTACAGAGCTAATTGATTTATTTCTTTCGCACAATTGCCTTTTGTTAATATTTTTCAAATAATGCTCTAATAGAAAAATATTTTTAATAAGTTTTTACTAGTTCCTAAATTTTAGAACAATGTATTTATCTTGGAAAATAGAATTTAAGAAAACACCCCGAAGGGTACTGTAACCTCATGAAAATTCTGTACCTTCATCGATTTTAGTAAAACAAATTAAAATTAAACCACACAATGGACTTGGACCACCATTTTAAAAATGCGATGATGGTCATTAATTTTAAAAGGAATAAGGTTCTAGAATGACCTCTCAAAATATCATTTTTTGCTTTTTACGAATTAGATATTTATGAAAATTTATTTAACGTAATAATAATAACGTATACATGACAACAACGTCTAGGCCCCAAACTAAGCATTAGCTTGTGTTTTGGGTACCAAGCGAAGACAGCACGTACATATAACAACCATGACCCTGTACCAGTATCGATATTCATCATATAAATACTGACCCGATCTGGGATTCGAACCCAGGACCTCCAGCTTCGCAGGCAGGGTCACTACCCACTAGGCTAAGCGGTCGTCGAATTTGACGTTGAAATTGTCATTGTGACGTCATATGGGCGGTTGAGATTATTGCACTGCTTTGCATAGTAAAAAACCGAAGCTAAAAGTAAATAAAAACCATTAAGGTAAGGGCACTAAGTCAAATGAAATTGTAATCCTCATGAATCAATCAAAATATTATGACTATATTTTAGTCTGAGATAATACAAATAGATAACATCTGTCCAGTTGACGTCACAGTGATATTTTATTAATCAATTTTTGGGAAGAAATAACTAAAAAATTTACAGGTTCAATTTTTTTATATTTTAAGGAACAGATAAAGATTGGTATATATTTTCGAGAAAAAATACAAAAATTGTGTTAAATTTTTTTAGCCCATTGCCATTGCCCATTACGTAACTTAGGTATGTTGTGGGTCTGATTCAGTAGCGTGAAAGATTAGATTGAACAAATAAATACTTTTAGTAACGTATTAGTAGATGTCATGTTGTATTAATTTATATGTACGCGTAGGAACAGATGACAAACAAGGGCGATTGTGCCATCAATAACGGCGAATGACCGATCACGCAAACACACCGGCCAATGATAAAAACTGGGCAAGTACAAATACATAAACAATGTTTACGCAACTAATGGATTCAAATGATATGAAAGCTTTCATCGCAACTTTTGTCAGCGACCCGATTGATATATTGAAAAAAAGCTACGCTAAATGGAAATGTTATGAAATATTTCGTATTTCAGATAAATGATAAAAAATAATAACTACGAGTGACGAAAAAAGAACGCAATAAATTCGATTCGATGTCGTATATAGTTTTTCTGTTTTCACTCAGCTTACTTATATGATATGAACGTCAGATGTCATTGATAACTATATGTCTATTTACACAGAAACTTTTAAACTCGGTGAATAAAATGTACTTTCTGTAATGTAATTTTTTTTGTGTTTATAAGAATAGGTGTCCTTATTTAACTGAAAAATAACATTTTTTTTAAGTCACGCGACATTAAAGTGTCTGTCGTGGATGTCGTGATAGCCCAGAGCGCAACGAACCTGTCTCAAATTTATAAGGCCCCATGGGGCCATGGTTCGAATCCGGGCGTGTACCAATGAGTTTTTCTGACTTAAGTACACAATATCACTGACACCGTGCTTCGGAGGGCACGTTAAGCAGTCGGTCCCGGACGCTGTCAATAGATGGCGCTCGCTACAGTTCCCAACCCGCAGTGGAGCAGCGTGGTGGACTTAAGCTCCAAGCCCCCTTCCTCACCCTGGGGGAGGCCTAAGCCGCTGCAGTGGGGTAAAAAAAATGGGCTGATGATGATGATGACATTAAAGTGACGTCACTAGTACATGTAGCGGTCGATGACCACACAAACAAGTGTAATACGTAGAACATTGTACCTATAGCTATAATTTGTAGTAGAGACATCATCAGATACAAATTTTTAACAATCGACTATTCCTTAAAAATCCGAATAAAAAATTTAAAAAAATATTTAAATACTCTAAATTGCTTATATTAATTACCATAAAAAGGTTTCATGAAAAGGTATCATAAAAAGGTAACAAATCCAAAGTAAAAATTGTTGATCAATTCTCATTCTGTATGTAATTTTGTGCCTAAATTTTGACTTAAATATCAATTGTGGCTTTTTTGACGACAACATTATACATTTTAGTGTTACCTACTTACTATTATAAATATTTTTGTGTAGTTATATAAAAATAATCGATATCTCGGTTTGTCTACTCGCATTTCCATTCAGCTAAGTGGGAGACTTGTTAAGTAAAACAAACGAACGGACAGCTACAAGACCGAGCCATTTCGACCTCCTTGGAATAAACTAAGCGGCAAGAATTAACAGCGATAAAACTT
Organism: Luffia ferchaultella; assembly: GCA_949709985.1. Lineage (NCBI taxonomy): Eukaryota > Metazoa > Arthropoda > Insecta > Lepidoptera > Psychidae > Luffia > Luffia ferchaultella. The sequence goes on along the minus strand of OX453245.1, from coordinate 2,492,020 downwards.
TAAAGAGTAGCGCCGCTCGCGATTTATGTATCGATTCGGGCAATCGATTCGTCCATTCGTTTTGTTCTGTGGCCGTGTTAATCGTGTAAGTACGATTCGAATGTCTCGTGTTTAATTCTCAACAAAAAAAGCTTTCAATCTTGACTTAGATTTGTTTTGTAGTTTATAAAATATAAATGGACCTGAACTTCCAATTCAGGACTTTAAGTCAAAAATAGTGCAACACTTTTCTCGTGACAGCTTGAGAGTGAGAGCATTAGCTTACGATTTCATTACGTTTTTAAGCGAAGCGAATTCAGTAGGTGACCTTCTTTACTTTGTAATTGTAATTTTGTATTTCGACATTTTCATTGAAGTGGAATTATCGATGTACTGAATTTAATTCTCAACGTGTAGCCTTAAGAAAAGTGGGAAACCTGTAGTTATCATAGTAATTAATATTAATAATAATATATAATAAATAAACATCCGAGACATCCATCCTAATTAAGCAAGTATTATGGGTACTACACAATTGATTTACATAGTACTTAAATATTAGGGTCTAGAGGTCTATATATACTCGGCCAAATTCGTATTGGATACATTTGTATGTACAAAAATGTGTCGATTCATATTCAAACATATTCTAAATTCATTACTTCCATTATTCTTTCACTGACCAATTGCCGAGAGGTTAGATACCTTAACTGTAGAACCAAAGATCGTGGGTTCGAATCCCACCCAAGACAAATATTTGTGTGCATGAACAGCTATATTTTTTCTGTGTCTGGGTGTGAAATACCTATATACGAGTATGTACATATTACGCAAGAATATTTTAGTATGTACGATATATCAGTTGCCTAGTATCCATAATACAAGCATATAGTTGCTTACTTTAGGACTAGATGGCGCCATGTGGGATGTGCCAGGTATTATTCTTCTATACTTTTAGATTATACTTTTCACACTTTATTTATATACTTTTTTAGATTTAGGTTATACTTTTCACAACCTCACATCTTACTACATTATAATAGTGACACTTATAGCAAAGCTTATGGTAAAAGCCTGTAAAATAACTGAACACAAAATCCTGATACTCCGATATGCGTTTTCACTAAGTTTCACCCTTCGAACACCGATAAATCATAATCGCTTGAGGACCAAATGAAAATTTCGTCAAATATCATAGTAACAGGCCTCCTTACCCAGAAACTTAGCGATAAGAAAGCGTGACTGTCTGGCGTACTAATAGGTTGTAATTTTCTGTCGGGCGGAATATCATAGTATGGGTGCTACTTACTCTTGTCACACATTATGAGATTAATATTATAATAAACTCAAAATGGAACTATAAGCGTAAAATTATCGTGATTTACGGGATTTTAAAAGTATTTCGTAATTTCTTCCTATTTTCATAATCACTACGAATATGTAGGTAAGTGAATATATATCAATAGTCGCATGATACCACTAAACACGCGGACTTGTCCACTCGAGCGATACCTTCCAGCCAACTTGGTTGATCTATAGCGATAAAACCAAGTGACGTATTAAAATTCCATTCTGCGCACACGCCGGTATTGGGTTACCGCTCGTGTCCGTGCGCACGCGACCTCACGCAAGTTGACTTCACGCCCACATAATACTAGTGAATACACGATTTTTGACAGTAATTATTCTATATTTTTAAAAATATGTATTTACACATTCGTAGCAACAACCGCTGAAACTGCTAAAAGAGTTTTATACACTAGTCTCTAAGTACCACTGTTACTTTATAGTTATTGGTAAGCACAAAGGTTCCATTAACCTTTAGTTTTGCAAGTACCATTTTGGATCTGATCGGAGAAAAGGGACGAATTGAGGATGTTTTACTTTTTTATGTTTAGTCCGCCATAAAAGAGAGTTTACATAAAAAATGACCGTGTTTAGGTTCAAAAAATGCCTTTAAGTATAGTCTCATGCTCCCGAGCACCTAAACAGCTCGAGCATTTAAAATAAGCATTTTCTTATTGTGCTTAATGTGCTCATAAGCACTATTTGTTTGAAGTAACCAGTTCATAATATATCTATACTTAATAACACTTTTCGCGCTTCTGAGTACATAATATTACCACTGAGTAAAATAAGACGCTCATTTTACTCTGTGATACAATGTTGTTAAAGAATATATTTTACTTTGAAGTCTTCTTATGTTTTGTCAATGGTTATTTCCGATTCGTGAATCGGCGCGTAAATTGAAAATTCTACAGTAAGCTATAATATGTACTTGTCTATATTTAAAAGGAAAATACTACTTCCATACGAAAAACGTTACTTCCGTCTGAAAAACATCTGAGTTACTCTGAAGTCGCGCGTAAAGAAGATTCACTTCAATAATCAAATCAAATACGAGATTGATAATGTAAAAAACATTAAAACCACAAGACTATTTCTACATGCAATATATAGCCACATTATGGCTTAAATGAAAATATAATACATTATATTAACGAATACATCACAATAACGTTTAGGCCCCAAACTAAGCATTAGCTTGTGTTTTGGGTGCCAAGCGAAGACACCATATACATACAACGACCAAGAACTCGTACCAATATCAATATTCATCATATAAATACTGATCCGATCTGAGATTCGAACCCGGGACCTCCAGCTTCGTAGGCTGGGTCGATACCCACTAGGCTAAGCGGTCGTCAAAAGGCCGAAAAGCCCTTACGTTTTTACGCACGTACACAAATACTGGATATTGGAATTTATTTATAATTTCTTTTTAAAACTATTAAATTTTTATACTTATTACAATTAACTTGTTACTCTAGGTATAGATTCCATATGAATAATGGGTTTGTCGTTACAGCCCCTGCTCATTTTAAATGAAAATAAAACCGGCATAATGAAAGTTTTTGATTTGGATTTTTCGCAAATAAAAGCTAGTGTACTCCATATTAAAAATAAAGAAAAAACCAATTTACGATTGCTTGATTGTTTCAACAATAGTTTCTGCACTCTCAAACGGACATGTCAAAATTTCAAATAATTTTGGAATAGTATCGAGTATCATCGTGGTACTAACTCTACACGTACCTACAGCTTGGGACATCATTGTTGTGTTGGGAAAATCATAATTATAAACAGACTGGGTTTTGTAACTTTTGTACTGGTTTTGAATTGCAAAATGGAGTAAACCCACTAAAGTCAATAACGCAGGATTGCAAAACATGGTGGAAGCTGATCACCATCAAGCTTCTTGAGAATCAACACAACCCTAGACAATTAATAGTTACTGTCGCGGTGTTATACACTATAGTTTCCTCAGATCCAGTAGATCGATAACAGCTGAGGTCTAAAGTCAAGAACTTCGAACAGTTATAGTGAAATTGTTAGTAAAACAACCCTGACTGTTCAATGTATCTTCACCATTATTGCTTCACGATTACACAATAAATACCTCATATTGCCCAACAAACCGTTTCAAAGTTACAGGAGTTACACATAGGAACCCTTCATCACACTCCACACATTCCGTACATATCTTCTTCTATTACCCTGCGTGTACCATTTATTCTCCGATTTGAATTATTTTTTTCAATGGAAAAATTTTTATTTCCTGGGAAGCAGTAAGAATCACCTTTACGAATTTTGTCGATTCCTGCCCCCCAGAGTTTTAAAGCAAGACATTCATAATCTCCCTGTTAGATGGCAGAAATGCATAAACTCAAATTCGAGACTTCAACCCCAATATTAGTAATTTGAAAGAGATAATAATATCTAAAACATCCCACACAGCGCCATCTAGTCCCAAAGTAAGCTAGCATTATACTTGTATTGTGGGATACTAGACAACTGATATACATATTTAGTTTTTTCTATAAAATATATACATATATAGATACTTTTACACCCAGACACGGAACAAATAGACATGTTCATGCACACAAATATTCATCCCAGACAGGAATCGAACCCTCGACCCTCGGCTCCGCAGTTAGGGTCTCTAACCACTAAGCCAACCGGTCAGTCAAAATGCATTGAAAGGATATAAGGATATTTAAAAATATACTAACCTAAAACATTGATGTTGCATAGCCTGTTTTAAATTACGAATATCAGAAAAGGTTAGAAATGAATAGAAAAGGCGTGGCAATCGTGAATTCAAATGCGATCACATGCGCCCATATTGTCCCACTTAGACATGATAGTTGTAAATAAACAATAAATTTATTTCAAATTGCTACTTACATACAGACCAAAGTATTGTTCACAAAAATAAAGAAACCAGAGACATTTGTGTTCATACCAAAGGGTCAAAAAACAGTCCAAGCCTGTTTTAAAGCAATATTAAAAATATATAGTGACCATCTTACCTATCTGCTTATGTTATTTTATGAAATGATCAACTGATTAGCAAAAAGTTTTGCTAATATAATAATTTTCTTAGGCGATGCAAATTCAAGAAATAATTACATCTCGAGAGAAACTTGTGCAGTATATCCCGCACGCCGGGGGCGCTCGCGTGCCGCGCCGCATTTACAATGGAATTATTAAATTTTCTTACCGAATATTCAAGAAATATACACAAGTATGTACCGCAAGTTTGATAGATATTTGAAACTTGTATACGTAAGAATTAGTCGTCGCCATTGGTGGCCGCCCACACCTTCATGCGAGTGGACTACATGCTTGTATTATCCGCGTTTATACCCGAATATTTTAAAAAAATTCAAAAAAGAAGATAATCGTCATTTTTGAGACATTTCATTATGAAATGTCCCAGGAATTACAGCGACATCTTGTCCTAAATTAAGCAAAGCTTGCATTACAGGTATTTGACAAGTGACTGACATACATGCATAAATATTTTTTTCGTAATAACCTAGTGGTAGGGAACCCGCTTCTTGTTTAGAAGGACATGGTTCGAAACCCAGGGCATGTACCAATGAGTTTTTTCTAACTTATATTCATAAGTACAATATCACTGACTCTGTGTCTCAGACAGCACGTTAAGCCGTTGGCATCTTTAAAATCGACCAACCCGTATTGGAGCAGCGTGGTAGATTAAGCTCCTAACCTCTTCATCACGAGGAGGCCTAAACCCTTGCAGTATTTTCTTTCTCTTGTTCACATTACATACCTCTGTCAAGAATCGTTCATCTACTAAACTGCCTTAAGTGTTTACCTTCAATAGTTCGTTCAACTCATACTGTTCATTTGTTTTCATTCAACCTCATTCAATCTCTTTATATAATTACTTAACCAATATAAAAACCTCTAAATTAAATTGTCCAATCTAAAAATTGTCTTCATTTCTATATCGTTAAACAGACGCAACAAGCAATACAACTAGACAAGCGAAGCAACTTTTCAACATTGTTGAAAAACAAAAATATATTGTGTGTGTTAACTTTAATCTGACCCTCCTTTAGAGGGTGCGTTTGGAAAGCCCCGGGCGAACAAACTCGGGGTTTCGTCGAATCGTCGATGCGAGAACTAACTAATCCGTTTTAGTTTCAGAGTGCGATTCCGAACGGGTAACGCGGCCAATAAATTAACATTTGTTTTGACTGTATAAAACGTTTTTGTTAATGTTAAAGTTTTGCGGGCAAAGGGGATCTTAAAAAAATCGATGAAAACTTTGACGACGCTAAAACGAATGTACGACTGTAAAAGCATTAATACCTAAAGTAAAGCCACTATTTTTGGTAGAAAATTTCACGAAAATTAAAGATTATGGTCTTATGCACGACCTTATAACGCAGTGAATTAAGAGGAGTGTGTACTTGTAAGTTTCCATACAAACGGCGTTAACATTTGCACCTATTAGACCTTAACCGATTGCCGCAAAAACTTATATGGTATACCAAAAAGATTCGTCCGTTTTAACTTTTTTAAATATACATCGAAAAAAAAAACTTAAATGCACGGATTTGTTTCGAAAAAATCGAAAATAAACCCGCACTTTTAAGTTTTTTGTTCCTTCGATATATGAAAATATCAAAAACAAAAAAAAATTAAAACGGTTTATCACAGTTTTTGCAGGAATACTGTATATTTTTTTTGCGCCTATCGGTTTAGGTTTAATGGCGTGCAAACATTAACGCCATTTGTATGGAAATTTGCAAGTACACAATTCTCTTTACAGTCACGGCTCGAAAGTAATGGTTTCTATTTCTGTATAAGTTTATAAGAGGAAACTGACTGACTAACTGACATAGCAAAGCACAATCAAAAAAGCTTCCTCTAGAAATTTGAAATGCCCATAAATTCTTTTTATCACGTGAGTGTTTTTTTTTTATAATTCTCGGACATGCCACACTGCGCCATCTAGTCCAAAACTAAATAACGCTTGTATCATGAGTACCAGGCAACTTATATACGTACTTAAATATTCTTTATAATATATCAATGTATTGATGAGGTAATTAACCATTTTCATTATATATTTGATTACCTTGCACAATTTTTCAACTAAACGAATGATTCAACACGTCTTTCACCGATTTGCGAAATTTGACTTTTACATGGTTTACATAATTACATGAAAAAGAAACATAATTATTTTTAGGGTATATACTAACATATCTCTAACTAACCTCGTTTAAACGAAGTGGAGGACTATTTTGACCTAGATTATTGTGACAATTACCGCCGCGCCGGTGACCACTCATCGTATGAACACAATATAGACCATAAAAAGTGATGATTGACGATCGCTTAGCCTAGTGGGTAGCGACCCTGCCTGCGAAGCTGGACGTCCCGGGTTCGAATCCCAGGTCGGGTCCGTATTTATATGATGAATATTGATAATGTATACTGATACTGGGTCTCAATATAATAATATAAAATATAATAATCTTTATTGCCAATCAAAGTTACAGTTATATTCAAAAACAAAATCAAAGAAACATACAATAAACCTAATGCAACAGTGATAGGTTACTGGCACTTAAACTGGGTCTAGTTGTTTAAAATAAATCTAGTCTAGTCTTAGTTGTTATATGAATGTGGTGTCTTCGCTTGGTACTCAAAACACAAGCTAATGCTTAGTTTGGGGCCTAGAGAGAAACAATATAAAAATTATTGTCGTGATGTATAGGTACGTTATTATTATTATATTGAAATAAGAAATGTCGTTTTTTATATTATAAATTTTATTTTTTAAGTATTTTTTTTCCAATGTTGTATATTTATATAATTTTTTTTACATGTTTTCCGTGCTTGGAAACTATTTACAACATTTCCATGTACCATACCAATGTCCTGGGTATGTCTTAAGAATATGTGGGTAACCGTCGATCCACTGTTTTCGTAGGATACTGTATACCTGAGTTGAGACTAGTATTATCTACCTATTTTCTGTCCCCTTGAAAAAGAATATTAATTTAAAAAAAATAGGTGAATACCTACCTACATATACAAAATAGTGCGTAGGTACGCAAACATAAAAAAGTTTATAATTGCAACTTGGTACATTTTGATTTCGATTTATAATATTTAATGTACTATTACAAAACATTCCATTAGCTAAATTTACTTCGCAAGAATGTATTTTGGGAGTTTGTTTTCGTTAATTTTTATTAAGACAACTGTTACGCACTATAAGATTCCATCCAACTAACCCTATCCAACGCAAACCATTTCCCTATTTCTGTCAAACCTAACTTATAACAGGTCTTCCAACATAGATTTCTCGTGTTAGTTATATCCGCAACAAATTAATAATGTTATTCAATATTCCCATGGCCATATTTCGAAACGACTCGTGTGTGCTTATAAACGTAATGACATATGTCCTTTTGCAAACGTCCGATCGAATACGAGTTCTACACCGCAACGAGCTCAGCAGTTCCCTCAGGATCTTAGACGTAATACTACTTCCTTGTGACACCGTTATATAACTATACATTTTTACAAGTGAATTTGAACTTTATGCCGTTGACTTTAGAGTCGTAATGTGAAGTAAATAATAACGATGTTACGCCTTCAAGGTACAAGATAGAGGATACCGGGGTAACGTGAGACAATCGTCGTAAACTTTAATAATAATTACATTCTCAACTCGGCCGCCTCCCCCCGGTTGCGCGCAAATAATTAACCGCTCCGTATTACTTAGCTGAAATAATTTAATGTGACGCTCTCCCAATTATAGTCTGGAATTATGCTTTTAGATATTTTAAAGTTGTATTTATCGTTTTAAAATCATGAAAAAACGTTAATATTACTGAATATTTACAATATTAATAGAAAAGGTAATCGGCCTATATATTTTTTAACGAAGCTTTGTGAAAAAAAAGAACTATTTATTCCATCGATGTTTTTATTGAGCACACACAAAATCCTTTAACTAAAATAATTTTAAAATATGATTCCTCGGTGGGTTTGTTTTCTAATATATAAAATTTTCTTTGAAATTGGAACGTATGCGTTTTATACATTTTAGATCCTTGAAGTTCTTAATATTAATATCGAGCCAGCTAAGGACAGTCGGGGTCCCAGGGGTGCGCGCCCTTTCTGCCAATTTACATACAGAATCACATGCGGAAATATGTAGCATCATCCACTGTGATTACAGGAAGGCGTTATTGCTGTGTTGTTTAGCTCAGTTTATGGGTACATTTATGAGGTTCTATTATATATATATAAAGTAGATGCATATATCATTCTACTTTTCAAGATCTACAGATATTTTTCAGAAGATTTTTCAGTGACTACATTAGCGTGATAATTAAATTTCACATATTAGATACTGTTTAATTAAGATATTTGTTTCACCTCACTTCTGTTTGTTTTAATTTAATATTGAATTAATAAAATATATTACGTGGGTAGGTATATGTACCTTTTGCATATTATAATTTTTTCGCAAGATTAATATCTACGTATCGATAATACCAATAAATCAAACACTTTCTTTTAAAAACTATATTGAGTAAATTATTATTATTATTAAAAACAAAGTTTTATTGAAAACTAACGCGTAAGCCACAAACAAGTTCGATTGAAATACATTATTTTAAAATTTATTGTAATTATAGCAAGACAATTAGTTAAAATATCTTCTGCAATTACTGGGCCTTTAATTAAATGTGTTTTTTTTTTAACTTCTCGACGATGTTCCCCAAAACGAAGATAGTTACTTAATTCAAGTCTAGAACGTAACGCAGAATTGTAATAAGTGCTAGCATGCACCTGGCGCGCGCGACTCCACCTAGCATTAATATTCTTTATATGCACTTAAATTTTTGTTACGCGCCCGTAATAGCATCAGAACTTTGCAGGAAAAATGAAAAATTACCGGTCAGGGAGGGCCACCGCAGACAACCCAGAATAAGAAACAACTAATGAAAGCACAGAGCCATTCGCATAAATCTCCCTTACATTTTTAATACCAATATCCGAGCGCCGGTCGAAGGGGAACTTTCTACTTCGGCAAAAAAAAAATGTAAAACAAATACGCACCGGCCGCGTTTATATCTTATTTAAATACCACCAGATGCGGCCATAAGACGTTTCTTTTTAGCCGTGGTTTACCCGTGGACATAATCGTATCTGCCCGATCTGACGTCAGCTGGTATGTAGTTTAAGATACGGAAATTTTTGTACCACGTTCCCTTACTCGGACTACGGTGCCGTATCGTGTATCTGCGTGGTAGTCGTGTCGTCTCATTAAAATTATACAGACCCAAAGGATTATCTTATCGATTGGTTGCCGATCGGCGATCTGTTGCGCGTGCGACGATAACGACCGAGTTATTCCGATACAATTTTTTCCTTTATGTTTACATACAACTTCATTGTAGGAAGTCCAAGTGAAGCTGGCACAAGCGATATGCATTTAAAAGTTATCGTTTGTTCACGTTGATCGTCGTTTGTTTACTGCGCAGCCAAGGATCGCGGGTTCGACTCCCGCTTGGGACAAATATTTGTGTGCATGAACATAATTTTGTTTATTTGTTCCGTTTCTGGGTGTAAAAATGTATCTATTTACGTATGTATATATTATAAAAATGTATAGTAACTAGTACCCCATAACACAAGCATAATACTTGCTTACTTTGGGACTGGATGCTGCTGTATGGGATGTCCCAAGTATTATTATTATTCACATGGAAATGCATATGTGTATAAATAGCTTGTGCCAGCTTTCCTTGGACTATTATTCTAGGGCAAGTGCCGCCCTGAAAACAGACCGTGCATATCGAATCAATTGACTCGTGTTAGGTTAGTGTCGCTAGGTTTGGCGAATGACCGAGTTGTGAGTTATTACTCGTTTAGTGCGGTTATATTAAAAAAAAAAATTGCGTCTCTGTGATGCGAAAGTGTAATTAATGTAATGTAATTAGAATATGCGTGTAATTTAGGTATTTGTACGGTTCCTAGCCAAACGGTGAAGACGTACCTCTAATAATTTTGTCATCTCCGTCTGTCTGTCGGTCCGTATGTCACATACTAACATCGCCGTTTCTTTCTATTAATTCTGACATTTCTTCACAGGCAGGTGTTTCAGTAAATCGTCATAAAGTTTTGTAGAGAAAACGTGAAAATTATTTTTCTTCAAGGAATTACTTCTAAACAAACGCTTTCAATGAACATTATTTTGAACAAGAAATATTAGATCTTTTTGAGATATCCGTAATTTTAATTACCAACAAATTTAATTTTGGAAATTTGATGATTGATAATCGCTTGAAATGAAATATTCGAATAGTAATAGCTTAATTTTAATTAATTAATTAATTAATTTTGTTATTTTACATTCTTCTGATATAAGTAGATATTGTTGGTTTGTTTAACTTTTTGTCTCGTCAGACGCTTCAATCTGTAATTATCTTAAATTTTTTAGTGAAAACCCTAGAGGTTACAGATGACTTGATGTTACCAAAATATGTTTTAGATGTAATTTTTATGTTCTTTAACTGTTTTCTTTCCGAATAAATAAATAAACGTCATCATTTTCGAATAAGATAATTAAATAAGAAAAAAATAATTCTTGTAAAAGCTTCCACGAAAAGCTTATAATATATTCATAAAATCTAATACGCATGTACGATACAATCTCCACGTCGAATAAAGTACTACTAAACATAAGGATTTTTTATGAGTGCGACGTCGCGGCACTGAACTCGAACGAGAGTGAGTTTTTTCTAAACTTTTATTTTCATGGCCGTAAAGTCGAAATTCGCAGTGAACGGGTGAGTATGTAAGATTTTATATTCTAAATTTCACACATAATAAAGGGAAGCAATTCTTATGATTATTAGCCGAGGCCCGGAGATAATCCGACGCAGTGACAGAGCCGCGGAAAAACATGTCGTAACAATAAAGTAAAATTACAATGTTTACAAATTCAAAAGACGAGGAAAATTTGGATGAACTACGCACAGTGTTCAAGTGTATAATAAAATATGTACTGTGTGAACGATATAAAACTACTGAGGTCAGATCTTTTATGATGGATACAGCTTTTGTAGGTATTTGATTAATATTAAATATATTTTACAGTAAAACATAAAAATGGACTTAATACGATAAAAATTACAATGTTTACAAATTCAAAAGACGAGGAAAATTTGGATGAATTACGCACAGTGTTCAAGTGTATAATAAAATATGTACTGTGTGAACGATATAAAACTACTGAGGTCAGATCTTTTATGATGGATACAGCTTTTGTAGGTATTTGATTAATATTAAATATATTTTACAGTACAACATAAAAACGGACTTAATACGATAACAAAATAAAAAAAAGAAAAATAATCCAAAACAATATTTGACATTATTTTAAATGGTCTGACGTCACAAGCTAGTACACCGTAGGGTATTTCTAACAGGAGATTTTAAATATTCATAATTTAATAAATAATTATTTATTTATTAAAATTACTTCACTGTTATGACATATTTAGAAAATTCTTTCATATAAAGTAATTTAAAAAAAAGTCAACAAGTCTATTATATCAGATGCATCTTAAACCAAAATTGATATTCAAAATAAAGCGTGAAAAACAATTACATATTAATAAAAGAAATTAAACTTAAAAAAATCAACATTATTTTCCTCGAAATTACGACTCTCCATAGTTGGTCACATTTTTATAGACGGGTAACTGGCACAATAAAGATGGTCAGTACCTACGGTTATTGATCTGGTTTGACTTAGATTATTGTGCTAATCATCGCTGCGCCTGCGTCCACCTGCCATGCATAGACCATATAAACCAGTGATAGTCATCGTAAAACAGATATCATCTATTTTTTTCAGTTGAATGTTTTTATAAATTATAATCTTAAATATTGTTTTATAGTTATTAGTTAATACTTAATCACTTGTATCATTTGTTCCCATATGAAAGATACAACATGTATTGTTGCGTGCATTGTCTCAATATTTATTATCGTCAAATTTATATTAGGTACCAGATTTGTATATGTTCAGTTTAAAAGCGAGTAATGACTAACCAATTTATGTTCTGCGAATAAGTGAATTTTTTGGAAAGCGCTAGAACATCCAAACCTTGCTATATAAAAAATGACGACATAGCAATTTAATGGAACATTTCTAAATAGCGCTAGAACACCCAAACTTTGGCTTATAAAAAGTGACGCGCTTGACAACGAGAGTTAATCAGTCAGATTTGAGTAATGATGACAACCAAGTCAAGATAAAGGTTGAGCGAAAAAATAAAAGAAATAAGAATTACCGAACACGCTGAATATATAATGATTTCCGATTTCTATTAACCACGGCACCCTAAATATTATGAATTCGAAATAAACAAAATAATCTCGTAAAAAATATTGCTATGAAGTAATTAAAATATTCATAAGTCACTTCTTAAACGGTTTTCTTTGTACTGTACCGTAATTCTACACATTAACGAGAATTAAAATCTCGCTGTTACATTCGCAAAGTTGTTGTAGAAAGTTGAAACCGACCAAACCTAAGACATTTCTTCCATAAAAACGCCCTAAAAGCTCCCTATCTCAAGGAGCCGTATTCAGCATAACACATTGTTAAATTATTTCGCCAGTTTTAAGTCGTAAATCTAACGCGGACTTTAATTGTAATTTTAACTGCGTTTCACTCTAACTAGAAATATGTTTTAATACGGTAACAAGATGACTTATGTTACGGTGGAATTAAATTTGTAATAAAAGCTGAGTTGAATTACATATCGCGTTAAGTACGCTCATAATTATTATTTTTTTGTTTTCGTCACGTGTAGATGATTTTTAAGTAAAAAAGTTTACTACATAATGAATGATTCTCTATAGGTATCGTACGCTTTCTGTACATTAATGAAAAATTTACAAACGAAAAAGAATGCATCACACTGCATTTTACTCCCATCATCCCTATCCCATATCAGTACATTATGCCCTCCCAGTTACAGGGTCTTAGGCCTCCCCTCAGGATGAGACATTTTATTCACCACTATAGAAATCTACTTAAGTAGGTAATAAAATTGCTTTGTGATTTAGGTACATTTTACAGAAACCGAATTTTGTTTATTCCGGTACCTAATACCGTATGAAAAACGCTCTTATCCATACTTAAGAAATCCTAAGTTATAAATTACTCTGTGATATTTATCGCGCTCTGATTATTAGCGTACATAAATAATAATGGACTTTATAAAATAATTTCAGAACTGTTAAACTGTAAAATTAGGATGTAGTCGCTTAATGCATATTAAATGCAAATTCTTATGTCTTATAAGAAATGTCTTAAAAGAAATCCATTCGTGTAGTTTATACATATATAGATACAAGAAAAAATATGTAAAATAATAACAATATCTGGGACATCCCACACAGCCCCATCTGGTCGTAAAGTAATCAAGTATTATGCTTGTATTATGAGGTTCTAGACAACTGATATACATACTTAAATATTCCTTATAATCTGAACATATAAAGATACTTGTACACTCAGACACGGAACAAATACACAAATATATTTGTCCCGGGCGAGAATTGAACCCAAATCCCTTGGCTCCGCAGTTAAGATCTCTAACCACCCGGAGCAATCGGTCAATCAATTGAATGGAATGTAAGACATTCCTCACAAGACATTTTCTTCTAATGTGTGACTTAGGCTTTTTGTGTGTACTGATATATTAAAGCGGGCTGGCAGTTTATAAGTACCTTTGCATTTAAATTATTAAATAATTATGCACAAGTAAACAGACAGACAATTTTCGTATACAACGAAAATTCAAGAGTAAAATTAATATTAAAAAAAGCCACAGACAGAAAGCTAAAATATTATAAGCCTCCGAGGACTGGAGACAAATTTAAATATTATTGTTGTTTTTAGAGAGCGCGTGAAATGGAAAAGAAATAGAATTTCCTCGGGGAGTGCTACGACGATCCGATTTGAGTTGACTCTGGGAAAATAAACGGATGAGTTGCCTTTGGGTTTGCGAACCACTTCGGGTGGATTGCACCTCACAAAAAATAACATTGCAATCAAATGGGATGCAAAACGATACACTGTAGGGCATACAGATGATTTTTTTTTCGAAATGTATTATGATCTATGGAGAAAATGATAAAATACATGTTTTTTCTTCTAATATCACTTGGTACTAAAACATTGAGATCTAACTTCACAATATAATACTGCTCCCCAGCACGTCTTCCTTCTTCGTATTAAGATGTTAATCCAGCCTCTATCATATAAGTTTTATTTATTTTCATGGCGTTGAAATTGCTTAAAAAATATCTAAAAATACCACCTCTGCGCATAAGCAGTGTGTGTGTGAATTATTTTGCTTGGGATCGGGCATACAGATGGATGAAAATTCGCTTCGTACACGCTGCGTACATTTTAATAGTATAACAAAGATATTATCGATGGATCGATAATCGAATTCAAATATGTTCATCTGCATTCATTTCCCATAGCGATTTATCCTTAGCCAATGAGCCGTGTCCGTATTATTAAATGTAGTAATATTACGCTCTTTTGTTTATAACTCGATCCTTTCAATCATCTATCGGAGCATTCGGTTACGATATCATAATAATTGTCCATAATTACATACCCCCTTGAACGGCGCATCGATTTTATTGTTATTTTATTTATAAACTAATAATTTTTTTTAGTCGATCCGATCCCGGCCAGCGTCCGTCAGGTTTTAAAATTTGATTGATCCGATATAAAAACCGATTAATAAATCGAAGAGGTGTTCCATTTTAAGTTTTCGTCTTATCGTTATTAAACGTTTCTTGGCTCTCGTATGGTTATTATTTCGTGCTTTTAGATTTGGGATTGACTGATTGGTGGGGAATAATCTTTTTATTTCTTTTTCGATTTTGCAATAAATCACTGCGCCATATCATTATAACAGATGTAAGCTTTATACGATTTTGTACGGTTGAGTATCGTTTTGTATTTAATTTTATTAGTTTCTTAAATTAATTTTACTTTTGAGTATATTGACTCGCAATGGAGATACTATTAATAAGATTGACATGTAAATAATTTCAAAAACGAAGCTGAATTCAAACACTAATAAAGCTCCTATATACTCACTAAAGTAAAACTTACATAAAATTTATTATACGTGAGTATATGCTTTTCAATATAGGTTTATAATTTTATTATACTTTTTAGAATTCTACAGTCCTATGAGGAACACTTACAGGTTCTTTACATTTATTTGTCTGTCCGTATGTATATCATTTATCACTTGCGGAATATAAATTTTATAAAACCAAAATTCGTCATGGTTATATTTGTGACGTCTACACATACACATATTGCATATACACAGGTGCATATTTAATTCTAGAAAAAATGCTTTTCAGGTGCCTCCCATGCATGCAAATAAAGAATTTTTTTTTTACTTTCTCGAGTAGGGCACTGTTGAATAGTATGTAGTCCGAATTTACTAACAAAAATATAAAGACTCTTTATAATCCACTGGGTCACGAGTCATAGCCAAGTAATAGGTAGTTAAAATCTGAACGAATATCGACAAATTATTACACCTTTTACCGGTATTCATTTTTAAATTAATTTTAAATGTTATTGTTGATTGATTGGTATATAATTTTTAGGATTTAATATGTAGTTTTTCATCTATTATTTGATAGTACAATCATCATTGAATACAACATACAAACCAAGAAATGTGAAATTGAAAAAAAAACAAGAAACAATAATTTTCTTTCAGATACAGATAACAGCGTTTTCGAGTCCTTTAATAATTTAGCTCCTGGCATTCGTTTAATCTCCAATGAAAACTTCTCCTTGTTAGGCGCCCCAATTAAAGATGAAGGTATACCATCGACCTTAGAATCAAAGCTAGTTTTATTGAAGCACGCTTGTTCCAGACTTGAGAAGATAGATCCTCATGTTGCCCTTTTTTTATTAAAAAATTGTATTTCTTCTCCACGATTTGTTTACGCACTTCGCACTGCTCCAACCTGGGACTGTAATATTCTCCACGATATCCACAATGTTCTCAAGTCATCTCTTGAATCTATAATTATTTTACAACTTGATTCTAACAAGTTCACACAGGCTTCCCTTCCAGTTCGTCTCGGTGGTCTGGGAGTGAGAGAAACTTTAGATTTAGCAATCCCTGCATATATTAGTTCCTTGAGTGTCACTAAACCTTTATGCAACGCTTTACTTTCAAGAACTTCTCTCTCTATTTCTCATTTCCATAAAGAACTAGAGGGTTTAACTCTCTGGAAATCCGCTTCTTCAGCTGATTATCCTCTTTCTCCATGTACTCAAAAGGCCTGGGACCTCCCTATAGTGAAAAATATCTTTAACACACTTCCAAGATCATCAATCATTGATGAAGCGCGTCTCCTGGCTTCATGTGAAAGTGAGTCCGGTGCCTGGCTGCGAGCTATTCCCTCTCCTAATTTGGGCTCGTTGCTTGACCCGGCCTCCTTACGCATCGCCGTCTCTTTGAGATTAGGTCACAGTATTTACCGATCTCACCGTTGTGCTTGTGGGGAAAATGCAGATACTTATGGTCTCCATGGGCTCTCCTGCATAAAAAATGCTGGTCGTTTTTCCAGGCATTATCGTCTCAACAACATTGTAAAAGACGCTCTATCCTCTGCACAGATACCTTCCTGTCTTGAGCCTCAAGGTATCTTTCGGGGTGACGGCAAGAGACCCGATGGTGTCACGATGGTTCCATACAAAAGTGGTAAAGCTCTTGTTTGGGATGTAACTTGCGTAGATACATTGTGTCAAAGTTACATAAAAAATACATCTAAAAAAAGTGGAGCAGCTGCTGAGACAGCAGCTCGCAGGAAAACAGCCAAGCACATGGAACTTTTAAATCGTTACCATTTCATCCCTTTTGCTGTCGAGACGATGGGTCCCTGGTCCAAGGATACCAAAGCATTTGTCCACGATTTGGGTGTCGCGCTGTGTCTGTTGACAGGGGATCCTTTGAGCAAGGAGTACTTTGTTCAGAGGATCAGTGTCGCAATACAGCGCGGCAACGCGGCAAGCATCCTTGGTACCCTGAACCCATCGTCTCTTTAAAATTTTGTCATTTATCATAATTTACTTAGTATTTTCTAATTTGTAAATACATTTAGTTTTACTTTTTATATAATTTAGTTATAATTTGGTTTATATTTGTACATTTTAATTAAGATTAGATATATTAATGAATTTAAAGTTTGCTGGGTTGTCAGTTTTTCATGAATATATAAATGTAACAATTCATATTATTTTTATTACGGTACCTATTGGCACCAAAAACTTTGATTCGTTTCGATTCAAAACCTTTGTCTCATAAGAAACCTTAACCCGAATTTACAATTTCTATTCGCTAAGCTAAATATAAACACACTAAATTACAATATGATCGAAAATTCGTTAATAAATATTACGTTTGGCGAAGAGATAAATCGAATTAATCTCGTTCTATGTACACATTGTAGTATCAAACTGCAAAATGTAAATATAATCTAAGCACTAGAGACCACACGGAGTCCTTTTGTTAATCGGAAGATGGCGCGATACGCGAGCCTTAATGGCGGACCCAGAGCTTAATTTACGTCTCGTGTGCGGAACCGTTCTTAGCTAAAAGCGAACTAAATTACAAGAATCTAGCGAGATAAGAAATAATTTTATTTCTATAGTAGAAAATAGTGGAAAAGGGAAGGATTGGGGCGCAATACTCTTACAAGGACTAGTATTTTTTAATTCGACTTTGATGTCATATCACTGAATTTTATAACACAGTTCTTAAATTATATGAGATAATACAAAGCTAAGATTGTTGTTCTAAACTGTAAGTTTAAGGTACGAATAATTATAAAAGATCGATTCCCGCCCGGGACAAATATTTGTGTGTACATACGTAATTGTATGTCTCTTTATTCCGTGTCTGGATGTAAAATATCTATAATATGTATATATTATAAAGAATAATTAAGTATGTATCAGTGGTCTCGTACTCATGATATAAGCTTTGCTTAGTTTGGGACTAGATAGCGCTGTGTGGTACGCCCAAGATATTATTATTATCTAAAATTAAAACGAATACAAAAGTTCTTGTCAAAACAAACCGTTTTCAAGCCGTCATTTTTTAATTGTATGTTTATATTGTAGTTTTTAAATCAATAAGTAATTGTATTATTTAAGTTTTTCGAAGTATTTTTTGTTAATGCAGGTAACCTGTATTTTAAACCAAGGAAACACAAAATGTAAATTTCGCAGACGAATAGCACAGATATGGGCAATAACTATAACATACAAATGCTCAGAACGCAAGAAGAGTGCGTGCACTTTTGACGTGGAATGATTTTTTATTATTGCATAGGAAGGGTATACATCTTAACGTCTACATAAATGGTAATGATGCGTAACATAAATAAAGATAGATTAGCACGTAGATTTACGTGTCATTATCGCGTCAACTTATAAGTCAAAAGTCGTAAGTCAATGTCACCAAAGTCAGCTTTAGAAAATATAAAATCAACATAAATTTTCATCTGCTTTTATACTGACATCATTTCCTTAATTCAAAATAAATTGTGGTTATACTTTTCTCCAAAAATATTAAATTTCAATATTAAAATACTATTCCAGTGGCTTATTGGTGAAGCTTTTGCCAATGTACAGCTTATCAGCTTGTATATCTAGCATTGAAGTAACGTCTCAATCCATAGCCCGATGAGCCGATAGCTCGCATCGTGTATAGATACACGATCACTGAACCTCGTTATAAGCAACTGAGTTAACCTGTTACCGTTTATCTTTCGAGATTTTTCTGCCATGATACGATTCCAAAAGCTCCCGCGTGCGATTTGCGGGCGTATAACAACTGTATGTATTATATTGAATAATGTAGCGTCTTAGTGTCGAAAAACAACAATTGCAATGAAATAACTACAATATTTATAACGTAATCTTACTATCCCATGATTATTTTAGGCCAGAAAGTTTGAAGGCGAATGGTACCTAATTTAGATTAAGGAGCTTTCTGGACAGTACTAGAACGACCAAATCTCATCAAATTATATTAAATGACGGTCTTGATAACGTGTGAGATAGGATGTGAGACGTCTGTCGAAATCGAAGTGACAGTTGAGTGATAACAAATAAGGTCAAGTATAGAGAAAAAATAATTTGTGTATTAAAATGACGTGTGAATTTTACGTGGAAATCGGTGAAATTATTTTGTGTTTAGCAAAATAAACGCGTAGAAACACAGAACCCGAGATAATAAACACTATAGGCTTATGTCACATTTTATCAAAAAATATTTTTATTTTGCATGATACTTAAATACAATGACAAATGTAATAATGGGTATATATATTTACTTTCAGAGATTTCGTCTAACCCAAAATGAAAATTAAGTATTATTTTTTTTGAACATTGAAACTTAATTTCAAATTTTCTATAGCCGCGACAAAACGTATTATACCGCAATGAAACTAATATCGTACGCATAATCCTAGGAAGCGAAACACAAGTGGTTGGCAAGGGAGGCTGTGCTCAATAATTAAAAGGCTTATAGAATAATTTAATGAAACAGTCCTCTAAGGAATAACACAACGTTGTAGGATCCAATAATATTGTTTGCCAATCTATGCTGTATTGAGTACAGGCGTGTCTGAGATTCAATGCAACGACTTGCTATGATTTAGATAGGGAAATTAATATGATTCTTTCGAAGAAAGGATATAAATCGAAATATATTTATCTCTTAATACAAATCTCTAAACCTCTGAATTCTTTATATTTGAATTTATTGATATATTTCTATAATAGGGCAGAGGATATATTTTGGTTGCAATTGTCTACCGTTGTAATAAAGCTTTTAATTATGAAATGGTCTTCCTAGCTAGTCTAACTGGAAGTTACTGGCTATTATGATTAAAAATGTAACATGCATTATTAAAAATTTTAATTTGGATTTTAAGAAAATAAAAACTGCGCAATCTACGACACAATCATAAAAAAACGGGCAGTAATTAAAATAGTTGTACTGTTATACAAATTTTGTAATGACATGCATAAGAAAAATTTTATAAGTCTATGGTCATGTAAGCACAGACAATTTCAGAATATTCTAGAATAGATACAGCATTCGACAGTGGCGTATTGGCTCGATAGCTTTTAATTATTGCTATGCAAATACAAATACTTATAATTAAATTTGTTTGAAATATTCGCTTTACAGATTTCTGCTCTTATATATTTCAAAGTGGTTTGATACTGTTTTATGTCGTCAACAACGTAATAACGTTTTTATAATTTAATGTGAATTCACCAAAATGGCGACACTCTAGAGTTAATTTAGATCGTGTTTAGATTCCTTTAATGATTTTGTGTACATATATAAGTTTTCTTAATATTTGTACTACCATCTTATGTATCCTCACTTTTAATAAAGAGAAATAATTTTATGTTGCAGTGTTTAATAAATGGCAAAATAACTAATATTTTAAATGTTTCTAAAATTACAAGTTACAAAATTTATAACCCAGACAAAAGAAAATTATTTCTATGTACGACGTATATTGTAGTTTCGAGAATTGGATTTTTCACAGTCTGCGCTAATTACAACTCGAATAGCAGTGCATAGCGTAATCGGCGCATTACTCCATACTAACATATCAAAACTTGTTAATTAATAACCCAGTGCATTAGAAGAACGTCGACACTTTTGTAAAATTAAAAATATTTATTTATTTATTTATTACCAACTAAAATCAATTCAATAACTAACCTAGACCAGAAATCATAGTGTCATACGACATATCTTTTCGGCACTATAGGTCATCTATAAATGATGTTCAGAATAAATAAAAATTTAAAGAGTTACGAAAATGAGAACGGAAGGGTGCTTAACAGAAACGATTCCGCCTTATTTGGCCCAAACCTAACAGTAGGTAAGTCCCATCTAATAGTGAGTTAACAGTTAATCAGTGCCACCCCACCTATCTCCGATAGACTCACCTAATTGAATTGAGGACGAAATTAAATGGCTCCACGGGACGTGTGACCTCTTTCTATTCAAATACGGCTCGTTTTCTGCCCCTATTCAGAGTTAGATATTGCTTACGGTACCTATGTCTATTTAGGTATAGTAGGTTAGCAAGATATTTTCAAGCATACTAGAATATCTAGGGTGTGCCTGTGTTAAATTCGGTCTTTGATGTTGGTCTGTAACGACAAAAATCTCAGCAGTCGTGATCACTCGAAGCACATCGCTCACATCACTAAACTATTACTGCCTGGCGGCACTCAATCCAGCGAATCTTGAGAAGACGTTCGATTTAATTTATCGCGATTTTAGTACAAATGTGTAGTCCATACGGGCGAAGCTGCGGGCGGGAAGCTAGAACTATAATATGTTAAATTATGATTGAATCTATTTACACGTCAAAGGTCCATCATAATCTGCTTAGCGGTTTTTGAGTTTTATGCATTAAAATAAAAATGTTAACTAATAAAAGAATTTAACCCAGAGACTACGCATTAACCCATTTGGGTTAGATCCAAGGTCACGAGCGATTTGATTGACAGAGACAATTGATTGATAATGATTTATGACAAGTTAATAGGTTAAAGTGTGTGTGTATTGGTTTAGGAATGACTGCTGTTAGACATTCATAATAAACCCAAAAATATTTTCCATATATATCTATCACTTTATTAGTTTTATAATAAAATAAATGGAAGACCTGATATTTTACTATAGCTGACACAGATATAGAAGGAATAGATAACGCTTGTTGATCTAAACGTATCTCGAAGTAGGTACAAAATACTTCTACTTCAAACACCGTTGCCATAGCAACGCGATAGATATAAATACGAAAAAAATTTCAGTTGTAGTTAACAATTTCAAGTGAATTGATATACTTTGATTTCTTTTTGGAATATTTTTATGACCTGTAATTTTTCAAAAAACGCGGCATAATTGGTTCCATACGATTTGACAAACTTTTATAATCTATTATTTCTTCTACATCGCACCTGTGACAGCTGCTAACTGTAGACTTAATTTTTCTTTAAATATTTTCATTGATAATATTACAAATATATGAAGATGCACAATCTTATTCTGTATTCGAAACTCTCATTAAGTGTTGTTTATTTTTTTCATTGCTGTTCTCTGAACGCTCAAAGCTTCTATTTTAGCTATATCATCGATTTAATCTTATGCAAACGATGTCGCACCTATCCATTGTTTACAAATCCATGGTACGTTACGATTTGCTAAATATTTCGTTTAATTGGTATTGTATTTCCGTCATAGAACTGTTCCATTTATTACAACCACATGATATATCTTAAATTTTTATAGTAATTGAAAATAAATGAGTCTCTGTTATTCTTTGTTTTAAAGTATATTATTAATAATACTTTATTTTTCAGCTGAACTCAAAATGGACGTGCTAAGGGAGCGCGAAGTTAAAGACAATCTGGAACGACAACTTTTGGATGAACAGAAGATGCGAGGTGAGTGCTTAAAATAAGACACAATTTCACTGTTTATTACGAGAACACTTTGTTAATTTTATCTTACAATCCAATCGTCACTTTTTTCAGAAAATTATAATCATGGTTATTTAAATATTTAAATACGACAGAATATTGTGCTTTCAATGCAAAACCGGTTATGAATTTTTGATCAATTTTTTTTTTCGATAAAACTTGGTAATGGTCAAACAGAATAATTCTATCGATATTAGCATAATAGTTGACATATTAATAATATCTTTTTAATACAATAATATATTATCTCTATAATACGAACGCGCTAGACTAGAGGAGACTAGAGGTACATATCAATAGCTATGGTTTATGTAAATTTTTTGTATTATTAAATGTATAAATGCTGTCGGTATATCAAATAAAATGAAGTAAAATAAAATAATGAAATTTATTTATAGAAATTAATCGCTCGCTAAAAATTCAAATACCAGTTATGCAAACTATGAATTTTAGAGACTAGAAAAATAGATGCACATAAATGTGTAATACCAGAGCAAAGAAATGTAAAACTTGAGTAAGAAAAAAATATTCTAGTATAGTTAGCATAAGAGCTATTCTTTATGTATCCTGTATATATCGCAAACTCTGTTATTCTCTTCTTAGTAGAAGAAGTATATCAACAGTGAAATAGTAGATAAAGCGAAAATGTCTAAAATCCAAAGCCGCGCAGAACTAACTAAAGTATACATGTTAAACATACATATAGATGTATACAGGAGTTTTTCTTTGACTTGTACGGCGAATGGTCGGTTTTAATGAGTTCCACTATCTTTTTCATTGTGAGTGGTTTCATTAGATTTAATATTAGCGGCGTAGGGCTTTTGAAAAGAACAAATAGGGTGTAGTTTGTATGCGATCGTAAATTCTCGAACGTGTACCCACGAAGCTTCCTTTTCCATGATCTTATTATAGAACCATTGTCTTGCACTTCCTAACGCTGTTGTTCATTTGATGTATTACAACTATTAACTTACGATATTAATATTTATAGAAGAAATAGTAGATATTTTGATTATAGTAGAGAAACGTTAGAAATTTGTAGATTTTTACTCTTCTAATAACAGAATTTCGTGACAAGACTACAAAAGGTTAGGTATAACTGCACGCTAAATGAATTCAAGAAAACTAGAAGAAGGTTTTAAAATTTAATTTGAGCGTATTTTTTCTCTTTCTTTCATTAGTTGCTTAAATCAACTTAAGTTAACCCTAGTGTATCTTTTTATTTTAAGAGGCAATTTAAAAAATATTTAAAATGAAATTGCTTTTACCTTTTGTTCAGTTACTTGGAAAATATAACCTTTTGTTATCAAACAGTATTCTAAATATAGCTTTTTGATAAAAACTATTTTTAAAACCAATCTTATGTATGAGTTAGTACAAACTTTGAAAAGAGAAAATTATTAAAAATTAAGCAATTTAAAAAAAAAATCGTCCAAACTATCTTAAAAACACGGATTTGTAAGTTGAAAAGACACACGTCTAATAGCAGTTAATTTAACAAGATTAAAAAGGTACAGCTATTGACAATTTGTTTTTTTTTCTCTTCTGGGAGGGAAGGCTAAATTGTGTAACTACATTCAAGACAAAAATTTACGGAATATGCGGTTTTTAAAACATGTTCTCATCCTTATAATATTAATAATAATACCTGGGACATACCACATGATGCCATCTAGTCCCAAAGTAAGCAAGTATCATGCTTGTGTCACAGGTACTAGACAACTGACATATAAACTTAAATATTCTTTATAACTCAAAAAAAATTGCTTGTTCGTAACAAGATTGTGATAGTTTTTCAGAGTGCACCAATCTGCATCGCACTTGGCTTATTTTTTATCAAACTAAAAGAACAAAATAAAAAACTTTAAAATGATTTTGTACATAAGTTGGACATAAGACACTTCATGTAACAAACAAAACAGAAACATTTTCTCATGCTCTGAGCGTACATGGACCGAGCGCTTTTCCGTAAATTAATGGTTCCATTGATAGTTTTATGGTCTGCTTGGACATCAAACATAATAACCATAATTTTACCATATATTACTTCAATTTCATTTCGTTAGCAGCTAAAAGGTTAAACGTTCGCGTGTTAAAAATACATAATTTAAATGTTTTTTTATACGGCGATTGAAAAATTTGCATGTGGACATGTGGATAGTGGCATAAAGCAAATTAAATTTGTATATTGTATTCTGTGTAGAAGGTACAAATTGTTAGAAGAATTAAATAGTTTTTAAAGTTGACGATTTTTCTTATTTAACGTAGGAACATGTCACAAGTATACACGTATGGTTTTGTCTTTTTTTTTACGAACATGTTTGTATCTACAATTTAGGTGACAGTTAATAAAAGCAGTTGGTAAACAAAATACCTATGAACGATCTGATGGTAATATAAATGGGTCGGGGAAAAAGTTTCTTCGTATTTTATATGAAAACTCAAGATATTTTTTTTTTAAAGTTTATTTACATTCAATTACAATATATATTTGCCATTTTGTTCAATGACTGTCTGCCATTTTGTAGGTAGTGACATGATCCCGTTGTTGTAGAAATTTCGGGACTTCTGATCAAAAAAATGCGACAAGTAGTTTTGGCAGTTCTCTCTTGATGTTAATCTGATATTGTCTAAAGAATTCTGAAGAGACCGAAACAGGTGGAAATCTGAAGGTTCAAGGTCAGGGCTATATGGCGGATGCATTAACACCTCCCAGCCAAACTCTCTTAATTTTTTCTGAGTGACTAAAGATTTGTGAGGTCTAGAATTATCGCGATAAAAGACCACACCCTTTCTATTGATTAGTTCCGGCGGCTTTCTCTAAATTTCTTGCTTTAATCTCATCAGTTGTTCGCAGTAGAAATCCGAATCGATGATTCTGCCTGGCGGTAAAAGTTCATAATGAAACAATACCTTTCCAATCCCACCATACACACAGCATCACTTTATTGCGAGTTAGCCCGGGTTTTTGCCACAGTCTGTGAAGCCTGACCGACTTTTGACCACGACCTTTCTCGCACGTTCTTATCGTACTTGATCCACTTTCATCACCAGTTATGAATCTCTTCAATAACGGTTCAAAAGAATCGCAATAGGTTTTCGAGCTTTTTCTGTATACCCCAAAACTGTTTTGTGGTCAATTCCTAAATCTTCAGCAATATCGTAACTACTGATATGCCGATCTTGCTCCACTTTTTCAAAAAAACTACAGCGAGGTGCATTTTTGACATCAAAATTCCCGGATCGAAAACGTTTAAACCAATTTTGTGCTACTCTTACTGACACTGCATTAGGGCCATAAACGTCACTAATTTTTTTTGCAGCTTGCGTTGCATTTTTTTCTTGTTTATAATAAAATTTTAAAATGTATCGAATTTCTTCATTAGATTCACTCATTTTGACACAAAGAAAAACAAATGAAAACCAGCGAGAAACAATATTTTACTAAATTATTTCTTTTTTTGAAATGTAACATTTTTAATTGTATCAAAACCAGCCAAATACAACTAGTACAATCAGAGAGATTTTCTTAAAAGTATATACAAACTATATGCGAAAAGATTTTATCCCCGACCTAATAATATAAGTACTTATTATTTTTATACAGTTAAATCATCTGTTGAATTTGGTTTCGTGCTTAATTTTCGATTATA
The DNA here is from genome assembly GCA_949709985.1 of Luffia ferchaultella. Classification (NCBI taxonomy): domain Eukaryota; kingdom Metazoa; phylum Arthropoda; class Insecta; order Lepidoptera; family Psychidae; genus Luffia; species Luffia ferchaultella. The sequence continues at coordinate 2,465,371 of OX453245.1, read as the reverse complement.
CATTTAATTTTTTTACAAATGTTGTAACAATTGGATAGACAAACTGTTATGTAGCAAAATCATCATCCTCAACATTTCGGGTACTTTTTCAGGTAAGATCTTGTAGTTTACGATATTTAAAATATATCAGATTTAATAATTATTTTTGCTATGACTATGACTAATGACAGAAAAATACCCAAAAAATATTATATTGAAAAAATACTTAAAATTTTTCGCAGTAATTTCAAAATTTCAATAATTGTTTTCCAACCAGGAAAATTCCAAATGACACCAGAATAACAATAACTCAGGTCAAACGATTCCTTAGTTCACATACAACCAAAGGTTAATTCGTGACAATAGGAAACTTACCCTTTCTGAGCAAACGCAAAAGAAATAGAATAGAGTTGGCCTTTCTAGAAATGCCAAGTGACTTGATGACCCGCAACACTCCCTGTTTGAGACAAAGGGTTTAATTCCTGTAGTTACTTTGATTATGTCGCGTTTAAAATTATACTCTATTTACTAAACACTAGAGCATAAAATGAGAGTTATTAAAATTATCATTTTTCGGCATTGTAAATGTCTCTAAAATGCTTTTACGGCATTATTTTGGTTTTGATGTTAGCGCTTCGTTCACTATAATATTTTTTGTTAGTCTCTATAACGAAAAGATATTAATTTTCCATTCAAAACTCTAGACAATAATTTACTTACAAAATCTCAAAACAATACCCTTAAGTACATATTTTATTACCGTTATATACTTTGACGACCGAATGGCCGAGTGGTGAGAGACCTTAACTGCAGAACCAAAGGTCGCGGTTTGATTTCCACACGGGACAAATATTTGTGTGCATGAACATGTTTATTTCGTTCCGGGTCTGGGTGTATTATATTTAACTTTGTATATATTATATAAAAAAAGAACATTTAAGTATGTATATCAGTTGTCTAGCAACCCATAACACAAGCATAATACTTGCTTACTTTGGGATTCGATGGCGCTGTGTGGGTTGTCCCATGTATTATTATGATTATTATTATATTTTCCCCCAAATTTTTCGATGAAATGTCCTATTGTATTCACTATAAAAGTGGCAATCATTTTAAAAAGTCTCTCTGATCATATACGAAATCACACATATTTACAAACACAACTTTTCTATACATGTAACTTTACATTATATTCTGTTTATGTTATTAAATTAATAGTAGGACGTCAGCGTGAGCCGCTCGCTTCTTATAATGAAAATAATTATAACCTTAGAGTGTTTCAATTTATTTGAACCGTGTCTAGCTACAATTTATATCGAGTATTCAATCTACTTCAACGTCGTATTAATATTTATGTAAGTATATATGTTTTATTTATATATATTCGACTTTTTAAATGGTTTTGCTTGGCCTTTATAAGTTCGTTGTCTCCTGTAACATGTGTTAAGTGAATCACGGTTGTTGTTCTTAAGAGCGCTTTTTAAGAATTACAGAAAGCTCTTGACTACCAACAAACTAAATAAAATTATGACATTAATTATATTTTACAAAATAATGATAAGCCAAAGAAGTTACTTAGAATAAATAGTTTGAAAATCTGCCACAATTCTAACTTTTTTAATCTTCCGGTACCTATTGAAATAGAATATAATATTTTGGGATAAAAATACATAATTTCGACCTATTACTGTAAAAAGTGATATTTAATTTAATTAGTTTTTGGATATATTTACTGATTTATTAAGATAATAAAAAAAAAATAATTTCGATTACCTTGTACAAAGTAATAATTGACTATAAACCAAGACTAAATGTTAAAAAAAGGATATTTGTTATAGTAATCACGGAAATAAAATAATAAAAAACGTAATAATTCTGAATAAAAATTACTAAGGAAAATTATTGTAAAAATTACTAACTGTCACCCCATTACGTATCGAAGACACTTTACATTGGCCAGGTTCAATTTAAAATAAAATTGTTTTTAAATAATAAATGCTTTGAAACCATAGCGCGACGTTGCTCAACCGCCATTCCTCTGCAAATTGTCAGACGTCAAGAGTTACAGGATAGACGAGAAAATCCGGTCACCGCACAAGCCTTAATGGATTTTGTATGGGTCTAGACTAAAACTCTGACTTACTGATAGATATCTAAAGCGTTTAGTTCAAAGCCCAATAGCACATAGACACTTATATCAATTTAAAAAATAGTAATATTGAATTAAAATTTATGTCAAAAAAATATAATATTATGCTTTTGATGTGAATTATTTGCCAACTTATTTTTAAAGAATTATAAAAATTATTGAAAATTGTTTCGTAAGGTACGAGTCATAAAAAATTGGATTATTTCGGCGTTAATCCGATTGTATTTTTTAAATATTAAACATTTTATTATAATAATTTTACAAAATTTTCAATTTTTTTGAAACAACTACTACCTAACTAAATATTTTTCAAAAACGTCTTCTTTAATTTATTTTATTTAAAAATTTCAATATTATATCATAACTATAATTAAAAAAGAAAGGTAATATTTCCGATAGACCAGTAGGTACACATAAAAAAATACACACCTCGGAGACCGTTAAATTTTTCATTTAATACCTGAATGAACGAAATGAACGTACACGTAATCACTTTTCATAACCACTGATATTTTTTAGGTTCCGTAATTCAAAGGAAAAAAGGAACCCTTATAGGTCTGACTGTCTGTCATGACCCTTTTTTCAGGAACGCGTAGAGGTATCAAGTTAAAATTAATATCAAATCCACGATCACTTGGAGCTGTGAAATCAGGCTTCCCTAAGTCAATACAATCAAAAAATACGGTCATTTATGCCGCATATTTTGACACTCGCAACTAAATCAAAACCTACTAGATGTTTTCCGTTGACATAGAATCATGAAATTTCAAGAATCAAGAAGTAAGGTCTCAAATTAAGTAAAGGAAAAAAATCCAAATAACAGTTAATTTATAGTAACTACACAAAAAAAAACAAAATTTTTATTTGACATGTCTTTTTGCGCCATCTGGCAGCAAGTAGCTATAAATAAATCATAAAACAGTACCTACAGAATTCTCTAAGCGGGAGTCTGACCCGCATTTGGCCTGTTTTTTTTTATTTTTTATCGAACATCCGTGAATAACGAACTTGTATTGGAATCGCCGGTTTCATACATATTTCACAGGGCGGCTGCCCCCACTGTCATGACACACTGTTAATTACCAAAAACCAATCATCAGATAAGCTGCGTACCCGAGAGTTACAACACTAGTTTACAAAAGCTCGAGTAGAATCCTGAAATCCTATTTCGAACATCGGCATGTCTATTTTCCTGTTATGCGTCAAAATGAAATTGACGACTTGCATTTTAATAGTGCATCCGTATCAATAAGGTGAATAAAAATAATAAAAAGAATTGATAGATTTCATTATATTTTGCTGAGACGTAGGAAGCTTAAATCATTTGCTTTAACCGTATTCATATATTATTGAAGCTTTTTACTTCAGTTCAAGAGAAAATCATGAAATATACGATGATATAATGACTAATTAAAATAGTATTAAAGATTGAATTAAAGTCAGTATAATAACGTAAATTGAAATGCTCATTTTATACATAAAATAACATCAAGAAAACGAAATAATTTGAAAGTATATGTTAAAACCACAAATAAGTTTTTGATTTAAATAAAAAAAAAAACAAAATGCTACTATGGTTCCGTACTATTTATGACATATTTATTGCTACACATCACCTGATGACACGTAAACGCATATATCACTACATATTATATCAATAATAAAAAAATTACAGAAAACAACATTGCTTGTGATATAACCAATAAATTGAGGAATTTCGGATTTTTTTCCATTAATTTAGCTGTGAGACCTTGCTTTTTGTCTAATTATATGTCAACGGAAAGCACCCTACAGGTTTGCATTTACTGATAAATGTCAAAATATGTGGCATAAATGGCCGTACTTTTTGATTGCGTTCACGTAGAAACTTAATTTTTACCACTCCAAAGAACCGTAGACTAAGTATTTGATATTAATTTTCACTCGATGCCTTCACGCGTTCCTGAGAAAAAAGATCTTGATATACAGACTGGCAGACGGACAACTAAGTGATCCTACAAGAATTCCCTTTATCATTTTTAGGTACAGAACCCTAAAAGTAGAACTTTTACATAAATATAGAATAGTGTTCTCTTAATCTGTGAGTATACCTAATTTCATTTGATGATTAGTGTAGGAAATAATATCTAAGACGAGCGAACAAGTAATTTATTTCAGTACCATAATTTGATATTCAATTACGTGCAAATTAAATCATTTCTACATTGAAGGGTCCGAGATATGTCATATACCCTGCAAAGGATAGGGAAAATTTTGAAGTTCGTGTTCCTTACCCTGCGATTGCTTAATATTTGGTTATGCGATACTGCCGAAGCTTCCGGAAATGTACATACAGGGACGGATTCAGGAGTTATTTCACTTTAGGAATATTAATTAATGTTCAATTTGGTACGATCATTTTACTGTATCGTGTGGTTTGTTTAGTTTAATTTGGACAAATTCTCGTTTGTTGTTTACTAAATTTTTTTTAATGTTATAATATGATTCCACAGTCAATTGAGGAACTGTTAAAAATCTATTAAATTCATTTCATATTATATTTTCTTTTTATTATAAAGTCCATTCCGTATATTAAGAAACAGTACACCTAACAGCGCCTATGAACGTTACTACGTACGTTGTACGTATTTACATTGTTTAATATAAAGAATGGACTTTTGTTACAACACAACTAACTTAGGAATGACGCAGTTACTGGAAGTTAAATTACCTTAATTGAAACCATTCGGCTCTAAAGTACATAACAACGAAATACTAACTTAACCACTATTTGCAAATTATAATATGCAGTCAATTAAGCTAGAAATCATTTTTAAAATTAGTAAATATTGATGACCGAAATAGTTTCCATAGACAAATACGTCCCTGCGTAAAACTCACACAGTCGTGTAATCGCGAAGGAGTTCGTTCATCGTACTGTAATTGAATAACATGTAGGCCATAACGTTATGCCGTACCTTGAAAGGGTTCTCAGTGGAAACGTACGCCAATTACTCCAGTGCTATATTACAAATAATTTTCATATTAGACATAATTTCTCATTATTGTGTCGATGCTCTTGAAGCGCTTCTCAGGATAAATAATTTTATGAAGCTTTGGTAATTTTTCTGTTATGTGGAAGTGTTCTGTAGAATCCTACACTAAAATAAATTTCAAGTCGAGTTCTGAATATTTAAATAACTGACTTTTTGGAGTTTATTTTACAACCAGTTAAACTCGATAATGCACAACTAAGGTAATTTTAACATAGATTGAGATATTCTGAAACAATTTAAATAAATTTATAAAGTCAGTCGTCCTTTCATAATCAATTACACACGGAAAAATTCTCATACACAGTACTATGTGCTTTTATAAACAAAATATTTTCTTACTTTACCTAAAACTTTATATTTGACTTTAGGCGAGTTGTTAGGTACAACAGAGTCCATATTCAATCTTCTTTCGGCAGTTGTAGAAACTCTAAAAGGTTTTTTTAGATATTTCCTACAAAACTGTAGATTTTGAAATTCTGGCCAGCGTTAGCTTATTTTCAATCAATCGTCATTTCTAACTGAAACCTATCCTCACAGTATTTCCAATAAACCATATCTCTCGATACACGCGTTTGTCTGACCATTCATTGTTCCGAATCCAGTTAGCTATTCATCAGTGTTGATATCAGTGCATCCTACATCCCTATTGTCTGCAAGCGTTAGAAGGGAAACACTCTATTACAGGACTGAATTCCCGTTTCCCAATACCAGTTTGAAATTCAAATTCTGTTATCTTGCATCGCAGGGTGCATTTGAATGAATGAAATGAATGAATGGACGTATAGTTGAAGTAGTAGATCGTGAATGATTATTGGTGTAGCATTGTTTTGTGTGACTTTTTTAGTGTGTTTCGCATACATCTATAGAATTTTAATAAGTATATGTAATTGATATCACTATCCGGTACTTCTCGATTTATTTATTTTTGGTTATAGTAGTTTACTATTAGCAGTCAACCTTACTATTATATGATTAATTACTAGGATACTTACAAAAAAAAAAACATTTTTTTAACAAAACTCAAGTCCAAAATTTTCCGATATCTGGAAAAATCATAACTCTAAATATCACGCGAGGCTAATCTACTCATTTTCAAGAATATGTTAACATGCACATGCATTAGTGTTGAAGGAGTATAACCTTACACTCCAGAATATTCGGTAATAAAGAAGAAATTTGGTGTCGGTCGCATTTTTTCGCGGATCGAATATTTGGACCGCAGAGCTACGTGCTCGAAACGCGAGTGGAATATAGCAGTTAGGGTGACCGTGTTAAATTTCTGTTCCGGAAATACCTGGTCTTCGATTGCTCTGTTTCAGTTTAGGTCTTTTAGTTATGTTGCAATTAAAAAAAATTAGCTATGAAAAACTGCAATAAAAAAATTTATGAATCGAGAAGGCCACTCAATATATTTCACACAAGTCATATGAAATTAAAAACGTACTGAAATTTTTTAACTTAAAATCACCAAATTATAAACGCTTAGAACTATAATGTTCGTAGAATTTGTTCTTAGAAATCCAACAGTTTCAAATTAACGAAAACGCTGAAAGGTATTTCGAAAGGAAAGTCGAAATATAAATAAATTTTTATTTCAAGTAATGTCTAAAATATGAAACTCGTGGTCACAGCACTTAACTTTTCTCGTTTTTACTTTGAAAGTTACGGGTTTTTTTCGAATTCTGAGGTTGCGTCAAAGTTATCGACGCCATGGAAAATAATCGTGATGTGGATTTCTGTAAATATTTGCTTTGAAACAAGAAACTTCTTTTCGTGTTTTGGTTTCGAACCCACAGCCTTATTGCGGTCACCTAGCACGTGGGAATCAAATAGCATCAAGTCTGCACGCAGTTTTAAAGTGACACAAATTATAATAACCGTTTAAAAATAATTTTGAAATTCAAAAATAATATTGAATTAATGTTGAATATTGACAGATCTGGTATGATATATTTAATTCTATGGATTCTTTAAGAACACCTTTTTATTATTAAAGTACATAAATACAGGCAAAATAATATTCATATTGTTATGAACATCCCATATTAATATTGGATGGTTGGTCCAATGTGATTGGACATAATCTGACGATAATGAATCAACGTTTATTAAAAATGCTTAAAATTGCTCGATCGTGTAAGACCAATATTCGCAATAATCAAAAAGCACACGTGAAAATCTTACACTGGGTGGCACTATATTTCTTTACGTAAAATAATAATAACGCATACATCACAACAACGTCGAGGCCCAAACTAAGCATTAGCTTGGGTTTTGGGTACCAAGCGAAGACACCACATACATATAACAACCAAGACCCGGTACCAGTATTAATACTCATCATATAAATACTGACCCGACCTGGTATTCGAACATACAATGTTGCTACCCACTAGGCTAAGCGGTCGTCTAGAACTGCCGTTGTATAGAACGATATAGATAATGATGAAATTAAAGATTAATTTAACTCTAGAAAAGTTTACCAAATCTACGAAAACGCTACAGCATAAACGGCATACAGGTAAACTATATTATTTGAGAGAAAATTGATATCGTATTTCTCAATCTATCCGCTTGAATTGAAATAAGATCTCATACTTGAATTGCCAGGAGTACTAACCGACTGAAACTTGTACAAAGTTCATTTAACTTGTAGGTTCTCACTAGTTATCAAATAAATTAATAAAAATTAATTTTGCCTTGAAACATATGTAATTGAAAAGATCGCAATTTATAATTAAAATATTCTACTGATGCTGATGGAATAGAAAAAAAAAGTAGAACATGACATTTTCAAGATAGCAGCTTTTTTGAGATACTTATCATATACTAAAACTGATACATGTGGCGCCATCTTAATATGTTACACAGTTGCATTCGAATGTCTTTATTTCAAGCAATACGTATTTTTTTTTTCGGAAAAATACATGTTATGTTTTTGAAAGCTAATGATTATTTATTAAAAATTAAATGATTAAAGTTTATAATATTACAGTTCTAGTGATAGCGCCATATATTATAAAAAATAATAACTAGAAAGTTTAACGCCAAATTTGGTATTGTTGATGTACAGCAAGTCATTCGATTTCCGTTGAATGTTTGCTCTATTTCATCGCAATATCCCTACTTTTGTGTCGTGATAGCCCGAACGCAGCGAACCTGTTTCAAATCTATAAGACCGTGTGGCCGCCGAATCTGGACGTTTACCAATGAGTTATTTCTACCTTAAATATATTAACTATCACTGACTCCGCGCCTCGGAGAGCACGTTAAGCAGTCGGGCCCGGTTGCCGTCAATAGATGGCGGTCGTTACAATCCGCCAATCCGCATTGGAGCAGCGTGGTGGATTTAAGCTCCAAGCCCCCTCATCTTGAGAGGAAGCCTAAGCCCTTGGAATGGAATGGAATCACTAGTTTTCTCAGAGTTTATCAAACCCTGTTGAATAGAAAATCACAAAATCAAAGTCAAAGGTATTTTTGTGTAACATTTATTTTTAAACAAATAATGAATAGTTTGGGTCAATACAGAATTTCGTTCTTTGTATGGCTGGTCGCATAATAAATATTGGTCGATCAAGCGTTTTAACAAAATAATATAATTTTATACCTATAATTTGTTTTTATTTTGATGTCGTCAATCTATGATCAACATTTTCATCTGGTGTCGATATCTAAACTTAAGGGTGAACATGTCAATGCTCTGAAAATGATAAATTGTATCACACATTCGGAACACGCGTTTTTCATGTTACGAGGGTGGTTCTAAATGATTCACCTATCATTTGGACCTTGTTATGCAGTACTGATCCAACCCAAAGCTGTTGCTGACAATTTTTGAATATTTGGATAAGATTTGACTGACCGTTTGGTTGACTAGTTAGAGACCTTAACTCCAGAACCAAAGGTGGCGGGTTCGATTCCCGTCTGGGACAAATATTTATATGCACAAACACGTGTATTTGATCCGTATCAAGGTGTAAAATATTAGTTATATATAGGGACATCCCACACACTCAAAATATTTATATTAAATGTTTTACTAACGATAGCCCGCGGCTTGGCTCGCATATATTAACACTTTTGATCAGCATTTATTATGAGTTATTTTAAAGTTTTACAAAAACAGTCGATCATTTCATTAATAATTTTATTTGCAACGAAAAGATTAAATACTAATTGTAAATATTTTCCCCTTTAATGTTAAATTTCTTTAAAATCTTAAATAAGTAAATATTTTTTTTTTATTTCCAACCATAAATCTAAATAATTTTTATATTGTTGACTTTAAAAATGATGGAAGTCCCATACAAAGTCAGCCTAGAATTGATTGACTAATATGTACCTACTGACTGTATTTTTGTATAGCAAAAATAAACCAATTTAGTGATTTTTCTGTATACATAACATTTTTACCTAATTTACCGATACATATGATAGTGTATAAACAACTTTAGTTAAACGTTGTGTTTTAAAACTGTTATATATTGATTAGATTACCATTGAATAACATGTTACATTCCCGGACCTCTATGGAATGAACCTTTTAATTATTTTAACCATTATGTTTTTTTTAGGTTACGGGAGGTACTTAAATTAAATTTGATTTCAAATAAATACACTCTTTTTAATCGATTACTGTGTGTGTTGTCAAGTTAGTTAAATCGACATGTAATTAGTATTGTCAGTGTGACCGGAGTTTTGTGTTAGCCGTGTGGTGGCCAGTCCTCTTCTTGCTTGGAAGGTCGTGGTTCGAATCCTCAGGGCATGTACCAATGAAGTTTTTACTACCTTAAGTACCAGCGTGGTGGATTAAGCTACAAGCAACCTCATCCAGAGGAGAGGTATAAGCTTATGCAGTGGGGCATAATGACCTGATTCTGTGTGGTATGGTGGGAATTAGTAAATTAGACTTCATCTGGATTAGTGGCGCATGGGATATAACATTAAAGCAATTGACCAATACTTTCTGTCTCCCTGCAAAGAAGCAGGTTTTTGGGTACAAAATGAGAGCACAACTACAATACTAAACAAATTCTGTTTTCTTTTAAACTCTTCAAAGAAGTCTGATTTTTTTGTACTATGATAGAATGTGATAACCAAAAACAAAACAAAGTGTATTTACAATTAGTCAGTGTTATATGAACAATATGTCTTAACAGATATGAAAAAATATATGTATTATATTATAATATCGATCTTTAGTGACACGATAAGTTGCCCATAAAATTCATTTACATTCCAGAAAACTATAGAATAGATTTTAGCAGGATTTAGATTTAATTGCTAAAGAATTGAGCTTTAAATATCTCAATCGTAAACGCCAGGTCGACGGTTGAACAGCAAAATTCGATAATAACAACGAAAACAGACGGACAAGCGGCCGATACGTAATGTAGGGAACAAATGAAGCGCAGTATGGGATCCGGCGAGCGTGCCTAATGCCTAGATTAGATTTAGCAGATTTTAGACCACCCTTGTCTGTTTACATGCATGTGCAGGGAAAGGGTTTAGATTTTTACAGATTTTTATTTCACCAGAGGTTTGTTCTGATTTGGCTTTGGGCTTCATATACTGTCATGGCATCTTACTACACCATCTTTCGTTTACACCAACACTATGCTTCCCACATTTATTTCTGTTTCTGTATTTACACAGAAAACGAAAATTCAAATGTGTCAACAATAGTCTGTTAAGGGAGATCGACTATCGCATCAACCTAAATTATTGTGCTAGTCATCGCTATGTCATCGGCCACCATCCTCTATACGGAGTCAATAAAATCCGTAAATGTTCGCTAGTTCCAAAAAAAACATGCTATTAATCAAATAATTTCTTTTTATTTAAATTTTAAAGATTTTTTAGGTACCTAAGTCGATACTCCGATCTGTATAAATTATGATAGGTACATCAATAAAAGTGCACCGTATATTATAGGTATAACAAATTTTTTAGCGCCCGCATAGTTTGTTTCTATATCGAATTAAAGGTTCACATCTAAATGCCTTTCCGAATAAGGCTTTAAAGCTAGTATCGACTAAATAAGGCCATACGTGTGCTGTCCGTCTGTCTGTCGAACGATATTGGAGCGAGCTGTACACGTTTTTCTACTTAGCGCCGATGTAAATAGGCTTAAGACACAAAAAACGCCTTGAAATGAGTGTAAATGATTTATTTAAAATAAAGATGTTTAGCAGGAACGTCATTCATTATTTCTTGTTAATAGAGAACGCCAACCAAAAGTTCCGCTTTCGATCCCCAACAGTAAAATGCTGATTATTTAATTTGTGTTATATATAGTTCAGAACGCATACTTGAGATGAGTGCTTTATGAGTTTCATATGATAGCAGCAGTATACGGAATAGAGGAAGCAGATCGGGTATAAAATAAAACAAATTTATATATAATTAATAATTTTAACTAACAACATACAATTTAGCAACTCTTAAAAACAAAATAATTAATTAATTAAATATTTTAATAAATTTAATTAATGAAATAAATAAAAAACAGAAAAGACATTATACACAAAACACAACATAGAAAACAAAATATTCATACGACCCTTTTCTGTACCACCGATTTATTTGATATATATTGCCAATAATATAATCATACATCACTGTTGTATTTTCTCCCAAAATATACATTATGATAAGAATAAATGGAACATCCCACACAGCGCTTTCAAGTTCCAAACTAAGTAAAGCTTATATTATGGGTAATAGACTACTGGTATACATACTTATATATATTCTATAATATGTACATATGAGTATATAGACATTTTACACTCAGACACGGCAATAGATAGACATGTTCATGCATACAAATTTTTGTCCCGGACGGGAATCGAACTCACTATGTTTGGTTTTGCTGTTAGGGCCTCTAACCACTCATCCAATTGGTCAGTCAATATGCAGATTTATATGTGACAAGATAGCCTTCTGTACTACATTTCTAGAATATATTAAAATATTTTCATGTAACTAATTTTACTCTTCAGAGTAGTGACTTATTTTCATATTACATTAGATTACATAACGAAGTAGGTATACGTGAATAAGGAAATTTATAATCCAAACGAAATAGTAGAATCAAGCAACAACGTTCAAACTACAAGCGTAATATCAAAGCTTGTAATTACGTATAATAATTATACGTCGTGTAGTAAAAGAGAACATATCCCAGCGATACAACGGCGATGCTAATCAGTTCCTTGTTTAGGCATAACCAACATAAAATTATTTTAGTTTGAATTAAATACGACGTATAGTCTGGTAATGTATGACTAATCAGATAACGTCAAAAATATTTACGACGTGTGTCTGTTTATAAAAATTTAAGGCTCCCTACTGATTTCGCGATCTGAAAACCAAAGAACACAATTTTTCAGGTCAAATTTCTAAATAAATATTAAGATATTCGATATTTATTTAATGCACAATCATACTATTTATCTAGTAAGTATATGGAATTTCATTTAGATAAGAACATAATATAAATAAGTAAAAATAAATTCAAACGTACGTTTTTGAGTAAGCACGAAACATCAGATTTTTTAAATGTTTTTTTAGAGAACCGGTAGCGAATACCAATCACATTGAAAAATCATACGTAAATGTATTGAATAAACCCAAAAAATCGTGCACAAAATCGTCGTCTACGCATTACAATTTAATGAAAATAACAACAAAACCTATAAAATTTAAAGTTGGAAGCGTTATTTCTTAAATACAATTTTTATATTTTATTTTTGTTTGCAAATTTGTTTGTAGTAAAATTTCGAAAATTGCTTTATAAACCTATATACACGTTCGCTGCGTTCAATCGTGCTCGTGCGCTTGTCGACGACGGACAACTTACAGGAGCTCTTAAAAGTATTGTTTAATTTTTAATCTGATAGATGTGATATTTAAAACAATCTGTTTTTTAAATAAATACTTTCGACAAATATATGGCACTGTTTTCACTCTTAGGATAATACACATATACTGTCCAATTCAAAAAGATTTATTTTTACTTATTTTAATTAAAATAAATTTTGTCCTCATATTTCCTTGTGACACTTAGTTTATAAAAATATGTATATATTAAATTAATATCTAATATATAAAATTCTCGTGTCACAGTTTTCGTTGCCATACTCCTCCGAAACGGCTTGACCGATTTCGATGAAATTTTTTGTGCTTATCCGGTATCTATGAGAATCGGCCAACATCTATTTTTCATCCCCCTAAATGTTAGGGGTAGTCCACCTCTAAATTTTTTTTTTATTTATTAGACAAAATTTTTAATTTCTATTTTTTTATGATACAACATACAAAAATACATACAATCCTCAATTTTCACCCTTCTACGATCAACCCTTATTTTTTAATAGGGGGGGATAACTTACTCTCAATTAAATGTTAGGCTGTTGAGCCTTTGAAACTTATTACATCGTAACATTAGTATCAAGACAGTTTATTCCTGCTGTAATTAGTGTTACCAGTGCTTGATTTTTTAAATTTTCCGCGCTTTTTCTGGATCAACACTTATTTGCCAGCATTTGTGTCGCGGGAACGAAAACGGGGAAGGGATGAATGGGAATGAGTTAAGATTGGGATAAAAAGTTATTCTTGATGAGAATAGAAACGAAAACGAAACGACACCGGGGCCAAGAACGGAAACAATAAAGTTGGTATTTTTGCGATGGGAACATGGGAAGGATGAACGGGAATGAGAAGACTGAGATAAAAAAAGTGATTTTCATGATGAACGAATACTACCCGTGCGAAGCCGGGACGGGCCGCTAGTATATATATATATAATTTAATATAATAAAAAATAATAATATTATAAATTACAATATAATTATAATAAATATATATAAAATTATAGTTATGTCATACTTACTCAAATATTTTTTTTATTACTACTTGTCTCAGTAACTCGTGGAAGTATTAAAAAGAAATCCTCAAGTCTACGTCATTTTAAAGCTATAAAAATCAGGCTTCTAAATCAACGCTATCAAAATATCGTATTATGAAATATTATTTAATATGAAATTTGGCAATAAGCAAAATTTTACGGCTTAAGAAAAAAGAAAAACCCAAAAATTATGAAATTGCAGTTATATCACATACGTTTTTGCGATTTTTTACATTGGGATGCGATTTCGAGCGATACAATGGATCTATTCAGTTTGGTGGTTTGTCGATAGTTGATAATTGCCTGCTGCTTCGCTTCGACTGAATTTCTTTTAATCTGGGTGAAACTATTACGTATTTTCAAATTTATATTATAATGTTTTAAATGTTTATTAATTTGAAATATTACTGATTCCTCATATTAGTTTTCCTTTGTTAGTTAAATCTTGATACCGCCAATGAAAAGCGATATAAAAAGTTTGTGAATAGCTCTCATAGAGCCCTAAAAATTGAATACCACCCTGATTATACTTCCAACCATATCGAGATATAACATGCCCCGGTACTAATAATAAAATATTACAATCTCTGAGAATTCGGTTAATTAATTTTGCACGTATGTACCAGGGGTGCAAAGTCTTGTAAGAGGAGGGTAAGTAATTCAATACTTGAAGGGTAAATTAGAATTTACGATTGTGTATGGAAAGCAGAAGAAATATGTGCTTTCTTTGGGTTTTCCTAATTTGAAATCTTTTTCGTAACTTAGTGATGTATTAGGTACAGTTACAATAAATTATATCTATTTCATAGATGTACCTCAAGATACTGCGGACACACAAATGTAAGGTAAAGAAACACGCTACCGATCAAAAGTACGCCATTCTTTCGCGATTAGGTACCTATATTCGTCGGGTGTAAAAACCGTAGTGGAAACAAAGAAATATTTTAGAATGAATGAATAGAAAAAAAATGAAAAATGAAAATATTTATTTTACATAAATTATAGACCATTTCTTATAGCTAGTTGTTGAGAATTCCCTTTTAGGTATAATACAATGCCTGTGTTAGGGAATCTGATTCTTCGTTATATAAATGCAAATAGGTAAAATATAACATAAATACATAGGCAAAACAAGTATAAAGACAGTATGAATTTAAATAATAAATAAATAAGACAGTAACATGCTCAATTATACATGTTAACTGAGTTATGTATATGTGAGACTGTGGTAGGGTGTGTGTGCCTATGTGTGCGTGAGAATGTGTGTGTGTGTGTGTGTGTGTGTGCGTGAGAATGTGTGTGCGTTAGAATGTGTGTGTATATATATATATATATATATATATATGTGTGTGTGTGTGTGTGTGTGTGTGTGTGTGTGTGTGTGTGTGTGTGTGTGTGTGTGTGTGTGTGAGTGAGAGAGTGCATCACGTCAACGAAGAATTTTCTCCACTTCTTTACATTCATGGTTATTTAAAGAATATATGTTTAGGTTTTTATTTATTGTGTTGTATAAATGATTTGAATGGTTACAGAATTGTCGTCTAGCGAATATTGTTTTAGTGAATAATTCCTCAGCTACATAATACGTTTTTCTTCGTTTATTTGACTTTGGCAAATCAAATTTTAGTGTCTTATGTTTTTTAAGGACGCTCCGAAGAATATATAGCTTTCTGACTGAAAGAACATTGCATGTTTGATAAAGTTTAACAGTCGGAAATCTATGTGGTAGAAAATACATTACTTTCAGCAGTACTCTTTGTGCTCTTTCAATTTGGATAAACTGCGTTTTAGTAATAATACATTTCATATGTAGTTTATATCATATCATAATTGTTTGTCTGAATAATAATTCTATTACTGCGCTCATACATATATCAAGTGCGTTATAAATGAATAATATTATATATTTGTTGTAATTGTTTCTACTTCTTCTACTTTTATAGTTAAAAAATGTGTGTAAAATTAACAAAGACGAATAAAATATGATTTTTTTTATAAAATTTGGCCCACTATATCAGCCCATTATGCCCCACTGTAGGAGCTTAGATCTACCCTTGGGATGAGGTTGCTTGGAGCTTAATCTACGATGCTGCTTCAATGCGGCTTGGTGGATTTTAACGCCTGCCATCTGGCGACGACAACCAATACCGACGGTTTAACGTGTTCTCCGAGGCACGGAGTCAGTGATAGTTATGTACTTAAGTCAGAAAAAACTGCTGGTTTCTGGGATTCGAACCACGGCCTTTTAAACAAGAAGTAGGCTCGCCACCACTGGGCAATCACGACACACTTTAGCCAACAGAACCTTGAAGATCAAGATGAATTCGGAGATCTTACTATTGCTGTTCTCTATGCAAAATTCATTCTCTTTAGCGCTTTTTCATCGCTAGTAACTGCATACGTAATTTGTATTCGCAAGAATTATTTTTTACTAATTATATGTCAAACAAATGTGTATCTTATA
Source organism: Luffia ferchaultella (assembly GCA_949709985.1). NCBI lineage: Eukaryota > Metazoa > Arthropoda > Insecta > Lepidoptera > Psychidae > Luffia > Luffia ferchaultella. The sequence continues at coordinate 2,448,833 of OX453245.1, read as the reverse complement.
CTGTTATAAATAAAACCAGAATGAAACCAAAACAGGGCAGCAAAACTAAAAACGCAAAAAAATGTTATGTATTCGAATAACATAAATCAACTCAAAACTTATTGTAAATATTAAATATGAGTAATTTTTTTCTGATTTTAGTGTTTGCATGCTGCTGAAATTAATTACGAAACAAAACATTTAGTCTAAGATTTCAGTTTAAAGGACAAATAAAACGTCGAAAACGAGAATTTCGCTTTTGCACTCCATAAAACAAACAATATGCATTCGAAATTGCGCATCGGTCCGTTACAAAGTGACTACCGCCGCCGCGACGCAGTGAACAGGCCGCCGGCGAAGCCTGCGTAATGTCATACGACCTACCTCCCACGTTGTATTAAAACGTATTTTAAAAATATTAACAAATACTTTAAAACAACCAGCATAAAACTAGTACCTCCGAATTCAAGTACAAAATATTCATCTACTCCAAACTCACATTGTCAACACAGCTGTTAACGCACAGGACTTTAATCCGTGGTTCATTCGTATCCATATCATAGCTCGAAATCATACAATAGCCCATAGATGTCGCATCGTGGATTCTATATAAATTAAAGTATTTATTATAATGAACGAGGCGTCCTTCGTTGCATATCAGTGACGTGAAATCATTAGATTTACATGAACTATATAAACTTAAGTATTTTTTTATTTATAAAAATATTAAGTTTATAATCAGGTCAATATATACAAATAAAGTTTATTTTTAATATTTTGGCTCTCACGTTCAGACCGAGTGTATTAATTTTAAAAGTCGAAAATAATGTTTCATTAGAGTTAATTATTTATTCATATCAAAAAATAATTTTAGCTGAAATACATGAATATGATAATCTACAAATAATACAAGTAATCATCAATTTGATATTATAAACATAACTATGTTAATAATACGTAGATTATACAATAGCATCAATTTGGAGATACTGAAAAATTAAATGTAAAACTTATGCGGTAGTCTATGCGCAAGAGCACTAGTCAAAACCTAGCATCTCCAAAATACGAAAAGGACAGCCAATTGAAAACATCGTTTTAATAACTATGTAAAGTTTCCAACGAACTTCCCGTCCGAAAACAGAACTGGCTTCCGGATCCCGCGGCTGAATAATTATCCGCAAAGCGTTTAAGTCGGCTTTTAATTAAAGAAACAAACAAAAACAACTACGGGGTGACTTAGCGGATTTATTAACGCGGAACTTGGAAAATTTGAATTTGATTCTGTTTGTCATGGCGCGGCCGTTGACTGCCTTCATTGGGATTATTAAAGCACACAAAATTATATTATGTTTATAACTTTATTAACATTCAACTCCGTTTTACTGAAATGACAATAGTATATTATTATGCAATATTACAATATTATGAAGTTTCCGTTTTGTATGAAATAAGTTAAAGTATTTTTTTTTTGCTAACATCTTTATTTCTGTTATTCAAAGTAATCACCTGTGCAAACGATGCATCTTTGCCAACGCAGTGGCAGTTTATTGATGCCCTTCTTGTAAAAATCAACTGGACGGGAGGTAACAAACTCGTCAAAGGCATTTTGTACTGTCTCTCGGGAATTGAATTTTTTTCCCGTTGTCCATTATGATGAAAAATGTTCAAATGTAATAAAAACACGACGCTAATCAATAAACAAAAGACTGATTTTGTAAAAAGAATGGCATGTTTATAAAACAAAATTAATTAGAATTTAGAATTCACAACCAAAGTTTTTTTTTGTTTGATATCGCCAGTACTGAAGAACGGCACCGATGACTATAATAGCCAGATTACTGAGTACGAGCATCATACGACGTTTTTCTATACATTTGAGATTAAAATTAGGTAGATACTTCAAATATAATAATGGCGGGAGCTAAGGGCGGGAGCGGCTGCTTTTCGCGGTTTACGCATGCCTTACATACAGAATGCTCGTATGTGATTGGTGTAAAGTAAAAAGGCCTAGTACTGTAAAATACAACATTATGGTTCAAGTTTCGATGTCATAATGACCGTATTAATGGCAAATGTATTGAAAAAATAATTAAAACATGTGTTCTTGTCGTGCTGATTATAGTATTTTTCTGAAAACATAAATGTTTCATTTTAACGTCATAATTATTGCGAATAATAAATAACGAATTTACAATTAAATGTTTTAATACGTGTGTTATACCGATATATAGACAATATTGAACATCGGTCGCCAACTTAAGGAGAGCGGGTGTGACCCTTTCGGGGTCGTTTCTGGCGCAGAGGCTCGCCATGGCGATCATAAGCGGTAATACCGCGAGCATTATGAGGATGTTTGTGCAGGTTCGACAGGGAATTGTTATCTATAGCAATTTAAATTGTATATATAGATTTTATATTATTATTATTATTGTCTTATATATATTATTTAGAATTTTTGTTGGATTTATAATTATATGTTTTAAATTTATATCCTTAAAGTTTTGTTTTTTAATTATTTTAGATTTGTAATATTATAGTAGTAATTTGTTATTCATTCTAAAAGATCTGGGTAAGATATTTTATTATTATTATTTTGTCTAATGGATTTATTTATAAATTCGCTAATTAGGCTTAAATTAGAACAAATTAAATGTGATATAGTTTGTCACTAATATATGCAGTTATAATAAGTAAAATAAAAATTCAGGTCCATTCATTTTTACGTTTTCTACGTTTTAAATTTCTAAGTTTATAAATTTTCGGCTGTCTATAACCGATTCTCTTGCAATAGTCGTCACTCTTTTCAACATTTTTTTTCTGTAGTAAGTATCTAGTAAATTAACATATTACATCTAGAACATCCGCAAACACAAAACACGAACACAACTCACTTCACACAAACAATTGTAAACCTGAGCTGTTGTCATAAACTACTCGATTCATCGAAACGTTGAATGAATCGTTATAATTGGATTTACGAGTGCATTCGCATTATACGAGTCGATTGTAACGACTGACTCTATTGCGGCCATTAAATTGTTTACTTACAATGAAAAGTCAATAATGACGCTGTTTATAATGGGACCACACACGAGTGTGTTTCGAAATATGTAGAGACTTCATTCAGTCCATTTTCAGTGTTATGTCAAACTAGTACATAAGGTAAAATTTGACATATATAGTTTTATCACAACCATGATGACTTCCATGTCCACACTTGATGGTACCAGACATGGAGTCGTTATGGTTCTAACCAAAGTATATCTGCCAATTTTCACTATATGTGATATACTTTGACATAAATCTCTTTTGATGCAACTCGCAGTATTTTAGCGTAGTAAATACATAAATATAAATACTAAGATCGATTGTTACCATAACTAATAAGGCTTGGACAAAAATTTTAAAGTTGCTCTGATATTTATGAAAAATGAAAAGAATAGCAACAGAATCCAGAACAACCTCTCAAAATACCATCTTTTAATATTTACTAATTAACCACTTATTTATAAAAAAATCATCTGAAGTTGAAATCCCTGTGACGTCATCTGGATACTTCAGTTTATTTCGATGCTTTCCATGATAAAAAACAAAAGCGAAATGTAAATGTAAGATATTTAGTTTAGCCACGGATAAATGTAAATGCCGTGACTTTGTTTCATATTAGATGATGCTAATAATAAACATCTGTCCAGATGACGCCACAGGGACATTTTATTAATGACATTTTGAAAAAAAAATAATAAGAGAATTGGATACTTATTTTTTTTAGTTTAAAATAAAGTAATAGATTAAATAGTCTATATTTACAAACTGTATTATACGTCCAATCGATAACAAAATTGCTTTCTATATAAGGAACAATTTATTGTCTCCTTAATAAAAGAAATAAATTCTTCGAGTTAATATTCCACTCAAGTACCTACTTTAAGTAGATCTAAGTAATTCTTAAACAAATGAAATATCTAGTATCTTCGAAAATACACTTTCTTGATTTCGATAATATGTTAATCGTCTTCTATGAAGATGTCGTCTTTTTCTAACCATTCACTCATAAGAATTACAATGAACAGTTACACCTATGGTATCGTAAATGGCTGAAAAATTGTATTTCGTTGTAATTTATTTTTATGTTACAAAATCTAAGAACTGCTTTTCTAGGCAAACGCGATAGCCCGTTCAAGAATAATAATATTCTTGACTCATGAAATGTTGTCTTGAGATTCCAAGAAAACTGATTTCTTGTGTTGAATTAGCCCATTTTAGAGAATGTTGTTTGCGAATATTATATTCTTAATGTAGCAATAAGCCCAATAGATACATTTTGTTATTTGAATGCATTTGCCATTTTCAAATGAAAAAGATATTATCCACAGGATAATATATTAACTTCATATTAAAAGAAAATGTCTTTTCTTGGATTAAGTCATTTTCTTTTTACCGTGTATGCCATACGAGTAAGTCGATACGCTAATAATTGTTAATCGGAATAATGAATTTAAAAAAGAAAATCGTTAGTTTATTAGAAAAATATTTTTACCTCATACTAAAGAACAATTCAAAAATGCCGCATACGTATATTTGTAAGTAAGCTTTCACGTTTTTAGAAATGTGTTGAGAGTTGCCAAATAATTATATTTTACCCATAACAACAAATTTATTTGCCACATCCAAAATAACCTTGTATAAAAAGTAAAATCTAATACAATGAAATTTAAAATGATAAATTTTTCTTTTGCACGACGCAAAGCAATGCTTTTACGTCAGCTGTCACGTTGGTAGTTAGAAAAGGTGTTATGTGTTCCACAAGCGAATCGGCAAGGTTTTGATGCTTCAAATCGTTTTTGCCAGTTTAGAGTATTCATTTAGTCTGCGTACCCGTAAAAAACAGAGTTCAATATCAACTTGGTCTTGGTCATTTTTTAAAACACACACCCTATCGGACCGAATCAATCGTCGCGTCAATAAAAACGTCTACATCGCGCTAGAGGAAAAACGAGGGAAATCGAGGGACGGACGAGAGACGTATTATTTTATTATGCTGATATACACTCGTAATATTCTTTATCATTACAACACTTTTTTTGGGAAAGCTTCTAGGAAACTCTTTTACGTCAACTTTTTTACCGAATAATGCAGTTTATTTTAAAGACTGATTTCATTTTATTTTTTATTTTAGATTTCGGAAAGCTACAAAATGCGTTCTTTTGAGGCTTTTTCAATTTGAACTTTTTAAAGTTCACTTCAAGTAACATTCTTACGGTCCCCTGTCATTAAATTCAAGGTAATGTAATTTATGAACAAAAAACATAAATGTTTTCCTCTAAAGAGGATGCTGGCTACAACTAAATACTGTAGGTGCGATATATATATAGACCACATATTATGAATTTCCAAGTTCAGATTTTCAAAGGTTAATAATTCTTTCATGAGAAATCGTGTCCGTTTTTATCATAACATACAAAAGAAATGTTCGACTGAAATTACGATACATTCGTAAATTACGTCTTAAAATCCAGCTGACGAAGAAATAATTCTGTTGTACTAACAAATATTTAAATGATGTGTGCGCATGGACAGTACTTTAGAAGTTTTAAACATTTTAAATTTTATTAAAAATAAAAAAGAAATATATATATAAATATATATCTCGATAAAATATACAAGGAGTTTCTTGCTGGTTCTTTTTTTTCTAGTTTTCAGAACTGGTACGTAATTAATTCGTTATGACTTTTAATACGTGTGTGTAAACATTTTATGTTGCGTTTACTAAAAAAAAATTTTTGAAATTTTTTTTACAACACTAGACTTTTTAACTTTAACTGGTTACTATGTGTCTACGTTAACGTATACTGAAATAAAATTATGAATCTATTTCAAACTGTTGCTTTGATTACTATCGCAGTATTTGATCGCCCGGTGAATTTGAAATTCATAAAATAATGCACTGCTTGGAAACAATATAATATTTCAATAGCTTTAATGTATGCATATTTATATCGAGTCTGATTAATACGTAATATATTTATTTTATGAAATAAATTTCTCGACCGAACGGGTAATGGCATCGCGTCTTAACTACGGTAGGAATATTCTCCCCCTTTTGCTATGGTGGATAATACTTATAGACTGGTCCGCGTACGTAGTTCGCGTCGATTGGTTTTCATACGGAATCCAGTGCTAAAATATCGCGTTTACGTGAATTTTACGATCGCACCGATCGACTCGGACAAAGGGCAAACGCGTCAATATTTACTTGAGGTGTGACAATTGAACAGATGTTACTCTCGTGGATATATTGACGTACGGATCGACGGATATTTTTATATTATTCACGATTCCCTGAATAATGTTGTGGCCCTGGGCTTTGCATGGGCGCTTAGTTCGTGCGGACAGCGAGGTATTTCTCTCTCTAGATATTGCAAAAAGTATTCAAGAATCAACTAACATGGCTTCGCTATACGGGCAAGTGCGTATGGGGGTTCGTATCTTTCCACTTAAAACTTTTTTTTATTTTTGGTATATTATCTACATGAAATATGTGTGATTGAGAACTTTTGCAATAATGATTGGAATAGCCTTATATATTAAATTATATAAAATTACAAATTGACTGTGATGAAGTGATAAATACGTTTTGAAATTTACTATTGCCATCTGTCTGTGCCGTCGTCAGTCTGACAGTATTAAATGTTTTTTTAACTGAAACTGCTAAATATGTACAAAGGCACAAAGGTATATTACCACAGTAATTCTGTTTTTCAAAATAAAAGCTTTTATAATAAAATTTGAATCTTACATCAAGGTCTAAATTTTTCTCTTTTAAATCCAGCAGTTAATACACTATGAACTGATATATGAATCCAAGTTAGTTGATATTTATAAAGGTATAGGTCTACAAAGAGTTATTTGACTTTTTTGCAATACATTTCGAAAATCAATTGGAAAAGACATCAATTTTCCTGTCCTCGGGGAAAATTCACCCATATTGGGACAAAAATGAGTTATAGTACTCCCTTCTGGTCAGTACATTGGTGGGCTTAATCAAATGACTGGCGACCAAATTGATACGGACGCCCTTTCCGCTTTTCTATATAACAACTCACTAAGGGAAACATTTTCAGACAAAAATTGTTTCTGAAAATTCTGTCGTTCTTTCCTCTTTTTTAGAGATCCGTATAAGCAAATATGTAAATGAAACAATAGTTACTCTACGTGTCATGGATTATCCTCTATTTGTAGCAGAGCGTGTTTGATTGATAGTTATTCTTAAAGTGTTTCACATATACCTTTTAAAAAAAAAGTAAAAAATATCACCCTCCTTTACGTTCAAAAACCTCAATTTAATATTTTATAAAAATCGTTTTACAATTGAAATTAGAAAATTCATAGAAAAACTGTGGCGAATTGTTTATCTATGTTAATTTTTAAGTATTTTCAGACGTAAGTACTTGCCTAGATAGTTTTAGAACGGACATACCACATTTCAAACAATTTAATTGCACCTATTCTAATATTCAGTTATACTGATATGTACCTTTATTAACTGAGAGCAATTGTCAGTACAATCAAACTCAACGAGCCGAATATGGCGGCAGTCATTACAAAAAATAAAAAAGTACACACATGAAATGTAATCTCAGTTATTCTTTATTGTGTTCTGTGTATATACAATAAAATTATACTTACTAATATACAATATTATATGCATCTTTCGTTCAACATAATTTTATATACGATTACATACTTACTCATGTATTATACACGAAACTTAGGAAGGCTTAAAAATATATTATATACACAGTAAAAAAAGAATTCTCGAATCAAGAAAATATTGTTTCATATATACGGAAGAGGATATTCTTTTAAATTACGTAAATATGTTATTGTTGGAAGACATTTTCGTTTGTCTGAGATATGGATAAATGGAGAAGAAAATATATTTACTTATTTTGAGAGAATATTTTTTTCCGTATATATGAAACAATATTTTCTTGATTCGAGAATTATTTTCTCTCCGTGTATATTTAATTTTATTAATATTGTCTTCTTCGCGTAATAATTCTGTTAAATTATTTGTTACATAATGAAACAAAAAAAAATAATTATTACTTGATATTTTCTATTACAACTAAAATATCTGGATGCATGTCAAATTGCCCCTATGGAGGAAGCACATTCAAATAGTTGCAATAGAATAATACCTGACCCCCGTTCAACCGCGTCTCGTGGCATCGTCCCGAAGATTTCGAAGTGGTGCGAAGTTAATCAAGCCCAAATTAATTGCTTCTAAAGACGTGTTCCAGTCGAATGTATGCGCCGATTAACTCGCTGAGGGTCCGCTAAGTTCGGGTTATTAAATAATATATTGTCCGACTGTTCAAGGGGAATATAAGGTTTCAGATTTAGGTCTAGTGAGATACGCTGTGATTGCATAGTAAAGATTAATTGGTTGCGGTAGCGTTCTATCTCATAGAGGGTTAGTATTGCGTAAAAGTAGAAATGCCAATGACAAGTGTTTATTTCTTCTTACAGCATACGCATACAGTCGGGCATTTAAGTATTATCTATAATAACATCGTAGACTTTCTGTGCTTGTACATTAACGATTTTTGCGAAAATATAACTGGGAGGAGCTAGAGATATATGATAAAAAGAAAAAAACGAATTTTTAACATTTTTGTTTCTTTGTCAATTTGTTTGGTCGTTTGTGCCTAAGCGTGTCACATAAAAGCCACTAAATGGATTCAAAATCTAATTACTGTAAAGTATGAAGCTTTATTCTGAGTGAAATTTTGTGATTATTTATTATGTCATCAGAATCCAAAGATAATAATTTTTTAAATATAGTCACAGCGCCGCATTTCGCGTGCCCGGTGTTGCGGGACGGTGTGTCGCGAGGGACAGAGTCACTTTGCGTTCAAATCTAAGTCCAAGTCGCGGACACATCTAGTTGAAAATATATGTCAAAAACACGCGTTCGGTTTAGAATAACTGAATATTAAGCAGAATGCAGATATTTTTATTTTTAAATTTACACTAAAATTATAAAGAGCAAAAATTTGTATTTTTGTATGTTTGTAACGAATGAATTCAAAAACTACTGGACCGACTTCGAAAATTCTTTCACCATTATAATGATACAATATTTCTGAGTGACATAAATTATATTTAATTTTCAAACTAGCTTTCCGCTGCGGCTCGGATAAACTACACAGTTATACCGGAACCGCCATAATGTTTTACATCGATATAGTTTATAAGCTGAATAGTGATATGGGCTACTTTTTATAACGGAAAAAGAGGTACCGATACAACTGTGTAGTCCACGCGAGCAGAGCCGCGGGCGTAAAGCTAGTTCTTGATAAAACTGTAGTACTTAGATATTTCTATTAATAAAAAAGCATCACAATCACAAAATGTCCAACAGCCGTTTGATTTTTAATTTAGACCTTTTTTACAAGTACACACTCATGTCAGTTACAATATCCTGTAAGCCGGCCATTCACGCTCGGAAATCGCTCTCAATCGTGCGCAGCGAAAATAAAAGGTTAATTCATCATAGGGGTGAGAATTGTAGAGTTTCGGTGAGCGCCCCTTTCACACGGGGAAACAAATGTCCGGTACATTTGGGCTTTTCACAAGGAGGCTCTTTTGACAGTTTATTGAATTAAACGGAATGCTTTATAGAGTACGACAGGTGATGTTTCATTTTAACGTTGGCTGCTCGATAGAAATTCACAAATTGGAATTGCTTATTAAAGTCGATCATCTTTTACTTTTATAAGACTAGCTGCTGCCTATGGCAGCTACCTATCGTAATAAGTGGCGTACACTAACAAGAGTTCTCTGCGATCCAAAAATGCCGAAAAAATGAAAGGCAAGGTCTATAAAACAGCTGTGAGTCCTATATAACTCTATGGTAGCGAAATGTGGGCTTTGAAGAAAACCTATGAGCAAAACTTCATACCACTGAAATGCGCATGCCACGTTGGGTGGGTGGAGTCACTCTAAAAGACGAAGTACGTAACGAACACGTAAGAGGGAGTTTTAAAGTGACGCCTTTACTGAGAAGATGACAGAGTCCAGGCTAAGGTGGTACGGAAACGTTATGCGTAGACCCGATAACCACATCTTGAAAAAGTGCCTTTCCATGGCTATAAAAAGAAGAGGGGGGTAGACCGCAAACTACTTGGATGACAAATGTCCGGAAGGATATGCAAAGCCTGGCCTTACTGGTGATGCTTACCAACAAAGTGAATAGCGCCGAATTATTAAAAAAACAGACCCCGCGTAACAGAAAGAGGCGAGAACAAAAAAGATGTTAAATAAACCGACTCTTGTTTTTAAAATCAGTGGCTGAATTTCCGTTGCATATGCAAAACAAACATCAATGGTAAAATAAGAATAATAATAAAAGTCTTTGTGTAAATCGTATTAATAAATTAAATGCTATTGAATTTCTAGCAGCGCATCTTGTTAGCAGAAGGCACTACTAAACGCTGGTAATATATTGTCCTAATCAGGCATGTTTGCTCCATGGAGATATGATTTCAATGCAATACGCAATAGCAATGCGCTTTTTAATACATTTATAATCCCAGTTAATTAAAACAACAAACATAGACATCTCGAAATCAGTAGAAAAACAATTAGGAAATTATAAACATTAGTGAGTGGTCCCACTAACAGATAAGACGACGTGATTATTGTAGGTTAAACCACAGAGTAGGGTAAAAAATATCAGGACCATTTTATAGAATAAATATTGTAGTTTCAAATAATAATAATTGATATATTTCAAAAAAAATATATGCTCTGCATGTATAAACTCCACTACCCCATTATCGTCACGCTTATCAAATTTTCCAAGTAGGCACTACAAAAACCCTCAAAATTAGATGTACAGTAAATGAACAGTATTACGAATACCTTGATTGCCTCCAGTTTTCTCTGAGGTGTATTATTTCAAAGTGACGGCCAGCGTTGTCAAACTAAGCTGAGTTCTGTAATTACTTGTTCTTCGCGTTGACCAGTGGACGGTGTCCGGTTTTACTGTAACTACTTCGATGTTTGTTAACACAGCACTATTTAAATCTCTTTGTATTCAATATTTATTACGAATAGTTTAAGTTTTTAATATAAGAACAGTGTGAATTGTCTAATTCATGACACCTACAAAAATATTTTATGACATGATTATAGTAATATCACGATTTAAAAATTAATTAAAATCTTCCTCAGGATTTTTCCTCTGTCGTTCTGTTTTTTTCATAAATTTTTATAAAAACCTAGTGATTTGAATCATACAAATTGAATTCATTTTCTAATTTAAAGCTTGTTTTAATAATTATCGGACGAGAATACTATTAGAAGAATTGATAAGTTATCGCTTACTTATCGTTTTTCTATTTTCCTTTAAAAGTTAACAGCATTTGTATGAACATATTACATTTATTCAAATATTACTTCGCATTTAACTGCAGGACAAGCCAACCTTTAAGTTAAAACATAAAAGATTTAACTTTACATCCATTAAACTTACACGACGTTATAATTTAAGAAGCGGAAATCGATATTTCGTCCGGAAATTTAATCACTCGTATCAAAGAAACAGGAAACGGATGCTACAGCTTCCAATATGATTATGGAGGAAACCGTACATAGTTTACTTAGACTAAAATTTGAGGTTCTTGATGGATGCCCTAGAATAGTGCTTGCATATTGTAGAGATGTTCACAAGACAAACCTTACGATATCATATTTTTAGGAAAATCCGCATCATTATTTCTGATAAAATAGCGGATATTTTATATCTCTGTAATAATATATCTTTTTCCGTTTACTTTCCCGGAGTAGCGCCATTTCTTCTATTTAACTTCTTGAGTCTTGCTCTTACTACTATTCCGTCTCACAACTAGAAACTTTGCTTGTTATTGATTCCGAATATTAGTTTTATGTCCTGTGAGAGCGATAGATTAGCATAAAAAGTAGCCCACATTTACTGTCCGCCTCTTTAAATACATGTAAACAAAAAAATTACGCAAGTTCGTTGCTCTATTATTACGTAAATGAAAGCATAAATAGACGAAAACACAACCGCGTTTACAATATTAGTCAGGATGACATATTTCAGTTTTTTGAATAATTTATTAAAAAAAATAATTTAATATCGCCTCAATAAAAAAAAATAGTAAGTAAATTATCAAGCGCTTTCGTAGAATTACCGTATTTTCAGTTAGAGAGAGAAGAGGGTTTCTAACTTCTATTTTAGCTATAGCCTGGACGTTAGTTTCTAAGACTTCCTTTTGAGATAATAATAATAATAACGTATACAATGCAACAATATCTAGGTCCCAAACTAAGCATTAGCTAGTGTTTTGGGTACCAAGCAAAGACACCACATACATATAACAACCAAGGCTCTGTACATGTATATAAATACTGACTTTGTATTGACTGAGATGTATCCAAACTCTGTCTTTAGACCTATTTTGTGTAGCAAACTAACGTATCGTGTAAATTATCGTGTAGGTCTTCCGCATTCACAGTTTCCAAGTTTCAGTAAAGCGTCAAAGTCTCATAAATAAACATTATAACCTTCAACGGTGATAATAAAAATCAAATAAAAATAAAATTTTACTGCGTTGGCACGATTAAATTAATTTCGATTCCAATATCGTTGTGCGATCACGTTTTGGGGTCCTGTAGGCAACGGGACTTTTAATTTTACTCGGTAACGGACCCCTCAGTTCATTTGATGTCAGAACTTCGAAAGGTTTATTAGTGTCCACCTAAGTGGGTGTAAAGTTTCAACGCCCTTTGATTTACTTCAGGCGGTCACTGGGGGGTGAGGGAGGTGAAAGGTAACTCGTTCTGTTTGAATCACAATGATATTGTCGGCTAGGTAGCGTTTGGTAACATTTTCTCGTCCAACAAACATCAATGTTTGGAGTCAAAAGTCTTTGACCAATTTGTGTTGCCAATAACCACATATTATTATAGGTAGGTATATATGACTGGCTATTGCCAACAAGAAATCTCCAAGGTAACGTAAACAGGACAAAAAAGAGATCGTTATCGTTACGTTTTAGCTCTAAATTATGTGTAGCAAGTTAAGCCGTTAATTCATTTGCAACGGAAATGTAGTCCTTCACTCTGGCTTGATAAGCCCAATGCCACTCAGCGAGATATGCTTGGAGTTTCTCTATCAGCTAGAGTGCGAAATGAAAAATTCCACTAATTAACAAATTGATTAATAAGCAAATTGAAGTGGCAGTGGATCGGCCACAAAGCTCCTAGAACTGACAACAGTTGGGGAAGAAAGGCTCTCAAATAGCAATCATGTACCAGAAAGTAAAATTTGGGACGTCCATCAACCAGATGGACAAATGATCTGAAAAGGACAGGGAGAGACCTCTGGATGCTGAAGGCTTAGGACCGTTAAGAATGAAACTCATTAGGAGAGGTCTACGCAGCTGTAGACTTAGGAACGATTGTTGCTCCATCGGGTTTTGCATGGGTGTCAGTGCGAAGCACGGCGAGTTCGTTCCGCAGTAACTTCGCTCCCAAACACTGCAGCAAAATAGTTATTAGTACAATAGAAAAGGTCGACACTTCTAAACCATTCTTACATTAAATATTAACGCAATTAAACCTGAACTTTATCAAGACATTAATTATATGATTGTTTGTTTTTACAATCATATAATTAATTTCGTGATTCACAAACATACAAGTATTAGACGCTTATAGATAAACACAAACACACGCGACACTATTATATATATAAAAGTGTATATTTTATAGTGTATACATATATATATATATATATATCATTGGAAATACAAGTATCTATATTGTATTCATTATTTAAAGCACATATTTTTAAATTTCTATTTATCTACGAAACAGTCTATTGGCTTAGTTCTCGGTGTTGGATCCATACATTTTTGTATAAATTTTTTTCTATACCTCTATCTCCTGTTACTTATTTCGTATACCCATCCTATTTTTCCTTTCTAAATTCTCTGTCCTCCTATCTACATAAGATTGAATATGTCTATATGGATATCATTATTCAAAGCACATATTTTTAATTTTTCTATTCCCATTACTTGTTTCCTATTCCCACCTTATTTTCTCTTTTTAATTTCTCTATCCTATCTATATGAGATTGAAAATATCTATATTGTTATCATTATCTAGGCACATATTTAGAGGGCTTAAAATATATCCAACACGATATCATTGCCTTTAAAATATTCAATTAGGATCCGACACATCGACCGGAGGGCCACGCGGCGCGACCATTAAAGACGCCTAAGGGGCATTTAATCGGTCAGTGAATGTAAATTCGTAGGCCCAGAACAAATAACCCCCTCTCAACCCGTACCTAAACCGAAACTAATAAGGAAACGAAATATGTAAATCGGCCATATTGTTTCTAGACAAATCTTCCTTTAATCTTAATATAACATTGGATTTACGCTACAAGGGGTCAGTTACGTAGCACGTACGTTGAAGATAGTGATACGGTCTCGTCCTATGCACATATTGCAGCAAATTAGTAGCCTTGTAAACAGGAGTAAAGGTAGGTAAGACAGTAGTTTGCATGGATATGAGCAATATGGGTTCCGCAGCTGTTAGAGGGGACTCATTAAGATGTTTTATGACCGGGCCGCACGCCGGACTGCGGCGCCAATTTAAGATATTTCTATGCGGGACGACGCCGAGTTAGTTTGTCTCCCGATTTTGGGGGATTATGCCTTGTTAAAGGTATTATAGTAATTGTTGCGGTGGCCATTATGCTGCTAAAGGGGGTACCATTGTCATATTTAAATGTGGCTCGCAATAGCGTTACTATAATTATGAATTGAAAATTATCGTACCCATTGGAAGTTTACAGATTAAAATAATCGTGATAAATTTAAAAAAAAAAATTGTCAACCACCATAAATTCACTGTTTTCATTTTTCGATTATGTACATGATTATACTTTATGTATATATATATATAATTCACTATTTTCCTAAAGTATTTTTTATATTTTTAGAACGGGATTACTTAAAGGATTGTTATTTTTTTGTTTGCATTAATGTTTAATTTAATTAAATTTTACTAAATAAATAATTTTGAAATATATCTTGGCTTACAGCACATTTTTTTTAGATTGGTCAATAAAATTACGCCCTGTTATATTTTGACGATAGAATCGTTTAAGGGATTACTTTATATTACTTTAAGAAATTAAATCCAGCAAAATATTGTCCCAATTTTTTTTACGTTTGTTGGACTCTCATATACTACAAAATCTTGAGATTATTTTCTAAGGTTCCTACTTTAAAAGACAAAAGAATATGGAAACTTTATTACATCATTCTGTTGTCCGTCTGTTAATATTTTTTTAGGTAGAAGTGGATACCTGTACTAAATTGAAACTAAAATCTAATTCTGAGTTGTGCGATATAATTAATTTTAAAAAATTACCAAACCATAAAAAGTATGGCGTTTTTCAAACTAAATATTGCGTCATCAACACACTTCCCGTTGACCTAGTTTTTTTTTAAATTTGCAAAAATTGAAAATCTGAGAGTTGACAATTTTTATTTTAAATATGATTTTTTAAGATTTATGAATTTCCTTGGGTATTTGTGCCATCTAGCGGTGAGTAGCTTAATATTACCTATATAATTATGTATTAATACGTTATATAACACTACAGCACCTTCAAGTCAGAGTCCAACTCTCACTTTACTGGTTTTTAATTTTAACAGCTGTTATTTATACCACGAAGTGCGATTATGTTTTCCATTTTCTACTGGCAAATGGAAAATTATTCCAATGTTCCAAGGAGTGTTCCAATTTTGTTATAAAATACTGGTTTGTGTACAACAAGAATTATATATTCGTCTATGAGATTGGACGTCCTCCACTTGTAAC
This sequence comes from Luffia ferchaultella, assembly GCA_949709985.1. Taxonomy (NCBI): domain Eukaryota; kingdom Metazoa; phylum Arthropoda; class Insecta; order Lepidoptera; family Psychidae; genus Luffia; species Luffia ferchaultella. The sequence goes on along the minus strand of OX453245.1, from coordinate 2,432,912 downwards.
TTGTAATAGCGCTCGATTGAAGTACTACAATGTTATTCTGGTAAGATTTTTAGTACGTTATTTCAGAGAGGGTCGTTGAAAAGATTCCCAGTCGCTTTTCACATTTTCAGTTACTTGTGTTTGTCGTGCGCATTTGTCTGTTGACTGTTTTTATTCCGCAAGTTGACATTCACCCTCTGTTTCAACATTAGAGACCTAGCATTCACGTATCTTCACTCATTATGATGCTTGAATGGATGTTTTAATTTTTCCATCTTTATTATTCCTCCAGGAACCTATTCAAATGGTCCATCTACGTAGGTCGGTCTTTTAAGCGTCTGGATGGCTAGAAAGGGACGGAATGAGTAATTATAGTACGTGCAAAAAGGATACAGAATAGTGCTATGCAAAGATGTTTCCTTAATGCAAAAGCGAGGCAGACTTCAGGTATAGAGTTTCAGCTAGTTATGTACTATACTCGAGAATTCTGTGAAGAGAGTAATATTCGCCAGACGTCAAATGTTTAGTATGGATTTCTATTTAGACATGGATTGGTGGATATTTGAAATCGGGTATACTATGATAGAATAGTTGAACTATACGTATTCACATGACATTTATTTTTTTTCTTTCCACATGCGAATAAATAATGGTGCTATTAATTCACCGTGCTAAGAGATACGTATAGTTCCAATTAAACTTTATGACGGGTGTGAACATAGGCACAAGTCGCGACGCAGTAACCAGTTTTAGGTGTAGCGGGACGCAGTGGAGCGAGGGGTTTAGGACTGTATCTGCGCAAACACGCTATAGCGTTGTATTCCGATCCGCCATAAAGTTTGAGGCGAACTATATTACTCAATAAAGTTCGCATTTGACATGTAAACAATTAAATCATACTGATGCGGTCATGCACTATCATGCTACGCTAATTTAATATTTGTTTAAAGTCTAAGATGGATTTCAATTTTTTTTTATTTATTTCGACATCATATTTCAAAGTTAGAACAATTTACTATTGCGATACGTTCTTTAATTCGCAGTAGATGGGCCGATAAATCATCACTAATTTACAAAAAATTTACAATGCAGTTTTTACGTTATCCCATAACACTTGGAATATACTTCAATGGATCACTGCATTAGAAAAAAAATATTTTGAATAAAAGCAATAATTTTTGTCGTTTTAATAAATTTTTTTCCAAATAAAAATGTATCCTACAATCCGTCCAAAAGCGTTCTTGTTTGAGTTGACTCTCTTTCGCTTCATTAAAATCGCATTAGGATTAATTTTTCTTCGTTCCCATTTTAATTCTCAGTTTGCTAAGGGGATAGAATGGACCGCGGGTGGCAATCATCTATTGTCAATATTTGCATAATTCTACCTATTTCTTTTTTATTGCTGAAGTGGTTTATTACAACATGGTTGCGTTTTTTTTAATATTTTTAACTAATCTGCAATTTATTTTAAATTTGCAATTAAACTTGATGAAGTTCTATCGTAATACCGTTGAGTATATATACTTATGATTTGAAAATCAAATAACAGGGAATATGCACTTGAAGCATAAAATATTCAAATATTATTTTTTTGAGTCTAATTAGATACAGAACCTTAACGAAATGGTTTGTTTAATATTTGATTATTTAAAAATTTATAATTTTATTAATTAAAAATGCCAAAATTACGGTTAAAATGAAATAGAATGTCACAAAAAGTAAAAGTACTAAAAAATTTTTTTTTTGTAAATATTAATATTTTTCTCTTTTAAACATTTTTATCGACCTATTTATAGTAAAATAGAATTCAAAACTTAGTACATTTATACGATTCCATGGAATTATATAAATAATCCAGCTACCTAATAAAATATATTTTATGAAACAGAATGTGAGTGAATGGTTTTGATGTTTTGTGATTTTGAGTGACGAGTGAAGTCAGGTGTAAGGGGCGACACACGATACTTTGAACCCTTCTTAGAAATCAACAGGAAACTGTTTGTCTTATTGGTATTAGGAAAAAAAGGGTCATAACGATATTTTCATACCTATAAAATTTTCGTTTTATCGACAAGTAATATTTTTGCGAAGAAAGTAAAATTAGTGAAAAAGATTATTTTTTTAATTGTTCCTAATAAGAAAATATGTTTTTCAACTAACATCAGTATCGAATAATAGTATTGTAGAGCAGGACAACAGTCCAAAAAACAGTGCATGTGAAAATTTAAAAATATGTGTAATATTTATGAAGACAAAAAATTTATACACTCTGAATTGGAACTTATTATTAGATAAGTTACGGTAGGTAAACGAAGTCGCAGCAAAAATTTAATAGAATAATAAGAAAATTTGTGCACTATAAATAATAAAAATTAAAGTAATCAACACAAGAATGAAACCCTACAATCGGCACGCGATATTTAGCGGGTCAAAATTACCACATGATAAACGTGGACACTCCTATAAGTATCGGATTTCGACCACACAAGCCCGGGAAGCATACATCGTTGACTTCTGCATCGATTATGACTCGATGTTGACTTGTATCGATTTTTTCTTAAGGTTTTTTTTTCTTTTTCCGTTTTTATTGGGGTACTGTTTAGTAAATATTGTATTACCTATCGATCTTAGTTGACGTTAAAGTATCAAAACTTTTGTATTTCTTACATCACGCGATGAATTGTGTTGTTTTAAATTTAAATTTAACTTAAGGAAAAGGGTTGAAAGATAGTTTTTCTTGCAAAAGTCGAATGTTCCTAGTCGTGAAATAAATGGATTACCAACGGTACCAGAAGAAACTAAATGCGAAATTTTAGTGTATTTTAAAGACATATATTTATAAAAATTTTGTAAGAAAATTCGGTTTAGTACATCGATCTAAAATAATTATTACAAAAACATATACAAGTCACTAAAATATATTTTTTATTACCGAATGAGCTGATGTGAAAATATTACGTTTATAAGCAATAAAAATATGATCACGAAGAAAACGACTTTCCGGGACCCACTCAATCACCTTTAATACCCACCGTTTGCTATTTATGACTAAAAATCCATTTTTGGTAGTTAACACTGTAGCTGTTTTTGGCAAAAAAAATAAATAAATAAAATAAGGTTTCAGCCTTATGGTTTCGTATGTCTGTCTGTCCGTATATCACAGGCTTACCCGCCATAATTCCGTCCATCCAGATGAAATTTCATAGGCTGTGTGAACCCCACACAAAATTCGTAAGAGATATATATAAAATATTTACGAGTGGCTTTCCGACTAAGTGATGAAAAAAAAGTTTTGCTCAACGTATGAGGTATTGGACAGATATTTGAAAATTCAGTAAAAGCTTTTTAGTATTTTCTTTTTAATATTTAGTTGAGTTCATTAATATTTGAGTTAATTATATCCACCGACCCGCACTGAAGCAGCGTGATGAATTAAGGACTGATTTCGCTATCTGAAAACCGAAAAACACAATTTTTTCAGGTCAAATTTCTTAAAAACCATTAAGATTTTCGGCATATTTTTAAAACACAATAACACATCACCTATTTGTCTATTTTCATTTTATTTATATTACAACATAATATAAATAAATAAATTTAAAAATTCAAAGTTTTTGGGTAAGCACGAAACATCAGTTTTTCAATGTTTTTTTTAACGAACTGGTAGCGAATACCAATCACAGGAAAATCATAATCGTACGTAAGGGGCATATAGTATATGAGTAAATATACGACAAGTTGTCTTAACCTTTATTTAATTAGTACTATTAAGAAAATGTGTTCCATGTTGAATAAGTGTTCAACACGCTGCATTCAGTTATGCTCAAGAGCTTGTCGACAACGGACAATTTACAGGGGCTTTTAAGCTCCAGGCCTCCTCATCCCGAGGTGACGCCTAAGCCCCTGCAGCGGAGCATTATTGGGCTTATGGTATGATATGATAAGGCATGGAAATCAATATTTTATTTCGTGAGATGTGATCTATTAAATCGTTAAAAGTTTGTCCAATCTTCTAAATTTTTGACGGTGTCATCAAAAAATCAGAAAACATCGAGGAAGTAGCGCTTAACAAATGGCTTAAACGAGAATAGTTTTTCCTAAAGTGTAAACATAGAATGATTCTAATTGGGTTTATTTTGTAACTCAATAGTTGTTTAAATTATTCGTAATGAATTACTAAAGTTAGAATTACTGGATATTACTACGCGCAGTAAAACACATGGCATCTTCTTTTACATTTCATCTCGCTAAACAATAAAATAGCCATAAAATCTGCACATCTTGATAAACGTTTGTTTTCTTTTCTAAATTTAGCTTTCCATTCGTCGCCATCACTAGATTAGTTTAAATATCATATAATATCTCACTGAAGTTTGGACTGTCGAGTGTGGTCACTTTGTTATATTAGCTATTTAAAAACGTAATAGGTTGAGTCTTTCTAACAATTATCCTGATTTTTTGTATCCGTCTTTAGTATGTTAATATAGCAATATTAAGTTACTTTTAAGCGACTAATCGATTGGCTGAATGGTTCCCGGTATGGACGAACATTCGTATATTCGTTCGGTGTCTGGGTGTAAAATATGTATATACTATAAAGGATGTTTAAATATGTATATCAGTTGTCTTGTACCCATAATACAAACATAATACTTGCTTACTTTGGGATTAGAGGGCGCTGTGTTATGAAATGTGTCAGTTATTATTATTACTTTTATTTAGCAATTTATCGTCCGATAATCAATGTTTTTGATACTTCGAAATAAACGATTCTGTTTCCAAATGAAAAATTTTGATAACCATAAAGGGGACAGAGGAGCGAAATTTTCGTCTTGACGTCATCCAATAGGAATCGGTACATTTCACGGTCGGTAAGGCGCTCTATGTCGCACGGACACAATAACCTCCAGAATGGTAACTATAAAAGTGGGATTGTATTTTTTTTAGTACAGTCGTAAGTCGAAATGCCGGACGGGCCCTTTTGATCGGTCCGATAAAACTATAACGTATACGATGTTCACGTGTTGAATTTGTTTTGTGCGGATGTGTTATGAATTTATTATTTATTTTCTGATGCGAAAAATTAATGCTTTTGAAGTCACTTATTTGTTTTTAGTTTTATAACTGTTATTTTATTATAGATGATGGTAGTGCATTCTGGTTTCATAAAGAAAATCTATGTCACGTATAAATTAAGGTAGCCATGCCAATAGAACTGATCACTGACCGAAGTTTGTACAGAGTTGAACTATGCATTCACTTGCTTGGCTTTAACTCGTAAACTAGTTGAACCTAGATAAACACACACAATCACAACAACGTCTAGGTCCCAAACTAAGCATTAGCTTGTATTTTGGGTACCAAGCGAAGACACCACATACATATAACAACCAAGACCCGGTGCCAGTATTAATATTCATCATATAAATACTGACCCGACCTGGGATTCGAACCCGGGACCTCCAGCTTCGCAGGCAGGGTCGCTGCCCACTAGGCTAAGCGGTCATAATTTTCGTCTAGTAAGTTCGTACTATAGGTACGGGTAGATTTCTTTGTCACTTTACAAATGATTCTAGGCATTAGATATAATTTAAAAACTCTTTTTATATATATTATATTTTTTGCGTAAGCAACTCGATACAGTGTTGCTACTACGTCAAACATAAGTACTACTACGAAAAAGAGGCAACTGAGTGTATTAGTTGGGACGGATATCTCGCCGGCGGCCACCGACCAACGCAATTTATTGTTAGTTGATCGCGGGTCTCCATGGTAGTACGATCACTTTGCTGCGCCTTAACTCAATATTTTAGTACCGAGTGATACTAAAAAAAATACACGTATTTTTTTTCTAATAAAATAACTTTATTGAAATTTGGAAAGTAATAAAAAAATCACCTGGTATATTAATGTTATAGAGTTGATTAAATTTTTCAGAATAATCGTTCAATATTATAGTTAGAGGGATAGAAAAAAAGCGATTCTCGCAAAAATGCTAATTTAGAGCCGAATATTTCATAAATGGAGCTAAATAATTTGAAATGAAAACCCTATTTGATTATAAAATACCTATTCAACAAGACTCCACTTGAAAGGTTAAGTGATTTTTTTAACTGCTCTTATTTTCTTATAGATTAGACATCCTTTATAGAATTAGTTTTTTTCCATATTTTAATACACGCCTATAACGCGTTTAGTTATACTAATAGTTACTACTAATAGTTAGCGAGTAAAATCCCTACAACATATTACATACATACTACAACGAAACAGACAGATGGACAAGGAGAAACTATAAGGTTTCCTTGTCCGACTATGAAAACCTATGAATGGAGAATCATAAAAATAACTAACTCATTAAAATAACTACAAAATAAAACCGTTTTAAAATAAATTTCTTTTAATTACATAATTTTTTTCTTTGATTAATTACGGTTTAATGAATAATTTTTTTTCGTAGAAATAGTATATATGAAAAATTCACCCTTAACTACTCGATATTTTGTCTGTTTCACATTTGATTATAATATTTACTTGTAACACTTCAGTGGAAATAGCTTTTTATACTTAAATTAAATGTAATTTACATACATGCACACTTATTTACACGCCAGTTTTCAGAGGGGTACTTCTTTCGTTTCAATTAATTACAAAAATCATTTCGTGCAGACTAACACGATTTCTGATATTTAAAATTTCACCTTTAATTTGGTCTTAATACGTTTTCAATTAATGGCTTATACGCCGTTTACCGATCTATATATTACGTCATAAAAATAATACATAAATATAACATATGTAACAAAAAAAAGTTCACCGAATCATTACGAACACAAAAAAAACAGATATTTTTCTTATTTCTTATCTTATTTACGAGGAAGCGGTCAAGAGTGTAAGTTCTGATAAATATTTTTCCCCCATTTTCCGGCTCTCGTTTCTTACAGGCCGATTGTTTCCGCTGTCCGCGGCACTCTGAATTTATGACCACCGTGTGACCTCTACAGATAAATTGTATTGATGATTATTGAAAATGATACATTTGTTTCAATTCAGAGAGGAAATTTATAGTTATATTTGAAAAAATTACTTAAAAAATTACTGATGATTGTACACCAGTTTACTAATTAATTAAGCCATTGGTGTATAAAAAATCGCTAGATTTGAAATTACGTATTCTTAATTTGGAATAGTAGGAAAAAAAGTAGAGAAGAAAATGATAAAAATAAGAAAAGAAAAAGGACGACAAATGAAAAATAAACTTAAAGTATGATTAAAAATCTTTGGTTACAATAATAATAACAACATCATTTCCAACAAAGTCGAAATAACACGAATTTGTAGTCCATGCATTTAAAATCGCTAGCCATCACTCGTATTTAAGTATTTATATGAAAAATTAATAATTTACTTACCATTATTATTTTAAAATACGCTTAATTTTTCAGGAAGTACCTACAAATGTGTTTATAATAAGAATTATTTACGAATAAGTCCATATATTTTATTTTATTTTGATAAAAATAAAAATTATGATAAACGCTTTAATAGCCACGTAAACTCCCGATTGTAACGTAACATAAACACACAGCACATTTTGTAAGCACAATTTCTTTTTCTACTTTATTCAATACAATCAATACACCACAATCCCCGTACATCATAAATATATTTTTCCACTATCGTTCCTATAACGCGGCATATCCTCGATCTATGATTTTATTCTACGCAATTTATTTTCAATAAAGAACTATAAAGTGACTTATCTAAATGGTGCCGTGTGACAAAGGGGGGCGCCACTGTCATAAAAGTCAAAACGTATTTACGCCATATTGGAAAAGTGGCGAAATGACATTAGTGTTTTTCCAACGATCGTGCGCTATCTAAAATTACTTTTTTCCCCGTTTTCTTGGCGTGGCGACACGCGAATGGCTTTGTTTCTCGTTATTGAAGGAAATATTAATGGACACTTTGAAATAAATATTATATACACGGTGAATAAAGTTAATTCTGGTTATAAATATTTTTTCAATAATATGACGCATAATTATTTTATTTCCATGTAGATAGTTTTTTTCCAATGTTGCCTGGGATTTTGGATTTTACTTACATATTTTATAACAAAATCCCGTTTCCATAGCCTTACCTATTTTCTTCAGGCAGAGTTTTCGTAACAATTTGCTGTTTTGGGAAATGACAGATCTGTGGATGATATCTTGTTGTTCATTTGTTGACGCCATAAAGTAAATTAATTCAACAACAGCGTTTGGTTGTTGGCACGAACGATTTGCTACATTATAGGCCTTTATATGTTTTATAAACAAAACAAATAATATTTTTTTTGTGTTAATACGTCGTTTGCACCAGCTTTCGTTAGATCGCCTTTTTATTTTATGGATAGTAAGACTATATTATGTTGTGGACTGTCAATATAATTGAAACAAACATAATTCCATAGATGTATAAATTTACAAGATGCGCATACTTTTAAATGAGTACATAAGTCAAAAAAGTCTACGTTTAATTTGACTATTGTAAAAACAAAACAATATAGAAAAATGTAACCAATATTTCATACTGTTAGAAGAGAGAGTTACAAATAAATTATAAAATATAGTTATCTCAACAAAATTCAAAATATTGAATCAAATGTGTATTTTTAATATTTAACACAGAAACCGAATCGTAAAAGTTACTACTTTTTTGGCACGACATCGAGGACATCACCAGCAAGTATAAAAAAAATGGAAAATAGAAATTTTCCGATGATCATCACTTACGACGACTGATTTGCAATTAGAGATAATCCCACGGCGCTTCATCGCATAACAAATAGCGGAGTGCACTTATGTTACAGCTAGCTCATTTACATGTTATTTCGGCTAAGGCCCCGCGGGAATCGTATCAGACATTTATGACTTCCGGTATTAAAAAAGCCTCAACATAATAACAACATAAGGCACTGTAACTCTGAGGCACGAAAGGCCCGCGGAAATTCGCTATTGTGAGACGCCTCTTTAAAAACGTTGGGGGAATCGGATGAAAATATGAAAAGAATAGAAGGGAAATGTAACGGGAAACCGGGAACCGTCCGCAAATATAATTTGCATAGCCAAGCAGCCCGGTTTCGGTCGGACCGTATTTGTGGTCGGGATATCGTTTTATTGCATTTTTTGTTCGGCCTTTGTAGCGGATTCTTTCTATATTTCTCATCAGTTCGTGTTTGTATTCATACGTTAGGTTATCGAATTGTAGTGAAGTTTGATCTTGCGCTGTGTTGAAATATTTCTTGTGTTAAATTGTTTCCCAAACATAAACTGGAATACCTGGAATAATTAAGGCGTAGACTCAGTATAGATTGCCAAAACCTGTGCTGCTTTAAATGAAGTGATTGGCCTAGTGTAGGCCATATATAACTTTTAATAAGAATATAATGCCTAGATTTCTATATACCTAAACATAACGTTGCTCACGGGTTGCTACGATGTCTAGCTTGGATCGGAAAAGAAATATATTATATATAGATCCCAAATTTAGAGATTTTATGTAACGTCTTAACCCAAGACCCAATACTTATGGGCCTTGTCTAAAGCAAATTAAATAGACTACAAAAAATATACAAAAAAGTAGGAGACTAAATTCAATACAAGAAACCACAATTTCTTTGATAAATACATGACGGAGTCAAATTGTGTGAACCCTCGGTGTGTTTTTTTTTTTTTTTAATTATCCGAGAATCGCATTGTTTACAGCATTGAGTGAAGATATAATAATCCAACCTTAATATTATTAATAAACTACATAATCTATGAATAGAAAAAGAATATCATAATAATATCGAATTCAAATTGTAATTGAACACTATAGTCATTCGATAGAAAAATAGAACAAAAGATCGATTAACATAATTTCACTCGATGTCGGAGTCTTTGAACTACCGTAACACAAAGGCTCCCGACCTTTTTGTTCTGACGGCATCTGCGTTGAATCGAATCTACGAAATCGATTGTGAATTATTACAATTCATCGTCGATTATGATCGAAGGAAGCGAAGCCGGATTAAAACACAAAGCGCCGCCAAAGGCTTGGCTAAACAAATATTGATTCAAAGAAACAATGGTATTGATCGTATGACCGTGGATAAGAAATTGAGTGAAACATTTTGTAGGTACACCTACAAAGAAATTTTGTATATATGCACATCCATATCCAGCTGAGTGTAATTTGTTAGTACTATCACCTGCCAAAGTTCATATTTATGGTCAATCTTAACAACTTTCGTTCTTATATGAGTTTCAGAATCAAATGAATTTTAAATTCCAACGCGTAAAACGCAAGGCTCGTTCTAGAATTAATTTGCAGTTCTAGTAGTTAAATCCACTAATCTCGTTGACCACTCTCATAAAGTTAACACGTCACTTTGACACTCATCAATCGTTTATCTCATCTTTCAACTTGTCACCACTCAACTTCGTATTAAGTTAAAATACGCGGTTAAGACCCGCGTATTAATTAATTGTATTTCCATCTAAGCTTATCGAAAGCTCTCCCTTCAATGTGCCAAAAAAATTATCCTGTTGTTTCCAGAACGATTTCTCTCATAAGTATTTTATTATTTATTTATATGTGTCTATTAAATTTCATTTGTTTGAATCATGTATTTTTTTTTATAAAGCAGTTTACTGCACTCAAAAGTGGCCAGCTTGATAATAGATACGGTACATTGCGTTAATCTACGAAAAGTAAAGATTTTTTATTACTATAGACCTTTTAGATCGTTTATATTGAACAATTAGTTTTTAAAATTTTCCACAAAAATATACCCACAGCTTTTTCGCCCAGTTCAGCGAATCAGCCTCTGTCCACCGAACCTAATTCGTTAAGGAGTCAACGTCCTTTGCTCGCAAAAACATCTAAAGAACTATGCCCGAACATTTAATCAAGTAATTTGTGCGTGTGAACTTGGTAGGTCAGTACAAGAGGCGGACTTAAGGGCACGTGTAAGAGATAAAAAGATCTATAAATATATTTGGTGCGAAAACCGTATAGGCGTTTTTAAACGTCCGTTCGTCCATCACATTTTCCGGACGGCGAAGTTTTGTGGCCTTTGTATTATTAACGTGAAATTTACTGAAAAATTTACGCCTCCTCTAACCTGTGTCAGTTGGCTTGTGTGTACGTGGAGAAAGTGTATTAACAAACAAAAAGTTACTTTGAGATATCGCCGTAATTTGTACACTGATAATATGTTAATATCTTCTTTTTTAATTTTTTTTCAGCATCAACTAGGTAAAATACATAGCATTTGTTTTAGAAGGTCTTATTTCATCTAATTACAACAATAATACCTGGGACACCCTATAGAGCGCCAATCCAATTCTAGTCCCAAAGTAAGCAAGTATTATGCTTACATTATGGAATACTAGACAACTGATAAACATATTAAAAATTTTTTTTTTTAATGATATATGCTTTTATCGATACTTTTTACAACCAGACACAAAACAAATAGAGATGTTAGTGCACACAAATATTTGTCATGGACGGGAATTAAACCTGCGACCCTTGGCTTTGCAGTTAGGGTCTCGTAACTAGTCGGCCAATCGGTCAGTCAATCAATTTATGTAAAATATTAACTTTTAGTCCTGATGTTTACGAATATGCTTTGTAATTATGCTTTTTATTTTTTCTCAGTATTTATATAAAACAAAATGTACAATTTTTTTCTACTTAGCGTCTCAAATTAAATCTTTAAAGTGTTTCTTTATTCTTTGAAGAACAAAGCACATACAAGCCCTACTTAAGCCTAAGTTGAAGCAAAATGAAAATCCTTTATATCCTGCATCTGAAATATTTTTACGCGACACGAACTCGTATAAGTTTATAATCTGTAAAACTACCCGCTTATCTCAAGATAAATCTCAATATTTATTTCGACCTGCCTCGGGCAACTCGTCCTTTCATCACGTGCATTTCAATCATTCGTCAATCGACACCGCGAAAGAGAGAGATTGATATACCAAAATCAATTAGCAAAGAACGAGATAGGTAGAGCACACCCATCTTGGCCGATCTGTCGATTATTGACGTCCTCATAACTTGAACGCTGTCAGTTTATTGAGAAATGTAAGGACTTACGCCATTTAGAGACTGTTCGAAATTTTTTTTTGTTCTCGAAAGTAATTTTCAAATGAAAAGAGATGGGGTTAGCTCGCAAGATTGGAGTAAGAAGGATGTGTGCGATTAGTATGTTTTCGCATGAATTGTATGGCGCTTGAAGTATGGCGGTCTTGCTCGCGTACGTGATCTGTACTCAAATCGATTACGATCGATGGTTTTTAGTTTTTGTTTTTGTCTTAACGAAAGTGAATCCAAAGGCATGTTTGTTACACTCGAATTGCTATTTATTCACCGTACGGCTAAATAACTTCATACTTATTAGAATCAGAGCTATTTTAGTCAAGAATGTTCTTACAAAATAAATGACCGGATGAATAATAAAGTGCTTACTTTTTCATAAAATTAATTGTATAAAATATTAGGTAATAAATTTAATAAAAACTATCACAGAATATTTACAAGAACAATTTTACCACAAACAAAAATTTAAATTCTTATACTGTTTTCAAGAATTTAAATCTACTCTCCTGTAAAAAATAGTAATATCAATTATATCTGTTCCCTCATTTATACTTACTAGTGGTCGCTCAGCGGTCAAAGTTCGACCGTACTCACTTTTTCGAAACCACCAATAATATATAGGCGAAAGTAAGTCCATTCAAACTGCATCAAACGACAGACCATTAAACTCGTACAGTTGAAAGTATCAGTATTAGTACATCTAGATTTTAAGCTATTGGCATTCCTTTTCCTCATAAACTTTAACTATGCCAAATCTCATTCTCTTCATGTATTAGTATATAGATTTTCAAATAAAGTGATAGTTTTACATAAATGTGAATATGCATTTTTTTCCTCAGAAATCAAGGTCGTAATTCCTTTGAACACTTTTCGCTATTACTCGTAGTTTAGGATTTGGCCTTATAGCCTTATTTCAAAAATTCACCTGTATATAGATTTTAGTTTTTTGTACTCCTACTCCACATAAACTTTAACTATGCCGAATATCACGCTCCTTAATTCGTGGGTGTCGTAAGCTTAAATTACGGCCTAAAGGTTTTTCTTCACGTATTTATGTATAAATATTAAATGAGACTTCTTTTATTCTCAGTGATGTACCAGAAGCGGTTAAAGAAGGAACGCAAGCAGAGACAGCAACTACAAGCACAGTTGGAGGCAGAGCTAAAACGGCGGCAGAAAGTAGAAGAAGCGCTGAAACAATCTGGGGCCCCCTCTGAAATATTAAGGATCGTTACAGGTATGAAAAGCTACAATTGAAAGTCCCAGCACACAAGTAGCAAAAAGTGATGCACGCTAACCATTGGTTTCAGTGTGCGATAAAATAGGTTCGTTCTATGTTTCGCATTTGGGGTGCGTCTTCTGTGGATTTGTATCATAGTCTACGTCTCCGCTCATGTAAATGTTGAACTAAGGGAAAATATATGAACGACAAACTAAGTATGTCGTTGTCTAAGACAGTCGAGTTGACTTAGATTTCATTACGTTTGTAATGATTATTTCTAACAAATCACGACAGTTTGTTATATGATATTTGTTCTTATGATATTTGTTATTTGTTGACAGTTTGTTATATGACAGTTTGTTATCTGATACTTTTCTATAGCGTTTGCTGTCTATAATCGGATTGAGATTGAGCTATCAACGAATGCACTACGGTATTTTAGTAAGCTTTATATGAAGACAGACGTTGAAACGTTGAGACGTAGTGAAATAAGATAACCTATAACGATTGCTATCTTTTAATTTATTTTTATGTGAGTTTATAATTGCTATTTAACACAGAATAAAGTTTTCATGAAAAGGATGACAATTTCCTCTATGCCTTCATTTAATAAACGTTGAATAAATTCATTTATGTAAAAAAACTTTTCCACATTTCTATTTAGAATTAACAAGATGGCATTACGGAAAAATCTTTAAAATATTCTAAAAATATTCGTGTAATTTGGTCGAACTACGGATAACTTGGGATCCACTCGGTTAATGCCTCAAACATGTCAATTCCACTCAAACCATTCAACAAGTTTCAACATGAAATGAGCGTCCAACTTGAGTTACATGCCTCTGACATGTTAACTTGCTGTCTGTCAAACTGTCTGTATATGACTTCTATTTACACCACATCCATACTTAACTAGCGTTATATCTTCAATATATTATATACCTTATTTCTATTGCTGTAAAGTTGGTTATGGGAAATAAAGGTTAGGTAGTTATGGTGTATAGTCATACGGTAAATCAGTACGTGCGTGATGTAAGAAGGGTGGATAAACGTCGGTGAACGCTTGTACTAATCTCCGTGTCAGGAAATCGTTTCGCACAGTTCATTTCAAAGGGCTCAAGGACTTGTATTTAACTATTTCTTGATTTAACAGTTTATTAGCCATAATATATCTTGTACATCACGTAGAAGATTAGCTAATGTATGTACGTGTATATAAAAATATTTATATGGATTATATGATATGATGAAAATAAATTATGAATAATCTTTTTACTGATAATGTTTTTTTGATGTAGATAATAATTCAGATAAAATTCGATTTCAAAGCTCGTGTCGTTTTTGACAAAGCTTTTTATACATAAGTTCATATACCTGTGTATAAAGTTTGGGCTGACGCTTGAATTCAATAGGATAAAAAAACGTTCATGAAACCAGTGTCGATTGGACGCTCACCAACCTTCCAAATGTATCCAAACAAAGGACCGACAGTCTCTCGCGTTACGGGAATCGAATCCAATAGAAATTACGCTCTATACACAGTAAGACCATATGAGATGAATAAAAATTATTTTTTTTTTGAAATATGGAAAATTTGTTATCACCCTGTCATAATGTTATATTAAATCTTTCCATACCTATACTTATATGCCAAAACCTCTTAATTTATGGATCTACACACTATATTCGTATTGTTTTCTGATATAATTGATGGCGATAAAAAAACATGAAAAACAGTAACAGAATATTCATGAACACCATGGGAAAGAGTTCAGTGGTAGACTTTTCGTCAAAGTGCCCACCTGTGTTTCATTCGTTAAAGCTTGCTTATATATTTTGTTTTCCACAGAAAACTTGAATTCTTCAGCAACTTCGAGCAACGAGACTGGACGTGAAAACGGTCCCGAAACGGCGCCCGCCGAGCCGGCGCCATCTCCGCCCTTCGAGCGTCCTGACAAATGGTATCCACCCCCACCACCAGTCGACATCATGGCAGGAGGAGCTGCCTTTTGGCAGAACTATTCTGGTGAATATCGATTTTAGCTCTAGATCAACTTAAAATTGTAATAGTTTCCGAGTATCTACGGCATGTAGAATGTATGTATTCAGTTACTCGAGTAGAATCCGTACGGATAAGCTTATTATTAATCTAGTACTAAAACGGTAATTATAATAGTACCTGGAACATTCCACACAGCGCCATCTAGTCCCAAAGTAAGCAAGTATTATGCTTGTATTATTGGGTACTAGATAACAGGCAACCATACTTAAATATTATTTTTATAATATATACATATGTAAATATTTTTTACATCCAGACATGGAACAAATATGTTCGTACGCAGAAATATTTGTCCCGGGCGAGAATCGAACCCGCGACCCTTGGCTCCGCAGTTAGAGTCTCTACCACTCGGCTAATCGGTCAGTCGATAGTTTGTCAGTCAGTCAGTTAATAGATGCAAACCTCATACCGGAAAAAGGAAAAATAGGTTGAATTTCGAATACCGGCGTAGTCCTAATGCAACGGTACAGCTCGTAACGAAATCGCTGTTTGGAGGAAACATGATTAATGTACGCACCGTGAACTTTTGATATTGACTTGCACAATGAACCAATAAATAGCAAGCAAGCATTAGATAAAGTTGATCCATGTCAATCTACAGCAAAATTAGTAACAGGACTTGAAGTTAGCATACACTTTCAACACAAAATCTCGTATTACATTCAGCACGTGATCATCAAATGGCAATCGTCAAAATCTAGCAACCCGCACTAGAGCGGCGTGGTGGATTAAGCTACAATCACCCTCATCCCGAGGACCTAAGCCTCTGCAGTCCGGCATAATGGGCTGACATGGATTCGCATTACACTAAACAAGAAACCATTTCATGGCTACGTCAAATATATTTAGGAACCCTTTGTTACTTTTCTTCGTATTCACCGGACTTGGCTCTTACCGACAACAATTTTTTCTGCAATTTGGATATCTTATCCATAGAAAAAAAAGAAATTGTCTTTACGAACGTGGTTAAGTTCTGCTCCCCAGAATCCTACTGTAGCGACATTTTGTTGTAAAATGGCAATACATATAAATAGTTTATTTTTTTAGTAATTTCTCGTTTAGGTTTTTATATTTTGAACGGCAATTTCGTGATACGACCCATAACAACATATAACAAACCATGTGTAGTATTAATTTTCATATTTCATAAAGTTTTATAATTTAAACATATATTTTTATTAACAACTAGCTTTCCGCCCGCGGCTCCGCTTGCGTGGACTACACAGTTGTACCACCGGGTCCCCCTTTTACGGGATAAAAAGTAGCCTATGTTACTCTTCAGCCTATAAACTATATCTGTGCAAAGAATTATAGTGATCCCATTACAACTGTGTAGTACACGCGAGCTGAGCCGCGAGCGGAAAGCTAGTTTGGGAATAAAATATAGCCCATGTTACTCATCGCTAAAATAGCTTTATATTGGTGAAAGGACTTTTAAAATTGCTTAAGTATTTTTTGAGTTTATCCGTAACAAACAAAAATTCAAATTTTACCTGTTAATAACATTAGTATAGATAAACGAAAAATGACGTGTTGTAACACTGCAGCTTCACGTATACGGCCAGCATTGCTAAAACCGCCGAATTTTTTTTCATGGCCATCAATAAATGCGAGCGGCCCCCGACCGCGGGCTACGTCAAACGAATTTAATAAAACGTTAAAAAGTACCCACATATCAATTTATGTTCGTCATATCGCGTGCCTTGAGCGAATCGGGTATGCCGGGAATTCTAAAAGCATAATTCCTTTGTATGCGATACGTCAATTCGTAAAAGTGCTTTAAAAAATAAGAAAATCTAATAAAAATACTTTTTATATGTTTTATTTGGGGTGGAGACGGACACACGCAAAATTTAAGTAAACGTATCATTTAAATTAAATTAATCTACTGATAGATAAAGTTTGTATAAATATTTATATATATTACATTCTGTGTAATAGTAATTGTGTTCTTTGGTTATTAATCAATAATTCATATGTAATTTCAAAAGATATGTGAATAGTTGACAAATTAAATTTTTAAATAGAAGATATTCTGATACGAGAAGAAGCAATTTTCGCGCGATAGATAAGCTTTGCAGCAAAAGTTGACTTTTTATTAAAATTTGACAGTATTGTACAGAATATTATAGTTACCAATCCCTCAGGATTTCGCGTGACATCTGATAGATGTAATATGGATGGATGGATTTTAATACTAAATCCCTTTTATGATTTTAATATGTGATATATTCAATTTTTCACTTTAAATATTATTGTTGAAAATTTTCTTATGCAGAACCACTTTGTTCTCAAATAAAAAACGTCATAGTTAATTTATTAGGAGTTATCTATAAAAAAATAAAACAGGCAATTACTTTGAAAGAAATTTAAATATTTATATAATAAAAATAATTACCCATTTTATGTACGCATTTCTAGGTATATCCTGAATCCGTTTATGAAACTTCAACCATTCCATTTTAAGTATGCTTACCTCAAACCATGCTGTCAATTCTCTAGTACTTAATTTAAAATGGATCAGCTTCAGCCATGGCTTGCTATTCTTCGTTATTGACTTTACTTGCTGGCCTATCTCTTAGTATTAGGCCTAGTTAGCCTAATATATATTTAACATAGAAATTTTTTTTTAACTTCGTTTAGAAATTACAAATAAATAGTTTTATTTTACAAAGAAGGCATTGATACAAAAACAATTTCCTGCATTTTCGTCACGCCGCCGTGTCGTGCTTTTCAAGTAGGGAAATTGCAACTAATTTAAGTGTTGCACTCAACGACGTTAGGCCGACGCACGCGAGCACGCCATTTCACTGAGCTGCGGTGACAGACAAAAAAATAATACGTAATTACTATTTCTTTTTTTAATTTTTCTTCATTATTTTTTAGTGTTAAATACTTAAAGAGAATACTTATAGAACTACGTGACGGTGGTTTATTCACAGTTAGACTGATGGCCGAGTGGCTATATAGAGACCCTGACTGCTGGATCAAAGGCCGCGAATTCGATTACCACCCAGAAAAAATATTTGTGTATATGAACCTGTCTACTTGTTCCGTGTCTGGGTGTAAAATATGAATACGTGTATATTATTATAAAAATATTTAAGTGCGTATATCAGATATCTAGCACCCATAATACAAGCATAATAATTATTTACTTCAGGATTAGATAGCGCTGGGTGTGAATTTTATTTCTGAGACCAGATCTATACTAAGATGAATTGTTTTTTGCAAATCTCGCCTATTTTGTGAAATCCTTTTCTAGATTCTTTTCTTCTTACTGATTTCTTCTGTCAATAAGACATGATAATCCAGATTCCATTTCATTTCATCAGTCCTTTTTATACCCCACTGCAGGGGTTTAGGCCTTCCCTCGAGATGAGGCGGCTTAGAGCTTACATCCACCACGCAGCTCCAATGCGGGTTAACGGATCTGTTGACAGCAACCGGGACCGACTGCTTAATGTGCTCTCCGAGGCACGGAGTTAGTGATATTTAATGTACTTAAGTCAGAAAAAAGTCATTGGTACACGCCCGGATTCTAAACATGTTCACATGGCCTTAGATTTGAAACAGGTTCGCTGCTCGGGCTATCACGACATCATATTAAATAAAAAATCCATAATAAATATATAATACATTGTCGACTCATGACCATCATCTTAAAGGCAAAAGTGTAACCAAAATCAATTTAATAGTTCTTAAGTTATTAGCTTACATACATAAATATAAACAAACAGTCATGGAAGTTATAAAAGTGAATTTTTGATCAAGGATGATCGATTACTCAATTTCAATAGCCTTTTAGGGTTATTATACAGTTAGACATAATCGTATCATAGACGTAATAACATACACAAACCGCATAGTGACCACTGAAGAAATGTGAGTAAAAAATATACGCCACGGAATTAATATACACCAATTGATGTTTGATATATCCCCTATAAAATATAATTTACTGCGACATAAATGTAAAATTTGTATTGGAAAACAAATGTAGATGCCGAAATTATATTTCAAGTGTAATTTAGCATAATGTTTGTTCCGTGTCTGGGTGTAAAATATCTATATATGTATATATTATAAAAGTAAAGAATACTTAAGTATGTATATTTTTGATTCTATCGATTAAAATATATAGATATAAACGGCATCGGAAAATTAAATTTAGCGTCCGATTTAAAAGGTATTTAAACTTCTATATTTCACCTAAATAATGAAAACCCGTCGAGTAACAGACAGTATGCAAATAAATTTCTTTTATAATAAAACTTTTCTCCTTTTGCTATGTAAACGGATAAAAGAACGCGACTGTTGTTCTCGGAGCAATATAAAGTTGGAAAATTAATAAAGAAGAGCCGGCTGGCTTACACCCACTGCTTTATGCGCTTGTAAACTCAATGGAAATGAAAATGGGTAGCACAGGTGTGGGTTTGACATTATTAATCTTTCGTGTACGATATACGATTAAAAGATACGCTTTGACTGTTTAAATTTCGTTTCAAATCATCGAAACATTTCTATATCAGTCATGATTTAAGAATTTGTTGAAAGTTTGCAGCTCGGTGTAACAATGGGTCGTTTTACGAACGAGTCACAAATATTCAATGAAAAAGTAAACATTTTGCCTCTGTTAATACATAATGGGTATTGTTCAAAATTTTGCAATGTGGCCATAATTTTTGTATTTATAGGAATAGGTGTTCATTCAACAGAATTTTTACAATCGATTATTCCTTGAACATCCGTTCATAAAATTTTAAAAAATCCAGGATGTATATACTCGCATAAAAAAATCCCTATATATTATTCCATACCTTCAGCCTATTAATGCCGCACTGCAGAGGCTTAGACCTCCCCTCAGGTAAGCGGGCTTGGAGCTTTACCCACCACGCTGATCCAGTGCCAGTTGGTATATTTGTATATTAGTCACTTGAACATAATTTCAGTATTGTTGAATTTGAAAAAAAAAACTTAATTTAAATACATCATTCATTTCTATACTTTTAAAGTATTACAATTAACCGCTATCACTTTTTACGTGGTGGATTAAGCTTCTAGCACCCTCATACCGAGAGAAGGCCTAAGCCCTTCTAGTGGAGCATAAGGGGCTGATATGGTGGATATTGTTACTTATCACTTTTACCATTAGTATTTTTTCAATACCCAAATTTTTTCGTTAACAATTTTATAAAAATTTCAATTTCACTTAAATTTCTATTTTAATTTCAATATTACAACAACATTCTTGCACTAAACGGTTTTCAACAACACTCCGAAAAACTCAAAATACTCAAAACAAAATCAATATCCCTGAAAAAAAAAAAAGAACCCTATACAGAATTCAATTCTATCTTCGATTCGTCACGAGACAGTCGAATGGTAAAAAGTTGTATACAAGACCCGAAGGCTTGGACTACCTGTTACCGATACGGTAGTCCTTGGACACAAAAGCGTTAAATATCGTCCTTTCTACATCAACCTTCTCGAATTCCGTTTAGAAGAATTAATTCAACCCACTTTTTTTTTTACCACTCGAAAATAATTAATTTTTCGCTAACAACCGTTTTAGGTCGAGAGGTGTGGATTGCAAAGAAAAAAAATATCTAGTTAAAAACTCCGTAACGAACGCCCGAACAATAGTATCGGATATCGAAAAATTATAAACGCGCAAACGATTAAAAAAAATAATTAATACAATGTAATGGAAAGTCGTTATTAAAACGGAAAAAAAGTGTCACAGTCGAGGTACTGCGTTTTTTGTAGTGCCTAACAAAGAAATTATCTGTTCTCTCCAGAGGAATACCAACGAAATGTCTTTTCTTGCTTCGATGTCTATTTAATTATAAAAATCGGTTCGTTTCTACGGCAAAATCAATCGACCATTGTATCATTCGATGTTTTTCTCGTTCAGTAATCGATCGCTAGACATAACATCACGATCAGAACATGAAATAAGATGGAAGGAGTCCAAAACTAGAAAAGAAACAAATAACTCTACACAGATAATGACTTTTGTATTGGGTTTTTATATACCTTTAACTTTAAAGAATTATAGCGTGAAATATATAGGGTTTAAATTTGTAGACAATGTTTTGTAAAGAAAATTGATTATAAAAAAATTAATTTAATCCTATTAAGAGTACTTTTAAAAATTTAAATCTATGGCAGATATTTTCATAAAAAATGTTAACATACTTAACTTAAACAATTTTGCAATTCTAAAATTAAAAAATCAAACCTTGTAGACGAAGTCGCGTACGCCATCTAATTTTACACATAGTAGTAGCGAAACTGCTTCTTTCGGCTCTTCAGAAGGTCGTGGCTCTTATCCCAGAAACTGGCATGCACCAATGAGTTTTTTCTGGCTTAAGTCCGCCGTTGTCACCGACTCTGTGCCTTTGAGAGCACGTTAAGGCGTTGGTCCCGGTTGCCGTCACCAGATGGCAGTCGTTAAAAGCCACCAACTCGCACTGGATTATCGTAGTGGATTAAGGTAGGAGGCCTAAGCTCCTGTAGTATGGCATAGTAGATATTAATATGAAAACATGAGCTAATCTCAAATCTTCCATGTCAAAAGAGTTCGCAGCATCTTTCACTCTCTTCTATGACGGCCGTTGGACAATTCAGTTTCTAAAAATATAGCAACACGATGAAGATAGATGAAGGAACATTTCGTAAAGCATTTTGTTGCTAAAAGAGCAAAGATTTTTTTATTTAATAAATATACATCACAACAGCGTCTAGGCCCTAAACTAAGCATTATCTTGTGTTTTGGGTACCAAGCGAAGACACCATATACATATAACAACTAACACCCGGTACCAGTATCAATGTTCATCATATAAATACTGACCCGACCTGGGATTCGAACCCGGGATCTCCAGCTTCGTAGGCAAGGTCGCTACCCACTAGGCTAAGCGGTCGTCATTGATAGACGTTGATTGAGATTGTTTTCGTATCTATTATTGTGAAGGCTAATTATGTTCAGACTGTATGCGTAAAACACAAACAAAAATAACCAATCACTGGCCTTTTTCCACGGAGATAGAATTAAACCAACGTGAAAATACGTATACATAAATAAACATTAATAACGAAATAAAACAACGTAAAAAAATACAATTTTGATCATTCGACCTTTAATTTATCGATGACGTTCAGTTTTCTTTTATGAAACGAAATAAATAGATCAATAAAGCGTTTTTAGATCAATTATTGTTATTAACACATATATAAACCCTCTACATAAATAAAACGACAGCGCCCCCGAAGTAGGTCGGGCGATGACTGCGCGTTTTCACCGTAACTAATTTGTTGAATTAAAAGTCCGACAATCGGTGCGCCGCACTTCTGTTTACAAAATGGCCGACATTCAGGAAGGAGCACTCCCGCTGGGCCTTTATTTAATTATTATCGAGTTAAAAACCGAATAAACGAATAGACGAAAAAATTCGTTGATGGTATTACCAATATTAATTTATTTGTAACTTATTGTAATTTATTGTAAGCGTAGATGGTTCAATTTTCATTTCGTCCAAAGCTTATATTTAGTGCTTTTTGAATTTAGGGAAAATACCAATTTTTGCCGGAAATTACACAAATCAAATTTCGTGCATATAGAACCTATGTGAGATGACGTCCCTCCGTAAGGGCTACGTAGAAATGATCCAAGGTACACACGGATGTCAAGTGGAAGTAAAGGCGAGATACTTTACGAAATTGTAGCTCGTCACAATGACATTACATACAGTTTTTAGGTCGACACGTTATACGCCCTCTCCACTTGGCAAACTCAAAGTAAGGTTTTAGGCTTACTTGCTCTCAGTCTATGCTTAATCCTACGCAACAGATCTGTAGCTTCAGTGTTTTTTCTGCCTCAGTTTTCGAAATAACCTACTAGAAAAAAAACCAAAAAATAACTTTTCATTCGTAAGTATCCATAAATATATAGAATTTTCATCATGGAATTTTTTTTTAAATTAATTTATATTTATCTCCACACATTGAACCCAATATGCCTATAAATACAATCATAAAATGTTTCACGAGAGCTACGTTCTAGGTTTCGTCTCTATTAAAGTAACCAATCTACCGCAAACTATATGTAACTTCATTGCTTCGCCATTTTATCAATATAGTATATTTAAATATCAATAAAAAATTTAACTAATTGTTTTACGTCGGGTTTTAGTTAGTTTAATTTTAATTTTTTTTAAATACTAAACTTAATAATTACTAGCGTGAACAAGTGTATAGTCATTTTTATCAGAGCAGCAAAGCATGTTAATAAACTGGATGGATTCTCCGAACTTGATTTGTTCAATTCATCTCCAAGTACATTTAGAGCTACTATTTCGAAGAGCTGGTTTGGTGCGATTTCCTGATTCTGTTAGTTTAAAGTCCCACAGTAGGTATATATTTGGGTATTTTATTTAATGATAGCTATATCGTTACTGTTCTTTATTCCATATGTTTATGTAGATGTTTAAACAAACAAGTATGTTTAGTTTCTATATGTGGAAACGTTTAAATGGTGTTTAGATATAATTATTTTCTATCATTTTTGTTATATATCACAGTGATATATAATATTTAAAAAAAATAATAATAATAAAATAATAATGTATAGTTTATATGAGTTTTTAATAAAATAAAATAGCTAGAGAAGGATAATAAATACGAAACAATAATACAGAAAGAGATAGTACTAGTTTGTTATGTTCAACTTGTCGGAGTGAGAACGCGTTCGAATTTTGCGGCAATCGGAAAAAATTTCAATTCGCAGACAATGTACAAGAACGTGGTAACTTAATTTAAGTAATTACTTCTCGAAGTCTTAAACCTCTATCATCAACAATAACTCTCATTTGATCGTCTAAAGTTTGTGTAAACTTTTTTGTCTATTACTGCGAAAAGACGAATCGATATAGTGCGTCATATTAAAGAAGACTGAAAACATATCAGACTTACGCACCGAAGCTTCCGTACCACCATACATATATTTGTGTTATTTAACAAAAATAGAGATGTATTTTTTTATTCAGTACGGGATTCTTAGTTCGACCCCAACTCACACTTGATTGGCTTTTATTTTTAATTGTTTTATAACCACACCTAGTTTGACGCTTTGTAGGTAGGTGTTACTATTTTTTCAGGTTTCTTATAATATTGGAATCCCCTTAATTTTTTGTTTCTTTTTTTGATAATTCAAAAAAAGAAACAATGTCTTAACAATTTCTTAGGATGTCGTACATAACAACACATTATTCAACTGGTCATATTATGATTTACGAAATACAAGCCTTTAAAAGCAGCACAGGCAGATAAACGGCGTAGGCTTAGTAATAGGGTACCGTTGCTCCTACCCTTCGGGTACGTAACCCTAAAAGCACTAATTCGCAAAAATGTGATATGTAGGGTTTTTTACTGTTATTATTACGAACAATATTCGATAAAACGGTAATTACAATTTCTACACGATCGGGAAATTATCGAGTATTATGTGAACAAAAAAATTATAATTCTACTGATATTATCAACTTAAAAGTTTGATAGTTTGGATGTTTTTAATTCAGGCGAAAACGGTTGAACCGATTTATGAAAGGAACCTGTATTAACAGGATACTTTTTATCCCGAAATAAGGCACGGGTCATGTGGGATAATGATTCTTTAATCCAAGTATTACGCATTAACCCATTTGGGTTAGATCCTAGGTCACGAGCAATTTGATCGACAGAGACAATTGATTGATAATGATTGATGAAAAGTTAATAGGTTAATAATCATCTGAAATCTTAAAAGTACGAATGGACTAGAAGCCCCATTAATATTAATTAATAGGGCTAAATTAACTTAATAGAGCTTAGCTTAAGCCCTAATAATATTAATTTACCGTCTAACCACTCATACTATAGCTAGCTGGTGTAAGATGGAGAATTTCACTCCGAGTTTCAATGCGCAAGGTCCCCGCGCGTCGCTTTTCACCCCCGAGAAATCCCCGGTTTCAACCCCCAAAAAATGCGAAATGTCACTCCGAAACAGTTACTGTAAACTGACATTTATGGCTCTATTATAACCACTTATAACCAAACGCTGCTCTCAAATTAATTTCCTCTATGCCTGAAATTTATATGTATGTATGATGAGAGTACTAGGCAAGCTGCAACTGGAAGAGATCAGCTTTTTAATTGAAATACGTGAATTTGCCTATACATACATATATTAACGGACATTACGAGTCTTCCTAGAGCATTTTAGCGATTTAGATATTTAAAGGTCCATGTCTTTCATTTGCTGTTTGCCTGGTACCATCTCATCATATATACTATATATATTTATAGCCTATCTAATATTGGTTTCTTTTAGGCGTGACCCTTCTACAGAGGTAATAGAAAAGAGCAGGCAAGCCAGGCCGAAATGCGGGTCTCAACAGAAAGAGACAGAGAAATAAAGTACCTCGTAGGAGTACCTTGATTAATACGGTGCAGTTATTTTCCGTCCTTTTTTGTCTTATGCCCAATCGATGCCCAACCGTTACTTAAAGGGTTTTATGGGGCTTACCTATTCTAATTATATTATTTCTATGAACCCAACACGCACTTGGCTGGTTTTGTTCTTCATTAACTCTTCTAACCAAATAACTGAAACCGAAATAAAACTACCGATCCGATGCGATCGAGCGAATCGAAATCGTCGTTTTTGTTTCTGACCAAATAAATCGAATCACGTGCATCGATATTAAAATGTTTTTTGTCATTTCTTGAGCATCCGATCAAAACGGCACCTGTTGCCTTAAATAACTTTTTACTTTAAAAATTATCGGCCGAACTTTGTTCTATTAACAGTCTAAATCCAAAGAGTAGTTTGCGATGATGATTCGAAACGTATTTTTTCGAAAATAACAAAATAATATAATTTAGACATATAAGATTAGATAATATAACATAATTTAGAAGCTGCCTGGCAATATTTTGGACCCGATTAAATGGTCGAACTTATTTATTTTCTATTTTATTAAATACTAAAATTAAATGTGTTAAAGTTTCAAAATACCTCAAACGAGAACATTAAAAAAAGCAATTTAAAAAAATTGAAGGCTCGACAATTGGACCATCACCTTTCATCCAGGTCTTCAGTTCTATGTTCAGACATTGCCAAACTATTTTTACACCAAGTTTTTTGCTGCATCAAAAATACCTACTCATGATTGGGTTAGTCGCATTTATCGCGTTGCGTAAAATTCCACCATTTAATCGAGTGGTTAGATAAACCAACTACAGAACCAAAAGATGCGGATGTGATTCCCGCCCGGGGCAAATATTTCTGTGCATGAACATTTTATTTCTGAGTGTAAAATATAAGTTCCAAGTGAGCAGATGGCGCAAACTAACGGTTACCGAGCAAAACATGTTTCAATTTTAATTTTTTTATAATCCATCTTATTTTTTAAAATATTTTTGATTAGTTCGGCAAGTTTTACACGCGTTAAAAGATTTGACTACGTTCAACCGAACACGCTGTACATTATAAAGAATAATTAAGTCTATATATCAGTCATCTAGTACCCATAATACAAGCATAATACTTGATTCTTTCAGAACTAGATGGCGCTGTGTGGGATGTTCTAGATGTTATTGTTATTATTATCTGATTACTTCTATGACGTACACAATCATATATCGATCTTTTATTTTAGGCAACGTTAATCTTATCACTCGCAGACGATAACGTACTCGTGTATGCATATAAAACTTTGTATGTGCTGAAATTTCGTCTGGATACTAATCGCATTCGTGGCGTGAGCTTTCCAGTGTCTGTGAAGGATGTGTGATAATGGCGTTACGCCGTCTCTCGTTGAGCTTAAGACGTGCTTTATTGAAATACGTCTAGCTTAGTTTGTATTTGACTGTCGTCGTCTAGCTGCGTTACACACCGAGAATCGGAATACGAGCACATATCAATATGAGCCTTTTTTATTTTTTATTTTCTTCTGTTCGTACGCGCTAACAAGTATTTTCGCATATAACGTTTCACCTAGAGATCACTTACTTTAGTTTGAGTATATTTTTGTCATTTGCTTTTAAGATTAAATATATTCTTATTGGCAACTCTTTACTATCCGATAAGACGAATCCAAATTTTGAATTTGAAATATATTTGTAAATACAATTTTCCCAGGGGGCTATAAACCATTAGTTGTTTTGAGCCGTTTCCCCATAAAAGTACGATTTGACTTGAAGTCCACTTCTCTAGCTAGCTGTTGTGTACCCGTTGCGAATGGCGAGTTTTAGTCCGAGTTTAGTCCGCGAGGGCCTCGCGCGCCAGCCTTCTCCCCCGCGAAATTGCGTTAGACAGTTTCGATACTATGAAGTGACATTTCTGACTCTATTAAAACCAAACGCTGCTGTCAAATTTATTTACTGTACGCATTTTCCTGAATTGGTTGACCATTTCCCACTGCTTATCAATATTATAACATTATAGATATGAATGTAACAATTGTATCAGATTAATTATTATTGATTGGGTGGTTTTTATAGGGTTCATAGTTCGATGACAATCGTGCGTCATTGAGGATGAATCATAAAATTCCAAAATTGTCTGAAACTATTTATGAATTGAAAATAAAAATAATTTACTTGACACGGGAACATCATTAAATTGTCAAAGAAAATTCGATTTCTTTAACTACCTTTGTGCGAAACAAATTTCACTTTCGCCAAGGTAGTTTTGTTATGAAACATATAAAATGACCTTAAAAGCATTTCTTCGACTCGCCGAGCCTTGTCGCGACATCAAACGGAAAACGATTAGAGATCACAAAGCCGACAATTCTATTTTAGCGCCGGGTGAATGTTACAATATTACGTATTCAAACAAACCTAATAGCACGTTTTAGGGGTGACACTCGGCAAAGGACGCTTTTAAGTGTATAATATTTAATTGTGATGCCCTAGGCGTATAATCTCGCCCGGGATAATAGGTTTCCGTTTTGGGGCAACCCTCGAATGCGCACGATTCGATGCCCACGCCAAACCGTGACGCTGTCGACGTTCGGTGTAAGTTAAGTGAAAATATCATGAAAGTGTTTTTTTTTATTAAACTTTCGTAAAGACTCTAAATCTTCACGTCAGTTTCGCAATTGTTCACAACCGTCATATCAGTTTAAGTCAATCATACACTGAGAAATATTATCTTCAAATATTATGATGATTCAAAATTAGTAGAGCAAGGTATGCTCGATATCATCGTAAAATATGAGGAATACGAAAAAGAAAAATTACGTTTAAGTGTATTTTTCTCCTCATATTCCACGTATTTCATAACGTCGGTCATCCATTTCTCTAGTGAGGATGACACTATTCTAAATGTAATATTTAAAATAGAAACCGTGACAAGAAGGACTAGTTAATTTAACAAAGGTTAAATAAAACTAAATAAAAATTAACTATGACAAAATACTTTAATTTCTACTAACCCAGTATATACGAATTTCGATAGAATTATAATCACTTACGAAAATTTTTGCCTTTGTAAATATTCAAGTATTTTTGGCCAACATGGTCTTCGCAACAAAAATCCCATTTTTTTCGAAAGCTTTAATTTTAATTAGAAATACCATAATTCATAGACGTGGATGACGGATTCACTTTTTATCCATCATAGCCGATGCTAAAGTTGTCGTATTTAATTCATTTTGTATAATTATATTTTTTTCTGATCTTTCACAATAGGTATGTCCCATCTACATTATAATAAGACCCAAAAGACGTGAGACGCGCGAATTTTGGTGTAGTCCAACTCTTAGTACGCTTCGACGCTCTCCACTCGCGTCTACGACAAATTGGATTATTATTGAGTTTTTTTGTATGACAAATGCTTTTATTATTGGCGCTCGAGGCAGTTTGCATTATTTATAGGCCAAATTAGTTTATTTGCGTTCACAATAATAACAGTGAAATGTTGAATTCTTTGTAACTGTAACTGTAACTGTAACTGTTTGTAACTATTAATTATTTTTTAACTTTGTGGTTTTATTATTGAAAATGGTATAAATGAACTAGAACCAAGGTACGAAAGTATAATATAAATATACTATGATAGAAGAAAAAAAAGGTTAAAGGTTTTTTTTTTGTAATAATGAAGGTATTAAAAAGTAAAAAACTAAGTTATTTTATTTGATGTAATTTACTGTTTTTTGTGATAAATATTCTATTTTAGTTAACAAAATGTTGCACATACAAGTATACTGTCTAACGAAATTGAACTGAGAATGTAATTAAACTGAAATAAATTATAAAAGATTCGGTTGTAAATTGGTCTTGAATTATAAGTCAATTGCATGAACGTAATAGTTCAATTGTTTTTAATAGTATTTTATTTAAATTCATTTTATGTCCTGTGATCGTCAAAAACCTCACGCGTTAGAATTGAACAAATAATGTCTCGTAACTACGTTATGGCGTAATCGTTAAGTTTTTCACCGCAGTCGTTTTATGGAAAGTAAATAGACAAAAACCATAAGCTTTTCCAAGTCGTGACCTCAGTAGTTGAATTTAGTTAACGTTTCTTAGAAAAAGAGTAAATCATTCGCAGCCACTCCAAACACTCGGCACATAAATTGCAAACGAACGTCGTCGGGGACAAAAATTTAATTCTCCTCAGAGAAAATGTTATATCAAAGTAAGCAAAAAATGAGATTCCGTTTATGTCTTTTATATCTCGCAAATTGCAGGAGGCGGCAAGCGTTGCATGAAATTGAATAAGCATATTTCGTAAAACGACGACGTTTTCGGAGACAATTGCCTTACTTCACCTAGCTTTTGCCTACACTTCGCGAACTTTGTCAATTTACAACGAAATCTTATTACCAGATACGCTGTACTCGAAAATACATTTGGAAAAACTGATCAATTTGTGGATGTTTTATTGAAGTTTATGTGTTTACGATGTTAAGAATATATTTTGCTTATCGTGCGATAAAAGCTTTTGGTACTCAAGGTTTTGGTTTATTATTCAATAGAATGCATCCTTCTTATCTCAAAATATAAAATGCAATCATTATGATGACATATTGTTGTGTTTCTGTCGCAGGCCTAACTTTCTGATCTATGGCCGCAGGACTATAGGCAATAGGTGATCATAAAAATTATTATATTATGTTATTAAAAATAGATTTTAGTATTTTTTCTACCTATCGCTCGTTTTCTACTCCCTAAACTGTAAAAGAGACAAGAAAATCTGACTAAAATATGTATTTTGATTGAAATACCCAATGAACATTACTTTCTTTAAATTTCAAATATTTTATAATCTATTTGTAACATATAAAAATTGTTTTTCAGTTTTTTTTTTTTAATTTGCAAAATAAATTTAGTCTGTCTTATACAAGTGCCCGATACATCTATTTGCAATTTTTTTTTATTCTCCGATACACTAAAATCCTCAAAAATTTAATTTAACGATTGTTTTTTTTTTTTAATAAATTGGGTTTTTTTTAATTATTAATAATAATAATTAATAATTATAATTAATTATCTAATTATAATTAATGTATCCATAATATTATCTATTTAGATTCAGCATATGTGGCTTTCTATAAAATGTAATATTACTTTGCTTGGAATGCCACCTTCGTAATTACGTAGATGAAACAGAAATCAATTTACATTTTAATTGTCATCTAATCTGCCATTCGTGTTAAATTTAAGTGGCATATGAAATGTTCTACTACTAATTGAACATTCTAGGCCCCTTAGATACAGTTTAATATTCACATATAACACTGGGTTTTTGTCAAAAGGGTTTCATATTAAATTATAAAGCGGCGCAGACACACGCGGCCGTTTGATCTAACTACAGCGAGCAATAATGACATTTACAGGGACTCTGTCTTTTGCACTAGAAATATTTCAAGTAATCTTTGTGTGGTTTGGTATTTTAAATAGTAAATTATTTTAACTGATACATGTGGAAGTGTACTAATATAGACAATTATCAACATGTGATTACGTATAGTGTATTCTAAACTCAGTGACACATTCTAAGTTGTCTCATTTTTTCCCAGAATCTCTGGCTCAGGAGTTGGAAATGGAGCGCAAATCCCGTCAACAAGCCATGGAGAGGGACGTGAAAAGTCCATTGTCAGAACGTGCAGGATACTACAAGAATTCAGTACTTTTTAGTTCGGCTACTTAGCTGCCGACTTCAACGGACCTCGAACATAAGGCTGATCAGCCCAATGAAATCGAGGATCCTAGGAAACCGATCATCAGTGTGAAGCCAGAGTTCCGGGAGAAGTAATTTTGTTTTGTAAGAAAAACGTTGTAGTGTTAAAAAATAAAGTGCTCGACTCACGAAGCGATGCGATGAGAACTATATTAAAACAGCCAGATTAAAAATTTTAATAAACAACTAAGTTCATAAGGCTTCTCATTAAGAAGTAAAAGGTTTTTCTAGATCAAAACCATCTTAAATGAAAGAGTTAAGGTTTTTTTTCTTTGGGCCGTCTATGTAGTAAGCGAAATGGATGTGAAAAGTTTGTTTTTAGAAAGATATTGTTTGTTTTGGTCCGTAGTAACCCGGGCTAACCACTACCAGAATAATATGAGTACTAGTGCAATAATATACATACAATGTTTTTCGAATACAATATTCTAATAGACTACCACTAAAAATATTTTCAAAAATCACTAAACGCGTTTAGCCATACCGTACATGCCTATGTTGCAATTTCCATAACTTGAAAATTTGATATTTATTAAAAGTCGTATCGCATCGCACCTCTGAGTATGAAAGAGCCTCAAGTGACAGAGATCGTAATCCATATCATAGATCTCGATCAGAAGTCCCAGTTTTATATTGTAAATATCGATTATGAAATCCGATAGCATCGCGAATCGATGCGACGTAACCGCATCAACTCTTCTTCCATAGAGAAATTGTAATTAGGTATTAAAAAAAAAATGTACATATTTCGTTTATAAAATTAAGTCTAGTTATATAGACGGATTGAGTGTAAATAATTCGTCGGTAAATGACTCACTGTTGTTGAACATCGCCCCTATTCTGTGTCGTAACAAATCAAATGCCATATTTGTTCCGTAAGTTTTTCATGTATTCTTACGATTAAGCTAATTTAAATACAATGTATATTCGCTTATCTCGAAGTACATATCAGTTCATTTTATGATTATAAAATTGATTGAAAAATTCGGAATTGAATTTTAAGACTGCATTTTGATGGATTTATATAAAATAATATTTCTTTTTTAATTTCCTTCGATATTTAAACACATTTTTATTTATTGAGTTAAAAAAGATATTAATAAATTATTTTAATTCTAACAATTATGTTTTATACGTTTGGATTTTCACTTTTTGACCGCATTTCCGTCTGTATGAACGAACCTGAAACAAAAATCTTTTTGAATAGTTGCAATGTAATTTATTCAAACTAGTGCAATGATTAGATTTAATCGATTAGTTGTAAAACACAATTACTTACATTTATACGATAGTTATAATCGTTTGATAATTTTTAAAAAAACATTTTTTACAGTTCACATTTTCGACGAGAGGGTGTTGTACAATTTAAAGTTAAAGACAATCTATTCTCAAGTATAGTAATGATGAAAATAAAAAAAAAAAAACAAGAATCTGCACCCGATGCGCGTGATTCGATTTCGATGTATAGTTATGATCTTAGATTTATCGAAACGTAGTATTATAAATTATACATAACATAGATAATAGTGATTTATTTACATGATACGAAATGCTTAGTTCAAGAGACGACTTTGAATGTCTATGAATAGGTTAAAATTAAGATATAAAAAATGTAACGTTGTCATTGGCGCTCGGCTTATGTGTTCAACTTTGAATATGGTGATTTTTTTTCCAATCGGGAGAAAATTTGGAAATTTTTTGATGGAAAATACCTAAATTCATAACAAAAAAAAAACGAGAAACAGCCAAGCGCCGATGCGAAAGTGTCGCTTCATACAATTAATTTCGAAATTATCCGTAATGGGTAAAGCGTCATATAAATTACTAGTAATTATTATAAATGTTTAGCCGAACATGTGTGAATGTGTCGAGAGCATGAATGTGATGTTATATAGACGCGATTTTATTTATCTGGTTATTGATTTTTCAATTTTCAATTACATGTTGAAGTAAAATAGTATTTTTCTGTTAAATTTTAACCCTTTAACTGCCACAAACCGTCAGAGAACTTTCAAAATTATTAGAACATCATTTAATGTAATTTAGTAAATAGTATCGATATAAAAATATTGATATGGGCTTAAAATAATTTTCACAACTTTCGATTAAATTGTTTAGAACATCACGGTATTTTTACGTTTAGATAAACTCATATAAACAGACGAAAGTAATATATAGCTAAACTTGTAAATATGCGCTCAGTTTTTATGCATATGAGACTGTTAAAGGGTTAAATAAATTTAAAAAAAACCTTGTATAAATTCAGTGTACCCTTTTTCATTGAGCACAAAGTCAATTTAGTTCACAGCGTATTATTGTGCTGGACTTGTAGTTTGTGAGGCTTTCCGATTCAGTACCTTAATTTATCTAATTATATTGCTATTATACGTGTTTTTATTTATTATTATTGTAATTAAATTTAATATAATTTTATTTACTTAAAATTGTGTGTGTGCCTTGTATCGTAGATGAAAATATCAAAATTAAAAAGCTAAAAATATCCAAATGGTGGTTTTCTTTTTATTAGTATTTATATTTATAGTTAATTAAAGGATGAAAGTCAATAGAAAAATATAGTTTCACACTTTCACTTCATATGACAACGTAAAACTGAAAAGAAATTTTGCAAAAAAAAATTTCATGGTACCAAAAACTAACTTTCCGAGCTTTAAAAAAGTTTGATTCTGGCATTGATGACATTTAATTTTGAATTCCACTCAAAAATTTTTCTCTAAATGATCGCCGTGTTCTACTTGGATGAACCATCAAAGAAATATTTTTCATTACATTTTTCCACATTAATCCATTTTTCAATTAAATATCTAAACTATACAATTTATTATGTTGTATTGTTAGAAGGAAAGCATCCAAATGCGTCTCAAATACATGTCAACTTTGTATAGCATATTGCTCTATGTGTAATTGAATCACCATATGATCACCGATCATAGAAAAATTTTCTTAGTAACTGAAAATTCCGAAAGTCTCAAAATTTTATAAACGTGTTTTGTACAAAACAATTTTGTTTAAAATTTATGATACTTTTTTAATGTTTTCCGATTTTTCAATCTCACAAGAGAAAAATTAGATGACGTGGCATGTAGCGAAATATTCATTGTAATAATCCTTAAAAACCTTTATCAACAAAAATCTCCACACAGTTTCCCTTAGTTAAATATACGAGAACCAACTCATAAATAATTAGGTTTTCGTAATTTCTCTACAGAACTATATGGCGGATCACAAAATATATCTGTCTGTTAAATTTGATCAGGATTGATGGAGATAATAGACCTATGACATACGAATAGACCCACTGTTGCCATTTGCTATGTTACGGTACACTAAAAAAACCAAAAGATTGTGGCGGTCATTTGGAAGTAATAAGTGACTTCATGTTAATACAAACCTAATGCAATATGCGGAGGATCTGCTTTACTAACATTATCTGATTAATACGTATTAAATCGTTTCTGCACTCATTGCAAAGAATGGGATAACACTGGATTTTTTTTAAATATAATTTATACATCACAACAACGTCTAGGTCCTAAACTAAGCATTAGCTTGTGTTTTGGGTATCAAGCGAAGACACCACATACATACAACAACCAAGACCCGGTACCAGTATTAATATTCATCATATAAATACTGACCCGATCTGGGATTCGAACCCGGAGCCTCCAGCTTCGTAGGCAGGGTCGCTACCCATCAGGCTAAGCGGTCGTCAAAAATGAATTGAAATTGGATTAACAGTATACCATCACAAAGATAATTTAACAACGATCAAATCTAAAAAACCTATGATGTCAATTCTTAATTAGGTATAGTACAATAAATCGATCCTAGTGGCTAGAAAATGATTGAACGTGATTGTCCGTATCTTTG
The DNA here is from genome assembly GCA_949709985.1 of Luffia ferchaultella. Lineage (NCBI taxonomy): Eukaryota > Metazoa > Arthropoda > Insecta > Lepidoptera > Psychidae > Luffia > Luffia ferchaultella. The sequence goes on along the minus strand of OX453245.1, from coordinate 2,397,389 downwards.
TTGTTTTATCATAATAAACAAAACCTTTTTTTATTATTAATTAATACATATTTTTACTTTACACTTATTTTGGATATGCAAACGTATTTATTACAAGTAGAAACTAACAGAGCGAATTATTTAAAAAATTAAGCTACAAACATTACTACGCGTCACGAAAACTAAACAAGAAGTTTACATTGTCTATCCTTTTGACTATCATTTTAAATTTATTTATATACTAGCGACCACTCACGGCTCCGCTCACATGGATTCCACTCACCATATCAGCCCATTATGCCCCACTGTAGGGGCTGAAACCTCCCCTCGGGATGAAGGTGCTTAAAGCTTAATCCAACATGCTGCTCCAGTGCGGGTTAGTGGATTTTAACGACTGCCATCTCATGATGACGACGACTGGGACCGACGACGTGACGGCTTAACGTGCTCTCCGAGGCACAGAATCAGTGATAATTATGTACTTAAGTCAGAAAAAACTCATCGGTACATGCCCGTATCTGGAATTCGAACTACGACCTTACAAACAAGAGGCGGGCTCGCCACCACACGGCTATTACGACTTTCTGCATGGATTACACTTAATTATTAGCATTTATTAAGGGTTATTTCATAAAAACACTTGTCACCTCCCAAAGGATAGATATATCTCAAGGTTTACTGACATAAGAAAATGAGAAGAGACAAGATTGTTCAACAATTTACTGTAGTTGTGTTAGGCATTAATTTGTTTATATAACTGGGAAAGAACTTGCTACTCCTCAATCTTACGAACGAATGGCTATAAGGACAGGATCTCTGATTACGAGATAACGCTTTTGATATCGAGCGTCTAAGTGTTCTTATCTTTGACACTAGATTACTTAGAACTGAAGCGACGTAGTTCCCAAAGATTTAATCGTGGCGTCTCTAGTATCAGAACAAAGTAATATGTCTTCATCTTTCTTTTTTTTGTATGAATATCATTATTTTCGAGAAGTTAGGTGTTAATTTCTCACACTGAGAAAAGTACTCTAGTGAATTCAGATTTTATTATGATGGTTTCATCACCAGTAAAGCAGTTGATGATCGAGAGCATCATAAATACGAGGAAACCTAGGAAAAAACTGCACGTCATCATAATTACGGCGGACTGAAACTCGGATTAAAACTCGGCATCTTACACGACCTAGCTAGAGTATGAGTGGTTAGACGGTAAACGCAGAAGAGGACTTCTAGTCAATTCGCAATTTTATGAGCCTACGTATGTCAAACGTTACATGCACAATAGTTTTTAAAACCAGACAAGGATACTTACAAAGTTGAGAGACAATATTAAGAACAATATGAATCAGGTTCTTAAAAAGGGCATTATTTTTAATGTGTCCAGAAACGGCTTCGTCTCAGAGGACCTTCTAGTGGGTTTTAAAGACATATTAGTATTCAGAGACGTAACGGTGGGTTTCCTTGGCGGCTCCTTGAAGACTAAACGCAGTTTCCATACATTTAACTTCAAAATTCACAGATATCCCACGTATATTGTTCAAATATCGCATATTTAGTTTCTGACTCAAAAAAGTCAAACGCCAATTTTTATGCATTTAATTTCTGAAATGACGGATTTTCATACAAACTTACCCCTCCCATTTTACCCCATTAAAGGTAGGCTTCAGAAAAATTCTTTACTAGTGAACGTCACAAAACAAGCCGATTGTCCAAATTCCATGTGATTCTCTTCAGTGGTTTCAGCTCAGTGTTAATTATAAGAGAGTGAGATATATTTCGTTTTCATAATGGGTACTGGGTTGGGGAGAACGACTTCGTACTTTATACACAAAGCCAGGGCAGTTTTTTTTCTAATAGTTTAATTACATTTAATTAATAATAATAATAACGTATACAATCACAACAACATCTAGGCGCTAAACTACGCGTTAGCTTGTGTTTTGGGTAGCAAGCGAAGACACCACATACCTACATATAACAACCAAGACCCGGTACCAGTATCTATATTGAACCCGGGACCTCCATCTTCGTAGGTAGAGTCGCTACCCACTAGGCTAAGCAATCGATGAAGTAATATATGCCGTTGAGTTCGATAACTTGTTGTTATTTGTAGGTAGGTAGTGACATGATCCCATTGCTGTAAAAATTTTGCGGTTAGTGGTTAAAAAAATGCTACAAGCAATTTTGACCGTCTTCTATTGAAGTTAACTTTACACTATCTAAAGCATTCTGAAGAGACCGAAACAAGTATTATGTTCATATTATATGTTCAAAGACAACAAGCACAAATAAAACTTAACAGCTCTTACCGCATAACGCCAAAGTTAGTCGCGAAATCCACTTAAAAATTAACGCAACGTAAATAAAATATGATAACCGGGCGAGTGATGATATAAAGTTATATTAGTGTCCAACTCAATGAAACGGCTTTCAGCTCCTGAAAAATTGTGAAACGAGTATTAACAATAACATATTGAAGTATTTTTTTATATACGTTATTATATTTATAGATTTTATAAACGACTGACCTGTTGGCCGAGTGGTTAGAGACCGTAACTGCGAAGCCGAGAGTCGTGGGTTCAAATATTTGTGGGGACAAATATTTGTGTGTATGAACATATCTATTTGTTCCGTGTCTAGGTCTAAAAGTATATATATATAAATATTATTAAAAGAAGAATATTTAAATATATATATCAGTTGTCTAGTACCCCGTAATACAAGCATAATACTTGTTTACTTTGGAACTAGATAGCGGTGTGTGGGATATCGCAGATATTATTATTATTATTATTATTATTATTATTATTATTATTATTATTATTATTATTATTATTATTAGTATACGTGATATCTTTGTTATTCTAGAGTTAGAATTATGATTATAATATGAAATATGAATGAATAACGAAATACCTTAAAAATATGCAAGTTTTTAGGACCAGTAATTTTTAAGTAAACTGATTTTTTTGAAAGTAAACATTAAAGTGGTCTATGATATAGACAAATGATATCCGTTTAAAATATAACACCATAAACGTTCAGTTTTTTAGTGATTTCACAATTACGATTGTAATGGGGTTTGAACGACTATCGAGACCTTAAAAGTTTTAACTTTTATTTTCCCGGTTAAAAGTCAAACACTAAAATATTTTTAAAACCAATCAGAACTCACGTACCATAAACCTACCCCGGTTCTATCATTACCCGATCGATTTATTTTAGCTTTTTAAATCCGGGGCATGAAATCGGAAAACTTCATATTTATTGCTAATAGATTTTTTTTTCGGTCACGGTCTTTGGGCGGGGGTCGAAATTTTATATTTGCGATTTTATTTGCCCAGGGGGATGCGAGCGATGGTGCGGAACAAAGAACTCTGACCGCCGATTCATGAACGACACTACTATAGAAATGTACGTCTGAGTTGGCTTATAGTTAGGTCTTCAAAATAGCCCACTGTGGAGTGGACAACGAAAACACACAACCATAAATGACGCTTACACACATGTCGCTGCATGGTGGTGTTTGGTTGTATGACGGAATCGATCGACGGTAAAAGCGCTTATGACATATTTATATGTCGCAATAATGTTAAATTGATTGACTTGGTACTGCAATGTCACAGGATTTCAGTTATTAATGAAAAACTTCAGTTAATTGAAACGCCAGCTTTTAGGTTATAAGGTTTGTCATACAACACATCGTACTCTAACGAATATATATAATGTGAGGCCCTAGGCAACTAAAGCATTTCCATTCCATCCATTCTATTTCATCAGCTCATTATACCACACTGCAGGGGCTTAGGGCTCCCCACAGAGTGGTGAATCCACCACGCTGCTTCAATGCGGATTGAAGGATTGTAACGACTGCCATCTATTGGCAGCAACCGAGACCTACTGCTACTGAGTCAGTGATAGTTATGTACTTAAGTCAGAAAAACTTATTTGTACACGCCCGGATTCGAACTATGACCTCATGGCCTTATAAATTTGAAACAGGTCTGCTGCGCTCGGGCTATCACGACACTAAATTAAAGCATTAGCTATCAGAAAAGCGAATATTATGCCATGACCTTTACTAGAAATTCATTTTATGGAGCACAGACGTAATAAAAACTTTAGTCTCCCTGTGACTGAACATAACAACCAATGAAGCATTGCAATGGCGGCCGCGTAAGTATGTGTGAGTGAAACTTCACAGCGTCCTATCGGTCGGTAGATTATTATGGTATGAATGGGTTCAAATTGAAGCGTGCGTACATAGCAACCTGACTTACTAGGGGTGCATCACTAGTCAGTTCTCAATGCTAAGTCTGGGTATTCATAGTCATAGACATTAATTTATATAATTATATATTACATGTTCGTTGTTAATAATAAATTGAAAATAAATTAAATGTATAATTTTGTACATTAGGAATAATAATAATAATAATAATAGAAGCCATTACAACACATCAAATAAAAATACAATTAAAATCTAATATTTAACTTAAAATTATTGGGGCGACATCGAGACGTCAGTACACAGACAATTATCGAGTCAATTCCTATCAAAAACTCCTTCACAGAGTATTATGCATTATCTGTTAAAAATATTTTCAAATTCTTCCCAAAACTGTAAAAGGTTTGGGCATCTGTAACGTGGTCCGATAAAGCGCTATATAGGTCCACGTTAGGAAGAAAATATTGTAATATTTTTCATCCCCATTAGTTTATTTATACCGTACCAGTTAAATAGAAAATATTATATGTACTTGAAATTCTAATTACACTGCTTTGTTTACAAACAACTTTGTTTACGGAGTTATGAAAACACAAATTTAACCTCATTAATGAACACTCTTAGGAACACGCTTAGTTTTCATTCAAAATATATACAGTATAGTCGTTAGAAAGTCTATTAAGTTTAAATAATTATATCATTTTTGTTGATCAGAAGGCTCCATTTATATTATAGAAAATGTCTGAAATCAACTCTTTACTTATCTACGGCACCACTCTAGATTATTCATGAATTTTCCAGAACCAGTAGGTACAGTTCGTTTATAATCTGAACAGAATAACCTAATTAAAGTTTTTTTAAATACAATTTTAAGAAAAGTTTGAAAGTAAATGGAGGAAAGGAATTTTATTGTATTTTTCTACAAGTTTATAAATATCCTTATGGACATATTTTAGTGACGTATCTTGTGCAATAATTAATTATTTTTATTTATTGAACATTAGATGATAATTAAAGAAAATTAAAGAAAACCCTGAACATAATATGTTTATAGTACTTTTCGTTTAGTGACTTTTACAACATCGCCGATATGACGATAAGAAATAAATAAAATTTGATTAAAATTCGTCTCATTTCTGTATTTAATCACTTTTATAAATATTTTACGTACCAAACAATAGTTAGGTATAAGTACGATTGGCTTGTGAGACGAAATGCGGGGATCGTTAACGGGGTACGAGTTAATATTGCTCACATAAATATTGCGGAGACAGCGCCGCCTCGTCGTCTGAGCTACCTGTGCTACAGGATGTTTCTAAAAATGTGAAAACATGCATAGAAAATTCAGAAAATTAGAATAGAATTACTCCAAAAAATATTGAGTACTCAAAAGTTAAAGAGGCTGTTGATTTTCATATATGTAAACTGTCATAGGTGTGAAATTAAAAAAATACGAACATCTCCATTTATTTCGTGACTATGTGTAAAATATTTAAGTATGTATATCCGTTGTCTAGTTACACATTATACCCATTACAATACCTATTTGCTCACTTTGGGACTAGATGGCGCTTTTTGGGATGACCTACGTTTGTATGTTTGTGTGTCCCATGTATTTGTACTGGTAAATTGTGTAAATAATTTGAGGGAATTGTTTCATACAAAATCAGTTTCTAAATAATTCAATTTATAAAAACTGAAAAGACTCTTGGACACAGTTTGATTGACAAGCTATTTGAACATTATTTTTCATAATTCTGACATACTGTTAAATAATAGCCGAATGGTTTAGTTTTCATTTCGGTCCTTCAGAACCTTTTATTTTTTAATTTTAATGCCAAAATTGTACGGCTTGTTTAAACTGATCGAAACGGAATGCTACGTCATAGTATGCTTCGCTGAACATCGAAAGTGCGCGGCGAGCCTCGCGTTGGTTGCTTCAGCCGATGGGGCGTGCTCATCTTTTGAGAATCTGTGACGTCAGAATATTTTAATTTACATCTCGAAAATGCTGGACCATTCAAACTCCCCCATTTATGAAAATAATAATTTTTTTCCTTACAAATTTCTATGATTTTATGATTTTTCATTCAAGCAAGTCTATACTGTATAGTGAAGTAACTAAATGGTTAGGCAAAATAAAAACAAATATGCATATTCCTTATTTATTATATTCGTGTGAAATCTATTAAACATTTTTGATAGCATAAATATATTTTCGTACTTGAGAAAACTGGGTACTTATAAAGAAAATTATGTACTACCCCTTTTTCATACACATTTAATTCTTCATATAAATATGTTCCATACACACGTAAGGAGTGCATTCCACTTTTGTCGTATGACAAGCATTGGACAATTTAAGTGCTTGCCACACACGTATACGGCAACAGTCACATCTCAATAATACAAAAGCTCATTTCCTTTGCCTAAGTAAAATGAGAAACAATTTCAGAACATCCTGTATACGTCGCCACCTATATAGAGATGCGACGCGTTGTAATTCCCCGTTCACACGTCGCCGCAACGCGGATTAGTTTTTCAGCAGTTACTTGTAATTAAATAACTTTGAGTTACCGTTATGCCGAGATCCGAGTGATGAATGGCGCCTCCTTTATTGTTCTAAGGGGCCTTTCCAAGATGCGGCTGAAACTCATTGGCTTAGTCACATAAAATAAAGGTTTGTAATAATGTGTCATTGCAGCAGTGAGTTCTAGAAAAAAGTAACTTAAAAAAGACGAATGAAATGTTCATTGAATTAACCCCCAAACTGCCTTCAAAATTCTTAAGACTACCAATAGATGTACAATTAAATAGCACAAACTTTAAAATACATAAAAGTTCAACCCATATCAAAAGCTTATTATTCTGTCAAAGAATATTTAAATGATAATAAAGCATGGTCATAATTGTAACAGTTTTAAGTATTTTATATTGAAAAAAATAAGATAGTAAAAAATACGGGAGGGAGATTTTTGTCGGTTCTTGTCTTTCTAGTATTTCCGAACAGGCGGTAATGAACGCGTCCTTTTCTACAGAATTATGTATCATACGTTATTTCGCACACTAGAGTTATAACAAACTGATGACTATACTTTTTCAATTTCGGAAAAATACCGATTCTTACCGGTGATATAAAAATCAAAGTTTGTGTTTTTACAATCCGCTCGTGACGTCACTCGGTGTCGCTACGTAGAAATTATCTACATTAGCCCATAGTAGTGTAACCGTATGACGTCATTAGAATTAGGAAATATCAAATGTATCAAAGGTAACCCTGATTATTTATGATTATAATTTAAAAATTACAAATTCAAATTCAAAAAGTTTTTATTCAATATAAGATGTTTGCACACACTTACTGAAAGTCGTAAAAATTGATTAGGTACTGGTTCAAAATCTAGGAGAAGAAGAACCGGCAAGAAACTACTCTCTGTTTATTTTATTTAAATATATGTTTTTCTTAATTGTTTTTTTTTTTAATTTAAAGTCTTACAACTATTACAATGATGTCCATGCGCACTTATCATTTAAATACTCGGTAATACAATAGTAAGCTTTTTTCATGAGTTGGACTTTAACTCGCTTTATAATTTGATTAGAATTCAAGTCGAACATTTCTTTTGAATTTTATTATAAAAACGGATACAATTTCCCATGAAAGAATTATTAACAAATATCTGCCATTGTAGCGGTTTTTTAATGCAAAATGGTAACGACTGGTTTGTGGCATTTAAAAAACTACTACAATTTAGAAGTTTCTTTTTCGGTAGATACTATAATATGAATTAGACATTTTTTTATCTTAGTATCATCATCACAAAAAAACTCTCAATAGTAAATAAAATTTCTCCTGTAATATATATACCAAAATTGCCGCCTGCTCCATAACTTTGATTTAAGTTCACAAACTACACGTTCTATATATCCTATCATTGCCATCGTGGAACTTTGACACTTTTAGAGCCGCGTCCCAAGATATAGCTTGAAATAAATTTTAAATGAGAACACATTTACCACTATCCGTCGGTTGAAGAGTGCATTCGGGTGTGACAAAACGAAACAGCTGTTATAAAACGCCGATATTGAGAAGTCAAAATTGTCTCTCGTTCGACGTCACGAAATTCGTTTAATGTTTACTCCACAGGGGCCTCGAGCGATAACGGCGTTAATTATTTCCATATTGCAATCGACTCATAATTAATGTCTTATTAAAAAAATCACATTCATGATAGACATCTGTTTAAATTATTAATAATTAATAAGACTTAATAAGATAATGTCCGCACGCAGTTAAATTCGCTTCAGCAAAAAATAACTTAATAATTAATTTTAAGTTATTAATTAATAATAAAAAAAATACCGGTACATAAAACACATAATAATATGAATATTTCTAAAAAGCATTATTACTACTTGCTTTATAGCCAGACTCTGTACTTATTGTATTGTAACTATTGTGAAAGTATCTGAGTCAAATTAATGAATGTTATTTACAATTTATGTGTGTTCATATTATTGAAAATAAAAATTTATAAAATAAGGAAAGTTAATTTTAGTCGTGGTATCTTCAGATTATCTTTAATTAAGTAATTAAGTAATATTCAATTAATTAATCTTTAATACAAAATTGCTTCGAGTTACTTCTAAAAAAGGTTCCAATTCCAAGAGGCCGTTTGTTCGATTTAACAGGTTCACAAGCGTGACCCCTGATAATATTTCTTAGAAGTAAATACGTGCAGTTAAAAGGTTTTTTTTTTGTAAACAAAGATTTCATTCTATTCTATTTCATTCTATTACGATTTCATCATTAATATCTATATTCAGTATATTTCAATTATGTATTAATTTCAAAATTAATAATTTATGAATTAATTATTTCTATAGACAAAATTATTTATTCGTCGAGTTGGCCTTATTTTTTTTTATTCATTTTAATATCAACTTCGCTCCAAAAATAGATGCGCGAGAGATTATGACGGTTATGAAAATTACAACTGAAAACGGTTTACAAGTGATAATAATTAAAATAAGAGTTTCAATAAACATTACCCGTTTATAGAAAATTCTTTAATTTATAATTTTTATTTTAGTTTAGTTAGTTATTTTAGTTATGTTCATATATTTCGGGAAAATAGTTAGTTCTTTTAAAACGACAACCGCAATGCAACATATAAAGCAATTTAATACATCGTATCGATGTTGGTAGAACATGTTCCTAAAACATATTATGTGCGAGTAAGAGGCTTTGTGGGCTCTGCAACATTTTTTTTAAATCATGTAGCAAGTTACGTAGATGTTTTATAGAACACGGCAACAATTAACGTGACACACAATAATTCCACATGGAATAGGAAATTAATGATTTTCTTGCTTTTCCTTTCTTGATTTTTTTGTGCTATCAGATCTTTCATGCTTAAATTTTAAGCTTTCTTTGGAATTTAAAAATTTCCCGTTCAAGATCCTAGGTCAACTAAAAGTACGGTAAGATTTTGTTAGTCAGTCGGTATCAAAATATACTTTAAAAAGCTTAATTTTTTATAATTTTTATTTATTATTATTATTACAAAATATTAATTTGGTTAGGTTAGGTTAGTTAGGTAACTATAAGGTTAATTTGATGTGTGGAACCTTAATAAGGGCCTAAAGAGGTATGCATACACTGATAAAAGTGTTTTTCAAAAAATATTATATTTCACCATCAGTAGAACAATATACGAGGAAACCGAGGAAAAATTTACACGTTATCATATTTACGTTATAGGAATCATAATATCCGCAACCGTATATTTTTTTCTTTTTCGTATTTCCCGTTTTTTATTATGGGGTTTCATCAATTGCTCGATTGATGAAGTGCACTTTTCTCAGGATTATTATTCAAGCGACAAAATTTAAACAAAAATGGACAAGAACGAACCAAAGGGTCGGTAGAAACGATCGAAAGTACACTTTGTTATTAAAACATCTTAAACCCCACCGAAGTTAAGGCATTAGAGTGATTTGCATTCTGTAGTCGCCACTTAGCATTGGCGGTTTCGCAATTGAATTTCCCATTATTGGATTAGAACATCGGACGGGGTACATTTGCGATGGAAACGTCTAAGGTAGTTGTGAAAGCGTCTTCAAATTCTGTTCATTGTTTAAAACTTGTTGAGTTTCTATCTACGTTAAGTAACGAAAATCTAATTCGTTTGGCTATATATGCTTTGTACTGTTCAGGTCTGGCTGATCAGGGCCTGGAGTATAATTTTCAGGTCGTGCTGATAGTCACAAAAACTTAAAGAAATAAGGTTTTAGAATAACCTCTTAAAATATCAATTTTACCTGTTTACGGATTTGCAGATATTTATGAAAATTCAACTGACGTTGATATCATCCCTGTGACGTCGTCTGGGTGGTTGAGCTTCTTGCTCTACTTTTCACAGTAAAAAACCAAAGCTAAAATAATAAAAATATTGATTTAAGATCATTATGTCACCTCACGAATCAATACAAATTTTATGACTTTACTAGCTGACCTAGCGAACCTCGTACCGCCTCAGAAATCAGCACAGTTTAAAACGTATATGTATTGTAACCCCCCCCCCCCCCACCCACCTTAAAAACCGCGAAAAGATCCTCCTAGCCGTTTTGGAGAAATGTATTCATTGCAGCGCCCCTTAATGGCTCATATCCGCAATTCTTAACTAAGAACCTGCTCTTAGGTCGTCCCAGCCGTTTTGAAGATATGCAACTATTGCCTATAGCTGCACAACTTATTTAATTATCTATCCGCAGGTGATGCAAAATCGTGTAATGCAAAAAACCGGATCAAAATCAGTCCAGTAGTTTTGAAGATACACATTTACTGCAGCGCTCCTTGATGCTTAATAATCATAAAACCTATTTAATAACCAGTTTTGGAATGGTATCTATCAAAATACAAAATTTCATATAAATGATTAGAGTCTATAAAAAGGTACGAAAAGTTTGTATGGGAAAAAGAAGTTGTTGTTTGTAGGTTTTCCTTGCAATTTCTTCATATTTTCTCACCTTTTAAACCTTTCCTGGACTTCCAGAAATATTTCAAAACCAAAATTAGCCAAACCGGTCCAGCCGTTTTTGAGTTTTAGCGAGACATGTAAAAAGCTTCATTTCATTTTTATATATAAGATTAAGTCTAAGATAATGTACGTAGTAAACATCTGTCCCGCTGACGTAACAGGAATATTCAATTATTAAATTTTTGGAAAAAAAAATAACTAAGGAAAATACAGACTTAAAGTTAGAAAATTTTAAAATAAAAGTATAAATTGCTCTATATTTTCGGCAAAGATAAAAAACTATATGTTAAAATTTTTGATCCATGCCCATTAAACGAGAGAAGTAGCACAAAAGATAGCATTCATGAATACGTGGTAAATAAAAACCTATGTAGATGTGAATTTAAATCCAATTAGTAAACAGGGAATTTAGTATCTTTTAATAGACCTAACAAAATCGGGTGGCATCGTCGATTGTGTTCGTGGGACTATTTCTCTTTTTCATTTAAGTCTTCTTTTGTTTTACTATCTCTGTCAGATTAAGTTTATGACGCAATTATTTGTAATAGTAATTATTTGACTGACCTATTGTCCGAGTGGTTAGAGTCCCTAACTGCAGAACCAAAGGTCGCGAATATGATTCCCGGCATGGACGAACATTCGTATATTCCTTCTGTGTCTGGGTGTAAAAATATTTACATACGAGTAAAGAATATTTTAATGTATATCAGTTGTCCGGTACCCCTAACACAAGCGTGACACTTGCTTACTTTTGGACTAGATGGCGCTGTGTGGGAAGTCCCGGGTATTACGATTATTATTATTTGCGTACAAGCCGTAAGTGCATTTATTGCATATGTACATTTTGCAAGTACGTGCTGTTTAACCTTTTTTACTTTGCTTACGTACTTTTTACAAATTTAAGAGTATGCTGTAGAAAATTTGACACTCTATATAAATTATAGGATGTATAAATATATCTATAAAATAATGTGTATTTTTCTTTAATAAAATTTATGTAATTAGAAAATAGACATACTCCAGTTACAGTCAACACATTGCATAATTTGTTGACTAGAAAAAATTATAGTTTAATAATAAAAGGAATAGTAAATTTATAAAATGTGTCTCTATAGAGAGAACTTTGATATTCCCTTTATTTTATTTACATACCACCTATGTAGTTTAAGGTTACGTTAAGTTAAGTTTAAGTAAGTTTAGTATGTAAAAACACCATAAAATTACGAATTAACTAGAAGCCCTCTTCTGCGTTTAGCGTCTAACCACTCATACTCTAGCTAGCTCGTGTAAGATGACGAGTTTCAGTCCGAATTTCAGTGCGCCAGGTCGGTTTTTAACCCCGCAAAATTGCGTAATGTCACTTCAATACTGTGAAATGACATTTATGACTCTATTAAATAAAACCGAACGCTGCTGTCAAATTAATTTACTCTATGAAAAACACAGACTAACACAATGACGAAATACTAAAACTCTTTGATAGTACAGATAATAGTTTAAATTACCAAAAGATTCAAACATAACTTTGAAACGGGGGCTTGACAGAGCGTCGGAGTCGCATCAAACAAATTTCGGGATTAACTAAGAAAACGGAGATGAGTCGAGTTACTTTGCTTTTAGCTGTTAAGACGGAGCGCGGGTCTGCAATTGGATTTAAGCGGGGATAATTGTCTTTGAGTTGGATTTATATAGATTAATTCCGAAGTGTTGCCCGGCCGTCCGCAGGCGAGACGTGGCCCTAGGTACAAGCTAATTCACCGTAGTATATTCATGTTTGACATAAGAGTTTTGCACAAAGATCTTTGTTCGGCATAAGTACGTAGGGCGCACAATAAATTTCACGAAATGGTCTCTTACATAAACAATATTTATAAAATATTTACTACATTTGAAAATAAAACTTTTTGGCTGTAGAATCCAGTTTGTTTCATTTAACTGTAATTTGTTTTTACATTATGGCGTCATTTTAAAAATTGCGTGTCTTTATCACTATGGATTTAATTCATACATATTTTCGTAGTATGATCTTCTACGACTTTAAGTGTGATTTTACAGCTCAGCAGATTCTTGCTCATGGTGATATTTATAACTAGTTTGCAGAATTTGAGCACGGTGGTATCGATCTCAGTGACAAATTTCATTATGTTCGCCCGTCCAACGGTGAACAACAAAAACATTGATACTGTACGCTGTATAATCGAAACATTTACAGACATTTGACCTACCATGAGATTTGGGCACCCTTAGGCATAGGTATGAGTCAAATACAATCAATCCTACACAACCATTTGAGTGTGAAAAAGCTGTAGTCGCGATGGATCCCACACAATTTGACTGAGGCTTCAAAAACGGACCGTCACTTGGTGCAATACCATACTTACCAGATTCAAGGAAGAAGCGTCAAATTTGGTGTAGGACATAGTAATTGGTAACGAAACATGGATTTATTGTTACGACCCCAAAACAAAACAATAGTGGACTGTATGACGACGAGATGAGCTGAAACCAACCAAAGCAGCGCAAGCGAAGTGTTCTTAAGCGGATGATTGCTTCTTTTTTTGATAGCACTTGACCCGTGGCTACTGTTGGTTTGGAGGATTGTCGTACCGTGACTAGTGATTGGTACACGACAATTTGTTTGCCGGAAGTTATTGACGTACTCTGTAAAAATAACCGTAAACATCGTATCATCTTGCACCACGATAATCCGGCATGCAGTCCCGACCTGACGACACCTTGTGACTTTTTTTTTGTTCGCATAAATTAAGAACCGATTACGCGGTCAACGATTTTATCACTAAAAGAGGCTGTCGAAGACTATGAAAACATGTTTTGGAGGTTATATTAATATTCGTATGCAAAAGTGCATTTATGCCAATGGAGAATATTTTGAGAAACAATAAATGCATTTTTGACCTTTCATAGTAATTTATTCTCATTCATTCCAGAAAGTTTTAGTACGTACGTATAGATACTAGCACTAACAGAACTACTACTATAGCTATTACGCTACTACTTTGCTAAAAGGCGCATCCACTAATTTTTATTTAACTAAATTGTAAATAAAACATGTTTTAACTTAACTTCAATAGCCCTAGATCAATTTTAACACATAGTTTATATTTTTTCAAATAAGTAGTACCGACTCCCTGTGGACCGCTTTCTCTTAAAATAAAAAGAAATTGCAATTTTCTTAGTCGTTTTTTTTTATCCGATCAATAATATATCCCTGTGACGTCATCTGGACAGATGTTTATTATTGATATTATTTTTAATAAATTAAAGTCAAAATATTTTGATTTATAATGATTATAATAATTTCTTAGCACAGTAAAAACAATATTTCATGTTTAATTTTTGATTATGTTTGCAGTGGAATAAGCTCGATTGTCCAAACATCAAAATTCAAAGACGTCAGATGAATTTTCATGAATATCTGACAAATTTGTGAAAAGAAAATGAAAGATATCTTGAGAAATTGTTATAAAGACTTATTTCATATGGTGATCATTAAAATTTTAGTCCAAGCCCATTGTTCAAATAAAAATGTCTAAATGGAAAATTGTTCCTCGTTTTTATATCAAATATACCCCTGAAAAATTGATGATCAGCTCAAACCAAATGAAGACACCTCAATAGATTTCTCCTAAATTTGAATTTCTCTTTATATTTGACTTGTATGACTGTTTTCTATAAGTGTAATGTATTTGCCTTCTCACATAGATGCTCTGTATCCATATGTTTCGTAATTCTATTGGCCGCGCGCTTTTTGACAAAAAGCTTTATTTTGCATCATATCGTTTTCCAATCGTACGTGAGTTTTGAAGGTATACTTTTTGGGCGCCTGTGAGATGACGACAGCTGTCTTGAAGCCTCTGAGGCTATGACTGTTTGACGATCCTTGTGCACTGCTTTGACCCTTGTCGTATCGTAACTCTCTCGTTCCATACTTGTAACAAACCTTCCCTTGTAACACACCCTATTGTACCATAAGAGATATGATTCTGTCACTTAAAGGCTATGACCCTATCTTTATTATAGTTTAGCTATAATCGGCCGGTAATAGATCGGAAATATACATGTCGTATTTTAAAAACGTCGTCTATTTTCAATCACCACTATTTCAAAGTTTTATTACAATAGCTAACTAAACCTCAAAATCCAGTCGACAATCGACACGAAGGTTTTTTAGTTATTGAATCGATAAAATGGCGGCTTGTGGAGGCGTAACAGAGACACAATAATAAATGTAATTACAATTTTAAATGAGCAGGCGGCTCGTGGGTGGAGCTTCGACTGACCTACCCCCCTTCCACAGCCCCCTCCCCTATCAGCTGCAACGTTGCAACAGTATGTAATACATTCACATATCTTTGATATTGAAAGAGGTAAGTTCCTTAAAGTTAGCCCAAATGAAATCAGTGCTAGTGACAATTAAATCATAACATGACTTGCTAAAATACGTCAAAATTATCATGTGTATATATATAGAAATTTACTAAAAAAAACTATATTATTAAGTATAAGTAAGTAGGTACTTTATTTAAGATATATAGAACAAGCGAATGACTTCTTTTATTTCTGGCTGATTGGTTTACTATAAATTATTAAATTATAAATTATGTTTATCATAAAAAAAAATATGAAATATTATTTTCAATTGGATATTATTATTTACTTTTGTTTTTAATAGTAACAGAAACTTTTTATCAAAAGCAGTGTTGGTGTTTCAAATAAAATTATGAGGTCATTACATAAGATTTAAATTAAAAATACTTTAACATTTTATATTCAAAGGGAATCGTAACGAATGGGAATAGTTATTTAACAAAATTACATGTTCTCAACTGCTTTATATGACTTTTATTTTCATTTTCTTATACCTTGTAAACGATATTTACAATAAAAAAAGCTATATAGATTTTAATCTCGCCGGTCGTTGGGCCCCGAAAAATCGTAATGATTTTAATGATCACGGTTTGCCCCTCGAAATGTTGCGGTCGATTCAACACTTTTCACCTACATTAAATGGTTTTCGACCCTTTTTAGTATAATCCAATCGAAACTAAAGCCATTATTAATCACGTATCCGTATTATTAAAGGGAGTCAATATGAAATTAGCAAAATTGTTGTAGGAAAATTATTGTTATTAATCAAACGTACACTAAGAAAAGTACTATAGTGAATTCAGATTTTGATATGATGGTTTCACTATCAGTAGAGCAATTGGTGATCGAGATCATCATAAATACGAGGAAACCCTGGAAAGAAAAGTACTTGTCATTATAATTACGTTACAGGAACCATAATTTCCGTTGAAGTATATTTTTTTCCTCTTTATATGCCTCGTTTTTTTATTATGGAAGTCATCCGTTGCTCGACCGATGATGAATAGTTTTCTCAGGGTACGCTCACTTTAATAAAGAAATGCAACATCTAAGTACGTAGTTGAGTTGCCATAGATCTTTGAATGTAGCCGGCTAGAAGGCGCACCCTTGCTAAACTCAACGACTCAAAGGCAACAAATGGTGTAAATTTTACTTACTTTAAATTTTTTTTTGTCGGTATCCGCCTTTCATTCAATAGCATGTAACTAGTTGTGACGAGTAATACACAAATACCGAAATCTAACACAAACATCTAAGTAACCATAGGCGTGAGCCATACACGCGTCCCGCCCATCTTCCTTTCTTATCCTATGGCTCAAATGTGATATTTTGGTTCTCGAACCAAACGGCCAGCATTGTTCCTCTAGTGAAGTAATTCAAAGCTCGATGTTGTATTGCATAATATCGGCAGTTCAAAAACGCTACTGAAAGTCTGGTCACACTCAAAAGAAATATGATAGTGTTCGTCTTAAAATTCAAATACAAGAAATTTGATTTGATGATGGTTCCATAACTTTGAAAGCTTTTCACGCAACTGGCCGTATGTACATAATTTCAACATATTTAAAGCATATTTTCAATAAAACATGCTTAAACAGTACTTAAGCACTCCAATCAACATCCTTCCATATTACTCCTTTGTGAGGCCGAAATGATTGTTGGTTTCGTTCGGTCAACATGAGCGCGGTGCAATTACCATTCGCTCTTCAATACAGGAGGGCTATTCTAATTGCATTTATTTGACTGTTGAGGAAACCTGGTGACTCATCAGACCTTACGCAATTCAGTTTAGACGGATGTTATCGTATGTAATTAGTACCGAAAAGAATGTAGTAATTTTCTTTGTAATAATATCATATATAATAAGTTTTTTTTTACATCTATTTTATAATCAAATAATATACAGACTATATACAAGTACGTGGTTTTCTTTTGCGTCATGAAAAAGTTTGTAAAATTTCAATAGTTAAGAGGAGGGTGTCGTAGCAAATTACCAAACAAACGGTATTAACGGTTGCACCCCATTAAAATTTAACCGATTGGCGCAAAATAAAAATTTTAGGTATTCAGCAATAGAACTGGGTTCATACGTTTTCAATTTTTAAACTGTTTTGATATATCATAAGAACTTAACTGCGCGGAGTTTTTTTTTTTCCAAATCCTATACTTTATTTAATAACAATTGGATAAAATATTTACCAATAAAATATATCATTTAAAAAATTATCTGAGGTCACTGTACCCAGAAGACTGGCAGCGTTACCTCTTTGTATAGCAAGGCTTTACACGTTGACAAAAATAGCTGCTGGCCATCCGGTCGACAAACACCTCGACCAAACGTGCAGACACTTCCCTGGCGAACCCCAGAGTCTCTGGACCCTACGGCCTCAGGGTTTCAACCCCAAGTAGCACGACAAAATACTCAACCCCTCCATTTATATATTTGCGCAGCTTGGAGTCCTCAGCGGTAGATAAAGCTGCGCCAGCACGCTTAGAAGTCACCAGAATATGGGACGGAACCAACGTACCTATCAGCACATGTAGCGTCTCACACCAGCAGCCTGCCAAACGAAGTAGAGCCACTGTACAGCTCTCAGGGATTTCTAGCTCGTGTGCAAATCATTAATACTGGTTAAACTTAGCCTAGCATGTTGGTACCATTCAAATTTCGCTGGATGCGCTAACGTCAAGTGGATTTTCTTTAGTAGAGAAGCTCTATATTTGTTATTTATAGAATCAATAATCGAGAATCGAGTGTTTGAGAGGTGCCATCTGACATTATTTGTTCAGAGACACGTATCCCAAAAATAATTACTCAGAAAACGAATATAAGTAAAAATATTACGCATTACCGTCAAGCATTTACGTAAATAGTTTCATCTCACACTACATCTTTGGTATATGATTTGATGTCGCATTCTAGAGTTTAGGTTATGAGACCTGTCTTAAGTATGCAATATACTGCGTACTTGAAGGGGACATCGTATCCGCCTACATGACGATTCTAACCTACTCTAATGTTCTGCGGCGTCGATTATACTGTAAATAGAGCGCAGCGCCATAATATCTGTGACTCTTTAAATCTTTTTAGACACAATTTAGATTTTAGAGGCAATTTTGGAATTATTTGACAAATTTTGATATTATAAATTTATGAATTGCTCTTTGAAAACATCAATAAAAGTTTATTATTATTGGTCGCGATTTAAAAAATAGTTTTTTTTTATTCCATTTGGTAGAAAACAAGCTGTCACGATAATTATATTTCAGAATACGTCCCCAGTAGCTCAGCACAGAGAGGTAGTAGAGCGTTCATGTTTACCATCAATGTTTATTCCTGCACGAGGCCATACCAGACTAGAGCGAGGTTCCCCGTTTGAACTGAATTTCAGCCAACGATGAAACACTGAGCTGAATTCATGAACAAACGTAGAAGCGTTGTAGTATTTTATTGGGTACTTCTAACATGAAGTCTTGTGTTGACGTCCCGTCATAATGTGATAATTAATATTAATATTGTTTATTTTTTATAAATTTTACGAACAAATATATAAAAAAAACGGAAAAGTACCTGTCGGAATATTGAAAAGTAGAGTTCCTTAGTCAGTTCATAAAATAATTCGAGACGATTCTCGAACGTTCTCACTAACCAGTATTTCTGAAAATCTAAAAAATTTCATAGCTTATAATGTTTAAAAAATTTAGCAAATTTAAATTACGCACATTGTAATTCATTACACACACTAATATTTTGCAAGCTATGTACTGGGTGTTCAACTGAATATATTCTACACTTATAGAGCATGTAGAACTTACCGATTAAACAAAAAATTCAAGTGAGCAGATGGCGTATACTAACAGTTACCGAGAAAAACAACTTTAAATTTTCATGTTTATCCTTTTTTTTATCTTTTTGTTTATTTCGGTAAGCTCTACACGCTCTAAAAGTTTAGATTACGTTTAGACGAACACCGGTGTACACCTACCTTAAAGTTAAAAGTGATCAAAGAACTACATTTCCATTTAAAAATACACGTTTAATATATCTTACTTATTTATTATATATTTATTTAAATAATTTGTAACATTAAATAAATCTCACTCGATAAAATTCACGAAGTAGACTCGTTTTTCGTCTCCACTGTCTATGTATGTGGGGATACCTTAAAAAGTCGTGTTTCATGTTAATTAAGATCTTCAATGCTTTTACTTGTTATAAATTACGTAGAGAAATATAAAAGTGTTTTTTTTTTTGGTGTAATTTTATTTTATTTTAATATTTATTAATTTACAGTAATGAGTATAATAGTTATAAGAATAGTACAAAATCGATAAAAGAAAATATTAATAGAAACTATAATGTGGATTTTTCATCACACTTTCTGTACAGAAATATATTTGAACGGGAATAATAATTTCAGATCCAAACAAATAGTGTGACAAATTGTATTAAGTATAGTGTAAAACATAAAAAATTTAATAAACGACTATATACCTGCACTGTATTCTTTTCAACCATCGCCATTCCATCGAAACATATTATGTATTAATTTACCTAAAACACACGCAAGACATTACCAATCAGGGGTTGCTACACTGATTTCTATAAAAAATACTATTTCAGCCAATAGTAATGTAAGGGTCAAAACTTTGCGTGTGACGGTGACATTAAGGCTTGCTGAATGCGAGTGCGTAAGTAGTGTCGTGATAGCCCAGAGCACAGTGAACCTGTCTTAAATTTATAAAGCCCCACAGGGCCATGGTTCAAATCCGGGCGTGTACCAATGAGTTTTTTCTGACTTAAGTACAGAATATCACTGACACCGTGCTTCGGAGGGCACGTTAAGCAGTCGGTCCCGGACGCTGTCAATAGATGGCGGTCGTTACAGTTCCCAACCCGCAGTGGAGCAGCGTGGTGGACTTAAGCTCCAAGCCCCCCCTCCTCACCCTGGGGGAGGCCTAAGCCCCTGCAGTGGGGTAAAAATGGGCTGATGATGATGATGATGATGAAGTAGTTGACAGATTAGCGTTTTTGACAGTGGAATAATAAAATAGGTTAATAATAAATATCTAATAGTGCCCAACACTAATTTTCACACATTTATAATGTAGCGTGTAAAATAACAGTTTCTGAATTATGTAACCCAATTTTAATGAACAGGAAAAAATTCGTAAAATATTATTACAGCCTGTAAAAAAGTAGGTGAATAATATATATAAATCTTAGTAATAGTAGTTTTATGAAACTTAAAACAAATCCATCACCAAAGATATAGTAACGACCCTGAAATACTTATATTCATATAAGTGTATAGGTAGTAACATGTAAATAATTAATTCAGTAGGTGCCAATAACTTGACGCTTAACAAATAAATATTTTTATATACTTTGAAATATTTGCCAGTATATACAAAAATGTAAGCTATGGTGGCAAACACATACGCACACGCATTCCCCGCTGCAACTACTGGCTATGTCGCCTTATCTACTCCACTATTTGTTACCACTAATGAATTTTTGTTGCATGGTTCAGTTACTTTAAAACGGAAGTCCAACATATAAATCATGACTTTTTGTGATAATATTTACTTATTTATTTCAGTGCCTACGTCCAAGATAATTACGCTTGCACCAGTGGTTAAATAAAGGATACTCCATATCTTTTTTCTTAAATAATAGTGATATAATATTCGGACTGCTGCATAATCATAGTATTTATATATAGTTTCGAAAGCTTCGATTATAATTCAAAATTTAAGTCCAACATTCAACTCTATCATAAATGATATGTAACAAAATGAAAAAAAAAATTCATTCATAATATGTAACAAACTAAATACAAGCTAAATTATAAGAATGAATTGTTCTGTTGACAAAACTTCAGCTTAAAAAGCTCACAGAGAACAATGAAACAAAGAAAGCAGTTGTTATATACCTACAAAAATAATATGTTAATAATTACTAAATAATTAATGAATTTGTAGAAAAAACAAAAATTTCTAGAAAAGTACAAATTTTTATGATATGAAAATTATTATATCTAATTATAAAAAAATATAAATATGACATCTTTTAATTTTCAGGTATATCGTTAATTTCACGTTAATTTACGAGTAGTCAAGGTAACCTTGTACGACGACAACTCGATTACCAAAATGGAGTATTTATTGTGTGAAATGTACTTGTAAAAAAATCTAAATTGTGTAATTTTACTATTATTGATAGTTTGGTAAGTTGTTATATACGTATACATTCACAGATAATTACGTATATCTATAAATATGAAATACCGAGTCTTTAGTGAGTTGATATAGTAATCATGTTCGTAGTACAGTCACATTACGTATAAAAAATAAATAATATCGTTATATAGAGAATAAACCGCTACGGCTCTTGAGAATACATTGACCAAAAAAAATCTTAAATTTCCTCCGGATTCCTAAAGGAAAATAGAAATTGTGAATCCAGTTGATGATATAAGTATAACGTAATGATCTGTGCGCTTTAAAAACTAATGAATATGTTAATAAGAAGACACGATACAAAACTATTGTTACGCGCGAATCCCCATTACTAGTTATGTTTTAGAACGTACGATCAAAAACAGATGACGAGTAATCAAATTCGATGACATTTTCTAAAATAAACTAATTCTTTTTAAGCCTCTAAAAATAAGTACAAACAAATCAATCATGAACAGTAGATAGAATATGGACAAGGAAGACAAATATTAATTTTATTGTCCAGTCGAATGCATATTTTGTTTTGCTGTAAAGTGTAGCAAGTGATACAAACGTGGAAAAAACTTGCCATGCGTTTCACTGAGCATCCACATAGAACCCAGAGTCTAATATAAACAAGGAACTGTAAATGATTCAGACTGAAAGCTCAGTGGGAGGAATTGAAGCTATAGGATTCATAAGTGGGGGTGATTTCCCGAAATCATAAATATATAGGATTTTATTTATCGATCGAATCTTTCGTATTACAGTTTCCGTCGTCTTATTATTGTTGTTGTTTCAGAATAGGTTCTCGGATACGATTCAACATTCTTTAGTAAACACGAACCAGTCATTTATTTTTTATCATAATTTCGGTACGTATGTTTCACAAATACCTTTATTATCGAAATACTCAGATGTCTAGTGATAAAATAGCACATTTTTTAAAAGTTTCAACATTGTATTATCTTAATAAAGTATGCATTTAGAACCTACTGAAAATGTGCGATTTTTTATTCCAAAAGCAACTTCCCGAAGATACCTGAATATTACCGATGGCAAAGGTTTTCGTCGGACTTATGAACTAACTACGGACTACACACTTATGAAAATAAATATGATTTTTCTCTGTTCATATGACACCAATACAACAATGACAAAATAATATAATAATATTTTTTTTATTTAAAATAACTTTAAAGATTTTAATAGCTAATTATTATTAATATTTTTGGCAAACAAAAACTCTTAAACTAATGAGTACGCCCTAAAAACTACTTAAACGCTATCTATCATATGTATAGAAAATAAGGTTAAAAACGAAAAAAAAGAAGAAACAATTAAACAAAAAAAAACCTAAATATATATATATATATATATATATATATATATATATATATATATATATAAATATATGAAAAAAATAATATATTGTCCTCTACTGCCACATAGTGGATCAAATAAGTACACTTGTCTTCTTACCGGATCAACTATGTGGCAGTAGAGGACAAAATATATAAATAATAATTTTTTTCATTTATTTGTTTCTTATTTTTTTCACTTTATTTTCTAAGTTAACAATATTTTATTATAATTACAAGATTGGATAATATAGACATTTGCAGCCCAAGTTTGCAGCGTCCCCCTACGTGGCACCTGTTCATAAGCATGACCCGAGAGGCAGCCATCGCCCTACTCAACCAATAATAATAATAATAATTTAAAAAACAAATAATGTTATATCTATATAAGAAACCAGTCTATTAATAATATAATACATGGGACATTCCGCAGACAGCGCCATCTAGTCCCACAGTAAGCAAGTATTGTGTTTGTGTTAAGGAATATCCTAGTATCCTTGTATCCTACTAGACGACTGATATACAAACTTTAACATTTTTTATAATATATACATATATAAATATTTAATAGTTAAGTGTGGGAAGATCAAGCCATTTTGTGTCACAAAAATTTATTTCATAATTGAAAAACTTATAACGATAACGTTATTATATTTAAATTTTATTTATTATTTCTATTACTTATTTTCTAATTTATCTTCTCTATCTTTAATCTAATTTAATTATTTCATTACACATTAAAACCACCTATATTCCTTTTAACCTTAAATTGCAAAACCTAAACCAAGATGTTAACAGCCCGTTATCTCCCCTCCATGCAAGTGTCGTCTCCATTTAAAGTTGTCGTTGACGAAGCCAATATCCGATATCGCGACGTCACCTAGGTCGCGCGAATGCACGGAGCAATAACTGAATTATGGGTGTACAGATTAGTGCAAAATTCACTTAGTTGTGAGGTGCTACGACGCCTTCGCTGTGTCTTCGAGAAAGTTCTATGTCGTACCACATGAACTGTAAACAGAAAACACAGTTCAAATAATATACATTATACTCGCTTTACCCACGATCTTGCCCGCGTTATATTTCACGGTTTTTATTTGTGCTTTCTTAACTTAAAAAACTCGGGCCCCACTGCCGACAAATCAATCTATCGTTAATACGGTAATTGTAAAAAAAATTATAGTTAACAACAAAGTTATGGATGTGTAAAATGTCTTGTTAGACAGAGACGGTAGGTCATTTAAAATAATGTTAAACTTCTTTTTTCAAGAAAAAGCCAGAGATAAAGTTAATAGCTTAAAGTTTCATATTCTTCAACCAAATATAATTTTCGTCGGGCCGTGGAAGCTTGGCAGGCCGCTAGTGTGGGATGCTACCTGTGCTGATACGTTGGCTCCGTCCCGCATTCTGGTGATTTCCAAGCGTGCTGGCGCGGCTGCGTCCGCCGCTGAGGACTACAAGCGGCGCAAATATTTAAATATAGGAGACCAGTACTTTTTTGCGCCGTTTGGGTTGAAATTCTGGGGCCGTGGGGTCCGGAGGCTTAGCGGCTCGCCAGGGAAGTGTGCGTTGTCCCTGTTGTTGTTGTTGGTCGAGGTGTCCGGCGACCGGAAGGCTGGCAGCTATTACCGTCAACGTAAAGCCTACTATGCAAAGAGGTAACCCTGCCAGTCTTCTGGGTACCGTGACCCCAGATAATTTTTTAAATGATATATTTTATCTGTAAATTTTGTATATGTCAGTAATATTGTTATTCGCCATTTTGTTTATAAATTTTGTTATCGTATAAAGTCTATTTTATATATTCTTGATAAATATAATATTTTCAATATATGTATATATATATATATATACAGTTATAACATTTAAATGGTTTATCACCCCATATTTGAATTTTTCGCATAAGCATTCGGTCGATTGTATGATTTCTAATTTTTCGTTGTAAGGAACACGGTCTCTTTTATGCCAGTACATATTAATTCATTGAATCCGTAGTCGTACGTAATAAAACAGACATTCATAGCAAATACGTATATTATCTACATATGTAAGTAATATTTCTGATAACAAGGACTGGAATGAAACAGGGAAAGATAACTTAGTATTTTGGTACGTATATACCAGACTTTTGGCACACAAAGGTATTATATCAGAAAGTTGTAGAGGATGCAATTCCAAGTTGTGCCGCGCTCGTGCATGCGGGGATTTACATAAATGTGGATACCATAGATAAACTGTTGTCCAGACAGCACGTATTATCATTAAAAAAAAATCATCATACATCGCCTTAAATTGCCAATAATTATGTTGTGACGTACGCTTGAGTTAATTTTGCCTAACTGTATTTTATTTAAATGATGTGGTGGTCTTTTTTTAGAAATATTATAGAATATAATTAATTTTTTACTATTCATTCTTTAGACACCCCTAAAAAGTCTTATTCCAACTATATGTAGTTTTAAAATAAAAGAGTTTTAACTTATTACTGAATTTACAGAAATGCAGACTATGGTGAAAACCAAGGCTTTTATATAATAATTAATAATAATAATACCTGGGACATTCCACACAGCGCCATCTAGTGTCAAAGTTAGCAAGTATTATGCTTGTATTATGGGGTACTAAGCAACTGGTAAACATGCTTAAATATTATTTTTATAATCTATACATATATAGACACTTTTAACACCCAAACACGGAACAAAAAACATGTTCATGTAAACAAATATTTGTCCCGGGCGGGAATCGAGCGCGTAACCCTGGGCTCCACAATTAGAGTCTCTAACCACTTCGCCAATCGGTCAGTCATACACCTATAAAATGAGTGTGTTCTTACATAGAAAATCCCATTCACAAAGAATAATCTAACAATTTGCCGAATTCACAGATAATATGACATAATAGATAATAGAAAACAGGTGTTCTGTATTTTACTAGTCTATGGTACTCAGACGTGTCTGACGTTAGATCCGGCACACACGTACGGCATCAAGAGTATATCAGGAACGGTACAACGTAAAATGCAAAATAGGTTACTATCTATATATACCATATTTACGACATATCAGTTTTTGACTTTAGATCTGTGAACTCATCAAATCAAATATAATGTCTACGGTATGTTTGTCCACCTGCTTACTATAAAGCTTTAATACAGTTAAGTTGCATGTTTTAACAATAATCGTTTATTTATTGTCATCTTTCACTCACATCTGACAAATATTTTTAGTGTCCTATAGTAGAGATTGTTTCTATTTCTGTCCAGGAAACTCCCATGAAATTACAGTTATTATATTTTATACATTACATAATACAATACATATATAAGGCAAAAGATATTCCAACCGAGGAGGTATGAATATCGTTTTTGCGCACCGCGCCCTATGGAAGAAACATAGCAAATTTTTGTGTCAAAACACATCTTGCTATATACGCGGGAGGCTGGTTAAGTATGTGTTCGAATGTGACAAAATGACACAACTGTCATAAAACATCATGGTCAAGAGTTAAGTTTGACTCTACTATGCGGTCTAAAAAAACATTCATATTTCCACCACTAGATGCCAGTCATTAAAATCCACCAACCCTCACTAGCGAAACGTGGTGGATTATGCTCCAAATACCCTCATCCTGAGGGGAGGCCAAAGCCCTTGCAGTGAGATATAATGGACTGATATGGTGTCTCCATTATTCCAACCATTCAAACATTACTTTTAGTCTGACAAAAAATTCAATGGGTCGATGTTTTCCTGGCCAGTCTTATTTCTGGGCAAATCACTATGAAAATCGATGACTACACAACACTGACGAAATATTTAAAAAAAATTTTATACCAAAATTAAAATCATTATTCCATCATGACAATAAGAAAACTTATAATAATATAGACAAGGGAACGTCCAGCGAGGAAGACCGTTTTACTCCACATCCTGTTTAAAGATGTTTCAGGAATTATTAACTAAGAATCGACGTAACAAATTCAAAGTTTCGGTTTTGAGGGATTAGGGGACTTGTTCCGGGCTGAAACCCCTGGGGTGTGTTATTGTTTCTCTCGCGCTGTGTACACTATCTGCTGTCTAATCTTTCCTGATTGGCACAGACTGATCTATTACCGTTTTGGTTTGCGTGTGTACTCCTTGTTTTGTTAAGGAAGTTATACGCATTCTATTCGTCTGTGGGTTCATATCTTTCGCAGTTATCGCGTTGTGTACGTACATCGCACGTGTTTTGTTTATAATTGATTAGGATAGTTAGCTCTAGTTTGGTTTCCGACATAATTCTGTTTACAATATTAATGTGACTATGATTATTTTAAGATATGTTTTGTTTTTTTTTTTATTAATTCTATGTCGATTAGAATATAATTTTGAATATTGAATAAAATATAGCTTGTAGAAAATCAATTTGTTAGAAGTAATGACAAAATAAATAAAGGGTCACCTACTGGTAATTTAACATATGCTCGTAAAAAGTTGTGGCGTAGGTCCATTAAAATCTATTTTTGATAGTCTTTCGAATTGTTATTCAGGATCATTGGGATTTCTTCATAATCATCTTACGCCATACACATGACGGATGAGTCACAAGCGAATTCATTTTATATTCCCATTATATCCCACTGCAGGGGCTTAGGCCTCTCCTCGAGATGAAGGGGCTAGGAGCTTAATCTACCATGCTGCTGCAAATTCAAATTCAAATTCAAAAAGTTTTTATTCAATATAAGATGTTGCACACACTTATTGAAAGTCGTAAAAATTGATTAGGTACCGGTTCAGTGCGAGTTGATGGATTTTAATGACTGCCATCTATTGATGGCACCCGGGACCGACAGCTTAACGTGCTCTCCGAGGCAACAAGTTAGTGACAGTAATAGTTATATACTTAAGTCAGAAAAACTCATTAGTACACGCCCGGATTCGAACCACGACCACACGGTCTTGTAAACACGAAACAGGTTCGCTGCGCTCGGGCCATCATGTTTTATATTGTTGTATAATTATCGTTTAGTGATATACGGTATACGAACTGTATGCGTCAGCATAGAAAAACCCGTTCGTATTAAAAAGTAGTATTAATAAAGTGGATACAACACTAATAGAATACCTTCCTGTAGATACGATCAGCAATAACGTAAAAGAGTGGAATATTAAAATATGGTCGGAAGTGGCCCCACCCAAAGGGTTATGCGCAGATGTATGAACACTACTGAGCTCATAGAGGAATAAATAAGGGATCAATACAATTAGAGCTATAAGATTGATATGTTGTCGGCAATATATATAATCCGGTATTCTATAGAATAGTTATTAATTCTATTTAATGCCTATAAAGTTTAAGCGATGCATGACATATGCTTTGGCATTTCATAGAACGCCGAATGGATAGTTTATTTGTTTACGGTCATTTTAATAATACAAACAACAATTTTTTTTAATGTTACTGATCTAAAAAAGACTACACACTTCACTAATTCCATACAATAAATATTTCCTAGGTATTACGTACACTTAGGTAAAGTACTTAATGGTTAACTATAGATAAAATATTTTAAACTGTACCTGAACGAACCCGGGATTGTATACAATGACTAGGTATTCTATACAATGACTGAATTATATACTGTACCAATAATAGCTAAATATTTAAAGGAATCCGCGCCTTCAAATTGGCATTGGTATCTCCATTTTAATCCCTTTTTCCGATCTCTTCCCGAGTAACAGAAGATAAGAACAAATTTCCAAAAATACCTATAAAATACCCGTCGAAACAGCTTGCGGCCCGTGACTGTTTCCACCCCTGAAATGTGTATGAATTGGAACCAAAATTTTTAGGGTTATTAGGAAAGGATATCCCTAATTTGGTAGGTTTTTTTTAAAATTCGCATTAATATCGAATATTCTACGGCTCATTATTTTCAAAAACAATGAACCGACGGAAATCATGTTTTTCAGGAATTTCTTCTAAAACAACTAAACAAGATATCAAAAGAACAAAAACATATCGCCCTGTAATAGTATTTCTCCTATAACATACACATATTTTTTCTATGAATATTGATCCAGAAATAGAACGAGGATTAGAGACGGGCCGAATCCTTTCTTTTTTTTTGTAAAATTCCAATGGTTACAAATACAACCATTTACAACTTTTGTTTAAAAACATTTATGTATACATTGTAACTGCCCATTTTTATCAAAAAATTATGTACGCATCTTAAAAAACAAACAAATAGACACCAATAATGTTATTGCCACTGTGCTTGTAGGCACTGTCCGAAAGGGATTATAATGTACAGGGCGCTTGGGACTATTGCAGGAGTAAATATATATATATTTATGTAAAGCTTTTCAAAAACAAGCTTTTATTTAAAACACTATGAACTAAAAATTAAAAAATATTCAACAGCGTTTAAAGAGTCACCAGAGTCACTTGGTTGCCAGTTTGTCTTACAATATTCTTTTTTTTGTTTTCTTTCATTGCATCGTGAAAGTACTTATTTCAAATTAATATTACATACATAGTTTTATGGGCCCGATATTTACGATTACTTACATACGATTCTTTACAAAAAATTGAGATTCTAAGTACACATAAATAATAAATACGACCAATTATGCCGCTTTGTTTAACTCTTGCAAATAAATTGAAACCTACAGGGTACTTACTCATTGCCCTAGTGTCCTGAAATTTAGCAAGGATATGGTACAGCAGAACTAAATAGCAGAATACGAAAATTGTCAATTTGGTTTCATAACATGAGACGTATACATAATTTTTTTCATTGATTTTTGTGCCACGTGGAGTTAGTGATAAATATGTTATATAACAAACAGTGCGAAACTCTCAGGGCACGAGTCCAACTCGCACATGCTTTTACATTGTAAAGCATACACTAATATCATTCATGAAGTAAATTATTAGAATATACGGAATTTCTGAACGTTTCGTGAGCTAATGAAATTATAAATAATAAATTCAAAACACTTTATTTCACTTCGTAAGCAAAATTAACAGATCACTGGTTTTAAGAAACAGAGGCCCGATTTTTGAGTTTGTGAGATGAAAAATATTTGTTTTGTACATAGGGATACCGTATGCTCAAAAAACATTTTAAATTATGTAAATATTACACAAGTATATTTAACTTATTTCAAATTAATTTCGTGATTTCCACATATTTACCTTTTTGGAAAAAAATATTTTATGTATACAATCATATAGTTGAGAGTTGAAAGTAAGCAAAATCATTAATGCCCTAAATATTTTCTACAGGGGATCGAACTGGCTGGCATTAAAATGGCAACTCCACCACAAGAATACCACCAGGCCATAATATATTTACCATCCGTCAACATTAATTTCTGTAATTATTTTTAATAGCCTATAAATAAGATATGTTAATAAATGCAATTTAAAGTTAAATGACAATACGTCGCTGGCTTTTACTTTCTTTTTAAAATAAATGTCAAGTTACTCCAGGCAGTGTGACCTTATGTATTTTTATTTAACCTTGCCTCTATTTCTTTTAAAAATATATACTGAATTATAAAACCGCCATTATTATAAGACTTATTTTAAGCTTCATGTAAGAATTATTTGTTCCTTGTACGACGAAATCTTTCCAAAAATATACATTCGAAAAACCTTCACATCAAAACATAGCTAAAAATTAAATTTCAATGAAATAGGCATAGTCACTGTAAGTCAAATCAAAATATTTGCTAAAAGAAATTTGTCTTTACGTATTTATTTGTGTACTATATGTGTTCGGTTAAACGTAGTTCAAACTTATAGAGTGTGTAGAGCTTAACGTAACTAAACAAAAAATATAAAAAATGATAAGAATTTTACAAAGTTGAAGTTTTAAACAAGTTATTTTTTTCGGTAACCGTTAGTTTGTGCCATTTGCTCCCATGAAATTTTTTGTTTAGTTTGGTAAGTTCTACATGCTCTAAGTTTGGACTACGTTCAGCCGAGCATGCGATATGTTACATACAGTGTCTTCGGCTGAGAGCAGTTTAACTTTAAACATGTTTTTCTCGGTAACCATTTCATTGCACGATCTGTTTAATTAAAACGTTTCGTTGACGGTAGGCTCTATAATGCTCTATAAGTTTGGATTACGTTCAGTAGAACACCCGCAGTATAGTAAAGTAGAGAGTATATACCTAGGTAATCACAAATATTTGTTAACAAGTTATGGTTGAGATACACTCTATAATTCGTAGTCGATGGGGCGGCGCCTCACCCCAAATATCAATGAATGAACAACGCAGATTTCATGGTAAACGACACTTACACATAGTTATTAAGATATTAATACATTCCTTGAAAAGTAGTTGCGCGAACTGTTTTTGTTTTTCGAGAATTTGACAGATAGTGTCTGAGTCTAAGCCGTAGATTAAGTGTAGATAGGTAGTCACGTAGCCACAGTCAAAACAAGATACGCGCCAAGTTTCAATAAATCGACAATACTAAAAGATAACACTATTGAATTTAAGTGTGCTAAAGTTAGAGCTCTTTTTACGGTTTCGGTCACACTCCTTTCTTACATTTTATTTCGCGTCTATTTTAGGCATATTTTACGTCGATTCTCATCTCAATCACAGTTGACACTCATATGCAATGCCACAATGTAAAATGAGAGCGGTGTTTTTTAATTATTAAAATAAGTTACGCTTATTGTATAAATGGTTATTCTAAACGTGAATTTTGTATCTTTATTACCCTTCGAGAAAGGATTTTTGGGGTTGCCCAAAGTTTTAGTACGCCCAAAGGGTAATACAGAACTACTTTGTCACTCTATTGTCTGTCTGTCTATTCGTTTTTATATCATTAGTCTCTAGCTCGTGAACAGAATGTCTTTTCGTATATTTAAATATTGTGTTCGTTATGGACGGTTTTACTGCTTGGTTCCACCAGTGGGTCCAGTAGGAAGTTTAAGTATTTATGACTATACTTAGGTAGTAGAACCAACGGTCATAGTTTTAACGAGTAAATTTTTGGGCTTATTGCCCCACTGACAAGTCTTAACCTAAACGTATTTTATGTTGTTTGAGTTGTGAATCAGAAATTTAATGATATTAATTTTCAGGGCCGTGTGTGCACAAACACCAAAAAACTTTTTTCTTCTTATTCTAGTCGTTGTCTTGAACTCATTGAATAGTGTAAAAATATATTTTTTACTCATAATAATCTTCAATAATAAAGAAGTAAGCGGCCAAAAATTGGTCAGTTTTAGACCGTCTTTGTTACAGGGTTGAACTCAAAAAATTTTGTAAGAATTCAGAATTTCTGTATATTATGTATCATATACAGTATTAAAATAATCAATACTGATGCCAAATCATAAAAATTTTGTTTATGAACTGTTATCGGAACAAACAAACTTTTTTAACTTCCTGCTATCCAAGGGAAGTTATTGATTTGGGTCCGATTTTCGAAAATCAAGTTTTCAACAGATCTCCAAGTTTTGAGGTCCTGGGAAGCCATTCTGACCATTTTTGGCTGGACGTCCGTATGTGTGTGTGTATGTAACTTATTTTTGTCGTACGATATCTTGAGAACGGATTGACCGATTAAGACCCGCATACGGCGTTTGAAAGAGTTCGTCGAGAGTTAAATCAGATTAGATTTTGAAGTCAATCGGTCGAGCTGTTTCAAAAATATTCAAAACATATTAATAAAAAAATTAAAACTTTTAACATTTTTAATAATACTCTGAGATTTTTCAACCGATCTACTTCAAGTCTTAAATACGTTTTTTGTACACAAAAAAACTGCGTCAAGTGCCGTCAAAAATATCAAAATCGAACAATGTGCTCAAAAGATATCGCAGTTCACAAATTTCCGGAAACGTGTTTTTTAACATAACTTTGAGACTTTAAGATCAAACGATTTTTGGTTTTGTACGAATATTTTCTGCTAACAAAATTACATAGAATGCCGTAACTGCATGAAAAGTTTACTTTAAGCGTTAAAAAGATATCGCAATTCAAATATTTCCTAAATAACATTTTCTTTGATATGTCCCTGGTTTCTGAGCTTAAAGAACTCTAAATGTATAGAAATTCTGCTCGTGGGCTTGGAGAGCTCGGAAAATGAATATTGTGAGCGCAAAGAGCTCAAAAACCACAAAAATCGATATTTTGAATTCGAATAGCTAAATAGTTTTCTAATTTTCTAGCGTTTTGAACTCGAAAGTAGCGAGAAGTTTCAGGAATGGCCTGCACTGTCAACCGATTTTTTCTTTCATGGGTTGCTGTCATATCTAAATAGTTGTAGTAAATTTAAAGACATAAAATAAATATATTGTGTGGTGATGAAATCTTCGATGTCCGACGCGAGTTAACACTTCAGAAATTTTCTATTATTTTATCGATAATCACTAATACATCGGCAAGTAGTTAGAACGGCCAGAAATCGAGTTTTGGCCCCGACAATCGAATTACAGGCGGTACCGACGAAGCAGTAAATTAAGAATTAATATCGCAGCAGATTATTTTAAATCATGCATCGAGACACGTTCTAATGGAGTTTCAAAACTGCATTACCTACCTCTTGGGGCGAGATCGATTCGTGTTTGAATGAAATTTATATGACCTATAGAAGGACAAACATATTTGGTGATTGGAACATTTCCAAGCGTGAGTGCCAGTTTGTACAAATTAATGTTTCACATTATCGAAATCTAATTGTTAGCTAATATGAATAGCAGTATTAATAAATTCATATACTCTCCTAAATATATTTCTATAATAAATTCAAGGTCGTGACATTTGTTGTTTTAATTGCCTGTGTAATAAATGTAAATAAATTTTTCTCAAATTAAATATTTCTTGCAAATTTAATTTCCTTAAAACCTTGTTTGCATAGATACTTATTTATACAGATTTATTTTAAACAGACGTTAAAAAATAATAAAGAGAAACTTCACGAATGTTGTACCTAGTTTACTTATAATACTTTTCTTTTTTGTACGAAATGAAAGGAACAAATAATTTTAGTCGGGGTGTAACTATATCCTTTGAAAATTTGATTTACAATTTGATACACTTTCTAAGAATAATTAAATTGACTGCAGCAGCGTATGGTATGTGGTGTTAATATTTATTGTTTAATTATGAGAAATAATTTTCAAAATCTCTATAAAATAGTACGTACTTGAGATTAGTACGTACGTTACGTACGTACGTTAAAATAGTACGTACTAGTTGCGTACTTGAGACTCCGACATAAAAACGAGTTCTTTCAAATTTATGTTAAAATAGGGTGTTATAAAATTTATCGGAATACAACCATATTACATATTATTATGAAATTATGATTAAAATACTGTACTGGTCTGAAACTTCTGCAAAAAAATCTGAAACTTACTTTACTTGGGCAGTCTTCTTGTATAAAATTCTGGACTATATATAGCTAAAAACTTTTATCTAATATCGACTGACAATAACATTATAGTACATGACGATGCAAGGCGGGAGCGGACTGCTTTTTGCAGTTTACGAATGCTTTCCAAACAGAATGCTCGTTTGTGATTGATGTAAAGTAAAAAGGCCTAAGTACTGTAAAATACAATATTACGGTTCAAGTTTCGATGTCGTAAAGACCCGGTTAATAGCAAATGTATTGAAAAAGATCTATCAGTATTCCTTTATCGTTTTTTGTAAAACTCCGTCTCAAATTATGATTGCTTTTAATGATTGTAATATTTTTGTAATCACCGTTATTTCGCCCAAAGCGCGAAATTAAACGGGTGATTTGTATTCCGAGAAGAGACGCTCCTTCACTTATTTCGGGAACGGTTTCGAATGTGCAAAAATTAAGTTACTCGTACAAATAAAAGGAAAAATCGGTTTCGCATAAACGGACTAAGTAGCTTTTGATATCCGCTCCGGAGTATAAGTCGTTTTTTGGACAAAAAATAAACTTTGCGAGCTCAGAATGTTATCGGATCGCATTATTGTTGAAATAATTTGCTATGGAAATTCTGTTTTTGATTACGATACGTATATGTTTTTTTGTTTTCATTTAATATAAAAAATAAATTAGTGCACAAACTAGTAGTACAAGATCCCGACCTACCTTTTTCGATGTTTAGGACAACTCTCTTCCTATATACTTGGTCCCCAAAACACAAGCTAATGCTTAGTTAGGGACCTAGACGTTGTTGTGATTGTATACGTTATTATTACTATTATTATATACGTTTTATTTCCAAAAGTTATTACATGGCCCAAAACGTTTAACTTCTAGGTTATATTCCGACATCAACAAAGGTATTAATTATTATTATCAATATTCTTCTGATGGAAAACAAAGTTAGATTTTTACCAAAATTCTTATATTTTTTTTATGTCTTTGAATACGATTTTTATTTCAATATTACTTTTGTTTCAACTTTCATTTAAATTTTTATATGGAATTTACAAGATAGATCGATATATGGGATCGATTATAGGAATACTGATAAATTATTATTTTTACTCATTCAGTGCTGAATCATGACTAATGGGCATTGTTTAAAATTTTGTAACAGGTTCAAAAAAAATGTATTTATTGGAATAGATGTCTTTATTCAATAGACAAATATGAAAATTTTTGGAGGTGTAGTAACAGAGATATTAAAAGAAAACGTGAAAATTTATGTGACGTCACTAGGTACCTACTACGCGCAACGATCGACGGCTAAACAAACAAGTGCAATCATCTGCTATTAATTTTTAACAATAAATTATTCCTTGAAAATCCATACAAAAATTTTTTTTATAATTACTAAAATACCAGATTGTCTGTATTTTCATTAAAAATTCAAATGTAAAATCAGATTTTTTGATCAGTGCCCATTGATTTAATTTTAATTTTATTTTTCCCAAACTGCTAATTTTTTTAATTTCCAAAGCCAAATTACGCTACATATTAAAAAGTATCGAACGGAACGTGCGAAAGGATACACTTGTTTCTGTGTATATAATGTAAGTAGGCCAATCTAATATTCTAGATCATTTCACGCACACGAGCATTGCTATATGAACCCAAAACAAGAGATAACTAATTTACTTTGTCAGGTATTTTCTAGAAAACGCTAGAGCATTAGAACTTTCCCGTAAGTCGACGAAGTTTAAAAGCGAAATTCAGTCAGAATTGAGTGATGAGAACAAAAGGAGGAACAATTGTTGGAAGTAAATAAACAAGTGGTCAGTGCCAAAATGATGTGTGAACTTTACATCGACGATAATGTATTTATTTATTTTTTATTGCTATACAATAATAATATCCTTATTACACTGGGATGGAAATCGTAACAAAACATTGTCAAATGAGACACTTGTTTCGCAGTTGAATAGCAAACTTCTTTAATAACGAGAATAAAAAAATCTCACATCTGCATAAAAACTTGTCTATTTCACTAATTTTATTATAGTTATTGTTTACACAAACAACCCTATTCAGGGTTCCGCAGTCGAGCAACTAAAGGCCTATGTAATGATTAATCGAGAAAACGAAAATAATATCGTGACAAAATTCCATCCCTCACTGTGGGGCTGTGTCCACTAAATCTCACCCCGAATAGAACCCAATTACGCCAGAAAAAAACTAACTCAATAGGCGATGTTTCGTTTCAGAGTCCGTTATTTATTTGAGTAGGAAAAAATAAGGATAGTGAGAAATATCACGCTTTGCCACGAAACTAGGTTAGAATTTCGACAAGAAAACGTGGAAAATTTATCTTTTAGTAGTAGTTATACCGAAGTTATTATTACTTACACCTTATGGTAAGACAGGTGGGATGGTACGATAATGTGAAAAATAGTAAATGTTATTTTACAGCTTAGCAACAAATACAAAATAATATTTTACTAATGTTTAAATTGTTTGCTATTTAAAGGGATAGTCTTTCCGGTCCGGGCGGCCGATTTCCAAGCCCGGTCTCGATACGGGCTTGCCTAAAGAGACCTACACAGTGCATGTTGTTCAGCTCAGTAGAGTTCACAAATAAATTTGTAATAAATAAATATATTAAATAAAGTATCCAGTCCCGAATATCACTTTCAGAAAAAACGTTTTTTTAATATATTTTACTGTAGACTTTTTAGTATGAGGATAAATAAACTTACCCGTATGTATGTGTTTATTACCCAGAAATTGGTATGTTAGTGGCATACTATGCTATTCATGGCTATCCAGCTCCTCTGCACCTACTTTCACTTTGAGCTAGGGTAGTTGGGTAATTTGGTTGGGTAGTTGGGTAATTTGGTTGGGTTGTTTTACCCATTCCATGCCACTACCTTATTTAGCCTGGCCTAAGGCACCACATTGGGTTCACCAGAATCGACTGAAAGGTTCTGTTTTGCATTTTTCAGTTCCATAATTTAACAATGTGATATCAAAAGTACTCATTAAGACAAATCTAACGACTTGGTACTCTCTCTAGACTGGGTAGGTATACTAATAGCCTTTAATTGATTCTGTTATCTGCGTTGCAGCTCTATTACCTGACCAGCTCGATGGTAACATAATTATTGATTGACATCCAAATTATACATATTTAATTATACATATTTCAAGAGTTCCTTCGGGAGGAGATCATCCTGGCTGCACGACCACGAAATTTATATGCAAAATTTTAACTTCTCGAGTATAGAAGAAGTGGTTCAAATTTGGCTTCCAAAATGTGTAAGTGAAGTTACATTTTTTAAGTTTTTTATTAATAGCGTACATTAATGACATTGCACTCTTGAATTTCTAAGTGTATGTGTAAGTTAGATAGTTAATTGGTTTACTATAGCATTATTATTTTAGTCCAGAGAGGTTAACAGTTAGTAAATATATAGGAATGATTCGTCTTAATAATGTTAAAAATTTACATTAAAAAAGTTTACATATTATAAAAAAAAACTTGCCCAAGTGCGAGTCGGACTCGCACACGAAGAGTTCTGTACCATCGTATAAAAAAGAAAGACGTTTCTAATATTGGAACTTCCTTTAATTTTCTAAATTTACCTTATTTTATTATTTACTGTTATAGCAGCTATAGTACATCACAATAACGTACATACTCTGTTGACAATTTCAAGTGTCTACCTATATTATGGTTCAGATGATACAGCCCTATGACGGACGGAAAGACAGACGGACGGACGGACAGCGGAGCCTTATTAATAGGGTACCTGTTAGTACTCTTTCGGTACTGGACCCTAAAAAAACAAATTGTATATTTAAATTGTTTAGTTAGCGTTATTATTGAATTTCTTAATATAATTTTACTCACAAAAACATAAATCGAAAACAACAGGCGTATAAAACACAATGGCCGCCCGATCGAAGCCAGTTGCCGATAATTACCATTGCGATGAACAATTCATCATCCTTTATTATGCCACAGCTCGAAAATTCCATGTAAATTTCGAGGACGCGAATGAGTTTCGATTTATCGAAAAATCTCCATATAAAGTATTTAACTTTATTAAAGCAACAAGCCAACGACGATAAATATCGATTCGAATTTGAATCGATTCAATCTACCGTCGAGACGAAGCGAGAGTCCATCGATTAATGATAATTTTACAATAATTACATCTTTAAAATATATTAAAATAGTATAAAAATATTGTATATTCATTTCTTTAGAGAAGAAGAGCACTGCCCACACCACAGAAAACTAAATAAATAGATATTAGAAATAGAGACTTTAGACGTGTTGGTGGCAGACTATGATACATAAATCACCAGCATCCAGCATGTGAGGACTACGCTGATTTTATTTTACAGTTTAACAGTTCTTATATCACTTTTCATGTTTATTTTAAAAGATCTATTGAACGATGACGTGTCGTGATAGCCCGAACGCAGCAAACCTTTTTCAAATCTATAAGGCCATGTGGTTCGAATCCGGGCGTGTACCAATGAGTTTTTCTGACTTAAATACATTAACTATCACTGACTCCGTGCCTCGGAGAGCACGTTAAGCAGTCGGTCGTGGTTGTTGTCAATAGATGGCGATCGTTACAATTCGCCAACCCGCATTGGAGCAGCGTGGTGGATTTAAGCTCCATGCCCCCTCATGTTGAGGAGAGGCCTAAGCCCCTGCAGTGGGGTATAAAACGGGCTGGTGAATTAGATTGGTATCGATTCGACGACATCACGTTCTTAGTATAAATACAATCGAGATGGGAAAATGGTAGCGACGGGAAGTCAAATTTGAAAAAATTCTATCTTAATCGATGCCTACGTTATGTAAGTATTCCAATGCCAAATTTTAAGTTTCTATTCCCAGTGATTCAGGCTGGACATTGTTACACAAATTTAACACCTTTATCCAGCCCTTTAGATATTGAGTTTAAGAAATCGACAAATCTAATTTTTAGTTTCTTGTTTAGTTAAGGATTTGTGCATAGCCACAAGACGATATGTCCTTTATTTCAATTACGTACATACAAGTTTTAGAACCGTTTTTCACCCTCATAGCAGTTGATTTTTTAAGAACGCTGTCTTACCGGTTATTTTCATTATATTACAAGGAATATCTTTGCAAAATTTCAAATTTCTAGATGAACCTCTTTGTGTTGTGTGTTAACAAACAAACTTTAACACCCTTTTACATCTCCTTGGAATTTGAATTTAGGAAAAACTTTATATTAGTCGATGTTTACATTGCATAGAAATCTTCTTTGTAAAATTTCAGCCTAAGCTATGCATTTATATAAAAAGTTTTTTTTAAACCCTTTTTTGCTCCATTAGATATAGAATTTTAAAATTCGGTGAAACTTTTGTTTTATCATTTATTTAGTGAATCAAACAAATCTTAAGTTGATACACGATTCATTTGCTTTCTCTCAATACGAATTTGAACATCCCTCTTCTACGGTCTTCTACAAAC
The DNA here is from genome assembly GCA_949709985.1 of Luffia ferchaultella. Classification (NCBI taxonomy): domain Eukaryota; kingdom Metazoa; phylum Arthropoda; class Insecta; order Lepidoptera; family Psychidae; genus Luffia; species Luffia ferchaultella. The sequence continues at coordinate 2,357,282 of OX453245.1, read as the reverse complement.
GTCCTTTACGATGTTAACATCGTTGTAATCGCTTCTATTCCATCCATCTCCGCATCTACTCCAACCAAACTACTGTCTATAAATTCTACTCTCTAACTTTTTTATACTTACAGTACATAAATGAATAATTAAATATAAAGAATAATAATAATATCTGGGACACCTCACACATACTCATTTAGTACCATCATCGAGTATGAGACAACTTGAAATAAAACGAGGCTCGAACTTCACGCGCCTGGTACGGCTCCGGTTTAGCTCCTACCAGAATTGCACTTAGTTGGCATGTACAAACACTAACTTTTTGATGAAACCAGGTACGGAACTTGCAGAACCTTATGCATGGTTTCAATCAGAGCTGTATTATTAATAATTTTACAATACATACACATTACACAAAAAAAATCTATCTGGGCAAGGATTTTGCCACAGTTGCTTCCGCAGTCTGGCCTTCCAACCACTCCATCGATCGCTCAATCAATAAATTAACTAAATCTGTCATTTGAATTTGGGCAGATTTTTTGCTACAATGTCATTTTATTTTTTTTCTTAACATAACATATCAGCCCATTAATGCTCCATTTCGAGGGCTTAGGCCACTCGTCGGGATGAGGGGGGGCTTGGAGCTTTTTCCACCATGCTGCTCGAGTACGGGTTGGTGGATTTCCTTTCTTAACCTTATGAAAATTATTCAATTTTCATTGTTACTACCGAACTACTGTAATCGCGAACAAACCTTACTTACGGCGACATCAAAACGTGATTGGGCTTCACAATGGATTTTACAATTTCACAGTAATTTCAACTTCAATTTCATGGCGACAAAGTTCAAAATATATTAGCCAGTAAACGCCTAGTCACGCACAAACCGAATTCCTAAAGCAAAAGACATTAGGCGAAGTTCTTTCAACAAGCAAGGGTTTGAATCCGCGATCAGGCGGTGACGTTGCGTTTTCCATTGGAAACTTTATTCCGAGATTACGATCCCGGTATGAATGCAATAACGTCTGATTACGAGATGACGATGTGACGTCATTGCGTTAACGACCTAAGCGGGATAAATTACGATGTCACATCCCTAGACTTTTATCGAGACAAATGGAATAACATCGTGTTTCAAAGACTAGGGAACGTGTACCGAGTTTGAAATTCATGATAAGTATATCTCAAGGTAAATAATGATGTCACTAGATTTCTGCATCACTATACAAAACGATGAAAAAGCTATAGGTACAATAACAATTATAATGAAATAATAAAATATAATATAAAATAAGCAATAGTAATCTATTTTCACAAGAAAGATTAAATACTGAAGTGCATGCAAAACAACCTACGCTTTAACTCGTCAATCGGTTTCACTTATATCTTGATTTAAATACTGGCTTGTTTATCTCCAATATTTAGACGCTGGTAATTGTACCTACATTTGACTGTCATTAATAAAAAAAAAATCTCAAAATCCATATAATTTACTGATGTGGAAAAACATATGCTATCTTTGATCGTATTATTAAAACTGGATCGATTTCACACATCTTATGAAATTTAATCGAAGAATGAAGTTTAATCGAACATTTTTTAAGCTGTAGCACTTTTAGGGCCTCAGAATGTGTAAACGGCTCTCTTATAGGGTCATTTTATTGTCCGCTTTCCATATGTCTATATTAACATTCTTTTTAGGGACGGGTAGAAGTATCAAGTTTAAACTAAGGTCAAATACGAAGATCTGAGGCAAAACTGCCATGTAATAAAATAAAACCATTAAAAGATATGGCGTTTTATCAATCTAAATAGTGCTTCATTAAAACCTATAGAGTACTTCCCGTTAACCTGGAATATTAAAATTTAGCATAAAGAAAGGCAGAAGTATCAAAAGGGAAAAATATGAAAATTACCAACTTCTAATTTTAGGCGGATTTATTTAGTATTTTTAAATTTTCGTGGCATCTAATGGCCCGCATTTGGTTGGTTTTTTAAACATGGCGAAAGTATTTAATTTTCGTTCTCGATGCCAGCCACATTTACTTTATTTAAACTGAACAAAAGACTGACCGATTGGCCGAATGGTTAGAAACCCTAACAGTAGAACCAAAGATCGCGTTTTCGGTTCCCGCTTGGGACAAATATTTGAGTGTATGAGCATGTCTATTTGGTCCGCGCTGGGTTTAGATATCAGCCAGACGTTTCGTAGATAAGCAAACAAACAGACAGACAGACAAGAAGTTCAACAACCTTGACAAAATATCGGTAGTGTATCTATGGGTAACCTTAGTTTAATTTGTTGATTAAAAATATTTTATATTACAAATGAATTCATTTAAGCATACTGACTTGTTATTGGTTCAATAAATAACGTAATGTTAAACTATTTTTACAATAACATCTTCTTTTTTTAAGTTAGGTATAGATAGTAATTAAATAATCAAAAACAATACTTTTAAAAGAAAATTTTATTAAATTATAATGCAGAACAGATATTAGCAACATAAAAAATTTTGTAAATAAAAATAAAATTATAACAAAATTGACGGATCATCTGAGAAAAGTATTTTACAATTCATCGCATACGTATAAGGTAGCCAAAAGGAAACTGGCACAAGCGATTTACTAACACAGTCATATTATGCATTTACATGTGTGTAAAAGAAACAAACTATACTTTTGTTTTCCTTATATATCAGCCCATCATGTCCCACTGCAGGGGCTTACGCATCCCCTCACGATGAGGGTACTTAAAGCTTAATCCACCACGCTGTTCCAGTGTGGGTTGGTGAAGTTAACGACTGACATTTGGTGAAATCAACCGGGACCGACGGCTTAACGTGCTCTCTGAAACACGAAGTCAGTGATAGTTACGTACTTAAATCAGAAAAAAAACATTGGTGCATGCCTGTTTCTGGACTCTAGTTTAGGACCTTCTAAACAAGAAGCGGGATCACCATTACTTGGCTATCACGATAAGTATAAATGCACATGTGGCAATAAATCGTTTGCATTAGCTTTTCTTGGGTATGCCTTGAGGTACCTACACATCGCTGCAATATTCGTTAGGCATTGGGTGTGGGGAGTAAGGCTTAGGAATCTGTCGAATCCTCAAAGCCTTTAAGCAGGAAATATTTAGTATCCATAAAACGTTACAAATTAAATATAGAAGTCGTTTCACCAGAGTCACCAAATATTTTAATAACAATCATGCATAAATAAAGAGTGTAACTCTTCGATGCCTATCATATGTAATACGAGGAGTCATCACTCATGTAAGCCAGTGAAAATGCGATGTCATTCCACGGCAATATTGTCGACGACAATAGAACGTTTTTTACTCGGCCCGCGTTTACACAGCCTACTCGGTTCACACATATAGACAATTCCGGTAGCCTATACTAATATACGGAATTCTCCAGAAAACAGAAATTCGTTGCCCTCTGGATTCAGTATTATATCCACTCCTTACATATATTTTGCTCCCTGGTTAAAAATATAATATTTTTACATTAAATGAGTTAATTAAATTAAACTGAGTATGTAGTAGCTTACGCCTTAAAGGGGTAGATACACTGATAGATAATCACGTGTACCAAGTGACAGATACCAAGCGGAGATTTCCTCCAGTTCACATTTTGCTCATCTGCTCCGGGGATTGAACGTTATGGGTAGTGAGCTTCGTCGCTGCAAAATCAAACCTGCTCTTTCGTCTCGGATAGTACTTATCTATTGTGAAATAAAAATGTCCTTTAATTTATAATGATTACTGTTTCAAAGTAATCATCGACTGCGCAATCACAACCACGGGTGCATACGGAAGCCGACATAATATATTTCTTCCAGTGAAAAGTTAAACTGAACGCAATCATAAAATCCGATAAGCAATATTAACGTTTTACTCATAGAGTAACAAAAAGTAACAAAACTGACAGCAGTGCAATGTGTCTGTTTTAAATATAGAACGAAAACTATCCAAGCAAGTGCCGTCACATCTCGCCCGCACCCTGTAACCCAGAGAAAAGTGTTCATCACCAGTCGAGCAATGAATGGCCCTCATAATAAAAATTAACGGATCTCCTGCTTTCGCGCGAACTTCTAACGACATTGGAAATGAACCTAACGGATTAAAGTAAACACACATATTTTGGATAATATTTTTCGAAATAAATTTTTTTCGCAATAAAAATAACACAAATGTAACTAAATAAGCTTAAAACTTCGAAATATAACATTTGCACGACATTTCGATCGAACAAACCGAATTAGTACGAAATGTAACACCGACGCATATCCGACTTCCAACTAAGGGCACCCTTAACCACTACTTCCGGTTGTCCAATTCTAACAATTTTACTCTCAATCGATCCCCCGTTTAATTACCCCGAGCCGTTTTTTTTATTTTTTTCTATTCGGACCTAGTTCTTGAGATATCGGACTCCCAAATTGAAAGTCAGGGAAAAAAATTGCGATTTCTTTAGTTTTTTGGCGAAATTTTTTTTGATTTTGAACTGTTTCCAAATTGTCTTTTGCCATCTTTTAGAGCTCGCCAAGCTGCGTCTTTTGACCGTTCATCTTGATATCTCAAAAACTCTTCTTGTAATCTGCCTGTCTCACAAAACTCCCAAATGACCTCCTATATTACAACGAAATGAAAGTCATTTCTAATGACAAAAATGAAGAATACGAAGAGGAAAAATACGTCAGCCCTAATTATGGTTCCTGTAACGTAATTATGATGACGCATAAGTTTTATTCCTTGGCTTCCTCGTTTTTATGATGTTTTCGATCATCAATTGCTCTACTGATGGTGATCATATTTTTTGAAGGATACTTTTCTCGGTGAATAATTGGAACGACCTAGCCAGCAAGCGAAATGATGAATCAAATTAGCGCCCCCAATAGAATTACAAACTCAATATTTTCAGCCCGACCTTTGAAAAATTTAGAAAAAAGTGAAAAAATTAAATTCACTATCGTTGGTATTGCATTTATATGAAATTGTATGTCCTTAGATTCCAAAGAGGCTTCCAAATTCCAGATTCCAAAGAGGTGGAGGCTTTGTTTGATATGTTAACTGAGATTTCTCTGACAGTCTTTGTGGCATTTTAATATATTGTGTTTTGCGCTAGCACTTGATTTACATTTTTAAATTTAAACGTTACAGAGATATAGCACAAAATCTCCAAAGCCATTCGCGGTGCGGTCTACGTCCATTTATCAAGTGGTAAGCCTTGTCGATATTATGATCAATGCCTTCCAATGCCCGCCCATCCTCGAGTCCTACTATGCGGAGGAAAACGACCCATTTTAAGACATATATTCCTAAAACATATAAAAACTATACTGCGTGATATTAATTCCAGATACTTTTTATTTTTCAGGGTATATTCCCTAATTTTAGATCCAAAATTTAAGGTCAAGTACCAGTTGCACGCGCGTGAAAAGCTTTTTCTACATAAATAATCGCATTACCTGATATGTTTTTCAGTCAATTTTATTTCAATTTTCAGTCTGTTATTCAAGTTAGAATTTGAACAAGACTCTTTTGTTCTAAAATTTAGGATTGTCGTTTATATTTTCCTGTCAAATATAAGTGAATCTTAATTTATAAAATTTTTATTCTCAGTAGTTTCAGATGTAAGAAGGGAGGATCGTTGATTTTCGCATATTTTCTTTAACAACTTTTAAGCCTTTTAAAATTATAAAAGAAATATATATGTACGTATTATTATAAACATTCATTTAATGTGTCAAATCATACCCTTGAGATATTTTATTTAAATTTTTTTCTTTGACTACCGAAATTAACCTTCAAATTTAGAATTCGTTTATTGCTTAAATTTACCTATAAAATAAAGTTAAGCTCGATGTTCCGAATTTTTATAAAATGTTTATTTAGGCATTAATAAGCTGTTGTATGACGACACAATAAAATATTTTCTAAACCACTAAACACTGTCAACAAGATCATCTATTGTTTTTAATTACCAACAAAGCTCATTATCATTTGTTACTATACGAAAAACTCCGAAATTTGGCTTTTATCCAAGCCTTCCATATGCCGACCAAGCATAGCTACAAAACAGGTCGCTAGTCTCATTATAAGAAGAAGCTTATCAATGCTTTTTTCACACAAAACAAATCTCGAGGGGCGCGAAAGCTCGATGACACTCATGAAAGCCCGGAAGAACAAAGCGACTTCAGACACAGAGAGCTTTTGGAGTGATCAGTCCCTGCAGATGGCGACACAATCGCGTTCCATCGATTGATACAGTCACGCATACGCACTCAATGAAATCCACTGTTCAGCGGTTAATAATCTACTTGAAAAACTAAATTTTAATAATTTTTTGTTAGATAATAATATGATTTTAATATTTGTATATTAGGACGCCATTCTTCAGTTGTACGTTTTCATACTTCGTCATTTTTCAATTTAGGTAATAAATTTCTTATCACATTTATCAGTCACAAAAAAATTCTCAAACTACAATTTAAGAAATTCCTTTTCATTAAATTGTAGTTTGCTTAAATTTTGTAAATTTTAAATAGAAATTTACTCAATAATTAAAATATTAACTACTTAGACATGTTACAGTAAATTATGTGTCTGCGAAGGTAAAGCGCCTGCAAATTATGTTGCAGCAATATTTTGATTCGATTCGTAATGTCCTCTCAGGCGTTAACGAGTTAAAGCATCATACTTCTTGTTGTGTTATAATTTATTCACGTGGCGAAAAATATAATTTGAGAATGCTCAGAAAACTCAACCAAATGTTGTTAGGGTTCCATAAATAATATTCAAAAAAGGAAAAATCTTTTTTGTTCTCTTCTCTCTGTCCGTTACGTATTTTTTTCTCAGGGGCAGCATGTGATGTCTAGTTGACATTAATGGTGAAATCCGTTAATTGAGATGTCTAATTTTTAAACAAAAAAACAAAATTTTTACTCATTGAAATGATTTCTAGATGATTTGTACGGCTACATTAGGCCGGAATTAAAAGACAAAATATTCACACGTCTGGGAACCAGAGGAAATAGATTCTACGTTAAATATATACTTGGATAGGTGCCTTTTTCTATAAATGAATTCTAATTTATATTTCTTTTTCTAAATTGCGTCGTTAAGGAACTTTTGATATGATTAGTAAAATAAAATTCAACAAATAAATTTTGAAAATATTTGTTCGTAAAAATGGTCATCTCTAAAATTGTAAAAATAACCACAGAAATGTAATAAAACAAGAAATGTAGAAATTAGAAGATTATGTTAAAATATTAATACAGTAAATAATCAATCAGTAGCTCAAGGCGACTGAATAAAATTGAAGTGACGTTATTTTGTTATACTTTCATGGGAAAACTACATTTCCAATAAAAAAAAGCTTAAGTACGGCTTTGCAAAGCGTATTTTGATACTGATTTTAACTCACTAATCGTCAAGACCAACAGGAAACGTTCGGTTGATCTAGAATTTTGAAAATTGACCAGAAAAAAGATCTCATGACACAAGTATTTGAAAACATTAATTTCTAATTTTCGTAACTAGCTTATGTTACCGTTTTTATTGTCTCTATGGAATCACGTAACAAAATAAAATATACGGAGCACTTAACGCAGCAGTCATACTCACACTCGACTATTTTACTTATGTGACACTAACAGGAAAAAGCAGATGTGCTTCTATACTAAACTGCAGTAAACATTATCTACATAAATACGTATTTCCAACTTATGATTTCACAAAACGCCAACAGCACTTAAAACTGAGACGCACTCAATTATTCATCCATTGCTTCCCCCTAACACTTACAAAAAATCCAATCAGCAGAACGCATTGCATTCGATCCCCGATTCCGAGTCGATTCGCTTATGCATAAGGTTTTTAGTTTAAAATATTCATAGCTTGTACAGTATCGTATTTAAATATTTGCATAAGTGATACCCTCGCGGGTGTTCTGTACGTCTGTCGATAATGTCAACTCGCGCCTCTTTTGCTCGTAATTTTGAAGTAGAGTTGCGATTGTTTATAGAACAAGGCAGAGTAAACAGAAATGGTATTGCAGATTATCATATAGTAACGTTGTCGATGTCGTGATAGCTTTGTGGTTGCGAGCCCGCTTCTTGTTTAGAAGGTCGTCGCCGGGCATGTATCAATGAATTTCTTCTGACTTTAGTACATAACTATCACTGACTCCATGTGAGCACGTTGAGCTGTCGGTTCCGGTTGCCACCACCAGATCGTAGTCATTTAAATCCATCAATCTGCACAAGGGCAGCATAGTGGATTAAGCTCTAGCGCCTACTTTCCGAGGGGAGGCCCTGCGGTGGGGCATATGGGCTATACCTAGAAATAGCGTTTTGATTGTTCCGCCTAACCACACGCACACCAGTTTACTGGTATTTATGTTGCAGTTTGTAAGCAAAACAGCTGACGACGACCGTTCTACGACACCCGTTTGACCCCCTTCACGCCTGTAAACACACAATTCAAATTAATAATGCACACCAACTAAACTATATGCTGTTGTTTCGTTATACAAATTATTATTTTATTAAATCGATCCATCACCCAAAGCAACTTGCTGCGGAGACCGAAATAAAACTATGCAACTAACTTACTACGATACGTGCTTGACCAATATTATTTTCCGCTAGTTCCTTTATCGTCTAGTTTTGTATACCATGGATAAAGTCTTTACTCACTTTACTTACCTTACCGCACTCAACATCATGTACAATTTGTTATAAATGAAATGTTGAATGATTTACTGTATGTTACATTTGGTAAAATTACTTAAAACAGTGTAAATACTATGGATTATTTTTCATATGCGGTCTAGCTACTACATACATTGTGTTTTTATGAAAAAAAAATCGGCATAACCTATGTCAGAGTCTTTTTTAAATCCAGAATAATGTGGTGAGTCAACTCAAGGTTCTTAATATGAAAACTAGCTTTCGTGGACTCACCTACCTTTTTTCCGGGATGAAAAGTAGCTTGTGTCACTTTTCAGGTTATTAAATATATTTATGCAAAAAATTAAAGTGGTCCCGGTACAATTGTGTAGTCCGGGCGAGCAAAGCCGCAGGCGGAAGTTAGTGTGAAAATAGAATATAGCTCATATTGCTTGATGATAACGTAGCTTTCTATAGGTGAAAGAATCTTGAAAATTAGTCTAGTAGTTTTTGAGTTTATCTATAACAAACGAACAAAAAATCAAATCGTCTCTAAATAAATTATATGGTATATAAACTATAGGGATTCATAAGTTTCCGTTATTGTCGTCAGATAGCATAGCAAAACCCTGGCCATTTAAAGATACTGTGTTTTTTAATACGCCGATTTTTCAAAAACACTTTTTAGACAACAAAAAACTTAATAACTTTGTTCCAATTTTATCGAATTTAGTTACAACTAACACAATCACTGACGTACCGAAACGTTACTACTATAGATATAATTTATCCTTGAAACTTTCAAAAGATTCAAGAATTCTGAAGACTCACTGAGCGTGCCCGATGCTGAATAACGATGGTATCGCACTAATTCCAGAAAGGTTGAATCTATAGTAGTGGTATCTCTTTTTGTGTTGTTTCCTAAATCGTCAATTTAAAAATTGGTCCATCTCCAGCTACGGCTACTACGTATGTCTAGTAATGCTTTCAGCGTTTCAGCACTTTAAGCATAGAATTCCTAAAGGTATTTTCTTTCCACTCAAACACACCCTGTTCAAAATTCGTCAGGTACGCACATCAGCTACCGGTGTAGGGGAGGTGACGACTTTCTCGCCAAGCACCGTGTATTCGCGCCATAAAAAATAATGGATCTGCGAATCGCGAAGATATGCGCGGAAATATCGAGTTTGAACCGCGGCTAAGTCGTAATGGCGGAGAAAAAAGGGGGATTAGAGTGCGATCGGCTCGAAGCGAGAGTTGACGAAATATGCTTTTCCAGTTTTATGCGAGTTTCCGGTTGATCGACTTCAGCTCTAAGGGTATACTATCAAAAATATCAGTCTAATATGAAGGTGTAATTTATTTTCTTTGAGTTTACAGAATTAAAAAAAAAACTACCTTGAAAAAAAAACTATCTTATCACCAACGCAGTATCTCTATAAAAGTAGAGGTACCGCATTAAATAATAACAAAAAAATATACGCCGTAGCCTAGATATACGCCAGTTGATATTTTGGTATATTTGCTGTGAAGAATTTTGTGGGACCGACTATTATTTTACGCTCACTGATACATGTGCTTACACAACCAGTCAAACTTCTTTAGCACAAATTCGCTGTAAAATAATATTTTTTTACCTAGTTAAAATAAACTCATCGTCATCCTATACCGTTCATACTCCTTTCAGATTGTCATTTTCACTTAGGATCTAACTTGGGCTACAAACTAATTTAAAGAAATTACATATCTTCACTACCAAAAAAATTAAATTTTTGAATATCATGAAAATAGGAGGGTCTCAGAGTCATTGCTTTTCAATACTTTTTTAACATTTACGACGTTTACATATATTTTTTTATTCATTTATCTTTTTTCTTGTCCTCAAATCCTTTGAATAAAGCACCGTTTCCTTTATTCTTTTGTCAGTTGTTTTCTTAAAATTGATGTAAATTTTAGCGAAGAAGAAAAAGAACGTTTCACCAGGATATGAAACATAAAGAAACACGATATTTAAAGCGATGGAATGTGTACCTTAGTGGCTAATTATTGTTGATCATTACCGCGATTTTCCAAATGAAACCTATAAAAAAAGAGTGAGTATAAAATCACTACAAGAAATATTTTTACGACTGCCACTGATTCAGGGCATTAAAAATCAGCAAAAACTGCTATTCACGTCAGAACAATTAACCAAAAGTTATGAACAATTAACCAAATATGTAAGTCTGAAATGACAAATATCTGGACAAACATCTTAAACGCTATTAGAATAGAACAGAATAAAAAGATAAATATTTAGGTTTTACATGTCAAGTGATCTAAAGTATAGAAATTGTTTGTAGAAATAAAAACACTTCGAAGCATTTGCCATCCCAGGTCTAGATCCCCAGATGGCATTAAAAAGCGGTAACCAATGTAGATTTTATAAGTATATTGTCAAATATCTTAACCAAAGTTAAATATATTAAATTATCGTTGTTGTGTACACCTGTAACGGTCTATAGCCTGGTCTGATAATGTTGTTGTAACATCTTAAGAACCGATGGTGTTATTATAATAAATAAATAAAGTGTATGTTTGTTTTAACCCTTGTCAGAGGTTTTGCCAATGAGTTGTAACTTACTTGCCTAATATTGTTATGTTGTTATTTACATTGAAAATTTCATGTTGAGTTGTGTCAAAAACACTTATGTTTACAACTGACAGGCAAAGGTTTTATTTTATCCTTGCAGTTACCTGAATTTATCCAAAAAATCGACTTGTGACCTGCTAAAAAAACCCCACCTCCACACACCCAGCACGGCGTGAAGAGTAAATGACATAAAACGTGAGAGCAACGTGAGCAAATGTGTTTGCGGGCGCGCCACTTACACCAAGTAAACAAACTTGGAGGGCGACCCAATTATCTCTAATGAAGACAATGATATAGGCCCGGTTATTGATCTAGATTTAAATTTCAGGACGGGTCAGTCCCTGCGCGATATGTCGCCCTTAATGCTTCTTACTAACTTTATGGTGTGTTTCGAATAAAAGGTCTTGAGCGTTGTAAGAAAGTACAATTATAAATACTAAAATATAATTTGAACTAACTCCAAATTCCAAAGTAAATCTTTAGTTAAATATTTCGCATTAAAACACTTGTTAAGTAACTTTTATTGTCAACTCATTTATTATCAAGATAAGTATCAAAGCTAATATAATAAAAAGCAAGCAGAAGAAAAATTGAATAATAATTTCGTATCCTATGCATGTTTAATTCACAGTAAAATTATCTTGTACGTGAAAAAATTATCCACCAAACTTTTGTTTCTTTTAACTTCGACCATTTTACTTAACTTTTGGAAAACTCTGGTAGTAATCATTACACGTCGTCGTCGTGATGTCGTGATAGCCCAGAGCGCAACGAACCTGTCTCAAATTTATAAGGCCCCTTAGGGCCATGGTTCGAATCCGGGCATGTACCAATGAGTTTTTCTGACTTAAGTACACAATATCACTGACAGAGTGCTTCGGAGGGCACGTTAAGCAGTCGGTCCCGGACGCTGTCAATAGATGGCGATCGTTACAGTTCCCAACCCGCAGTGGAGCAGCGTGGTGGACTTAAGCTTCAAGCCCCCTTCCTCACCCTGGGGGAGGCCTAAGCCCCTCCAGTGTGGTAAAAATGGGCTGATGATGATGATGAATCATTACACACAACCTAAATTTTTATTGTAAACGTACTAAACTAAACTAACTAAACTAAACTTGGCAGATAAAGTGTTCATCATATATTCACAAATGTAATTGTGTCTTATGCGATGAATAATACCTACTCGCAAACTTTCAGCTGGAAATAATATTTGTAACAGACCATATGGGTTGTTAGTATAAATTTTATTTATTATTTATATATATCAATCAACTAATTATAAAATAGTAAAAATTATAAGTACATATCTATTAAGTAAATCGAATGCAACCATCGACAAAAAGAAGACGAAAGCGGGCGTTATGTACTAACCGTCTCTATAGTTGCATCAACAAAGCTTTACTAATAATTATTATGTAATAGATTATTTTAGTACACGGAAATTACTTAAAAATGTTACCTAACCTAATCTACCCACAAGGCGTCTACACCTCTATCTATGTTCCACCGGTGCTTAATGTTGAAATTAAAACATTATACATATTGTTCAAAGACACCTAATCAAAAAGCTCCTGACACTTTTATACAGCTGAGTTGTTTAACATTGAAAAAACCGGCCAAGTGCTTGTTGGGTTCATGTCCTGTAGGTTCCGTAATATGCCAATTTGATATATGTCAATTTAATAATATTAATTAATCGTATTCAACCTAGAAATTGGTGTTTTTTTTTAGATTTTAGAAGTTAAGGTTAGGTTAAGTATATAATAATTGTCTATTCCAATAGAATATCAAAATGCTTACATCTTACTTCATCCAAGTTTAATGTCCACTAACTAATTTCTTATCCCCGAAACATAATAATATGGACCAACATACACACAAACAAATGTCTGAAATTATGATTAACGAGCTCACGCCCACAAGCACACAACTCGTAAAGTCGCACACAATAGACCGTTTGATGTATACACGACGTCCACACTTTGGCATACATAACTACGTTAGATCAGAACAACTAACTATCAGTTATTAAGGGCTACGAAACAGGTATAGACAAATGATGGATCGAAGTTTTATTAAATTAATTTGTTATTGTAATTGTTAAATATTTTAGTTTTGCCTATATGACCCCCAATACATTTTTTTAGTGTCTGTAAATATTAATTAACAATTTAGAACTGTAAAATATTGGAGCCGACATAATTTTTATTTAGTTATAATTTTATTATCAGACATCCCTGAACGGAAAAATGACATTTTTATTTTAATTGAATTCAAGAAAAATTTCCTTTTTAAACAGATAAATTTTATTTCAATTTATAGAGTATCATAACCCTGATATTTTTCAGAGCAAAAAAATAAGAAAAATGTATAATTAATTTTACATTCTAGGAAGGGAGGAGTTATGTATTATTATTATTATTATTATTATATGTTTTAAGACACGGTAGTTATTACGTACACTTTAATATCTTCTTTAATATTGTTATCTATATTGACAGTATTATTAGTATTATCTAATGTTATTTCCATTAGCATTTTGCTACATTGTTTACTTATTTAGTTCAATGTTATAATAGTTTTTTTTTATTATTATTAGTGTTTATATTTGATGTAACCGTTTGTGTGAACATTATGACATTCATAAGAGCCCTAACAGGGCCTAAATTGAATAAGATGAATAAATAAAGGTAAATAAATAAAAAATAAACTAAGTAAATAAAATGGAACATTTAAAGAAAAATGTGGCACTTAAAAAAGTAACGCTGTTGTAATATAAGTATAACTACAGGTATATAAATATTTCCGTATGGGCCCAGCTGTGAGCAAACGTTGGCACAAAATTATTTCATTTGTGGCTTGATGGATGAAAATAAAATAACTCCAATTACGCAATTGTGTTTAAAATTTAACAAATTAACAATATGTATGTCTTTTTGTAAAAGCATGTATAAAACTTCTTTAAATATTTGGAATTGTTCATAGTTAATATAAATGACCCTTAACAGGTACAAACCAGAAAGTGATAGATTAGTTAGGCAAGACGGTTCGATCACATACTTGGGGGCCGACGTGTTAACTATCCAACAATGTCACATATTTTAATATTTCAATATTATCCTTCGGTTTATAATTTCTACTGAAACATATAAAGACCTAATTGATGAATCGCCCATAAGAACATACCCAATGAGCTAAAAATTTTTAATGAGATTTTTTAAACCTACGGTCCCCCCGTCTAGAATTAGCTAGTATTTTGGGATATTTTTTTATATTTTTCTATCACGCTGTGTAATGCAAAGTTATCAATTTAATTGTAATCAATTACTCAGTCATTGAACTCAAAATAGTTTGTTATATTTTTTTGTCTGTTTATCTATAAAAATAAAAAATAAAATCTGCGTTTCTCAAGCAACAGTCAATTCATTAATAATTGAATACATTGAACTTTAAAGCTCTAAAAAGTTCTAAAATTGAAAAGCGCTGAAAACGAGTGTTGAAGTTATTTTTTTTTAAACACTTTTTGCTAATGACGATTCTCCGCACACGTATCGATTTTACAAGTAATGATCGACTAACCGTGTCACAAAAAAGCTCATCAGGCTTCATTATCGTATCTCTAGCAAGATAACTCACCATACGACTGAAAATTCTTGAGATAAGCACTTAACCTCGTATATCCTTCGTTATATGTTTATAAGGAAAATCGATGATTTCAGTTGATTTAGATCGATTTGCGATTTTATTGTTATACATTTTTGTCAACACATTATTTCTAGTGTTTGTTATAATAGAATAAAACCAACTTATGTGTGTGCCGCGTAAGGTGCCATGTAGACTTTATCGACGGTTAGTAATATTTTGGGCTAACACTAGTTACCGTTGAAACTCATTCTTTTTACGAGCGAGCAACTCTTTTAATAGTATTTACAACAGTGACAGTGACTCGGAATCGTTTAGACATAAGACTTATGTGAAGAAAATCTTTACGTCGTACTTTTTCGGCCTCACGTCCGACGGCATAAATGATTCGTGTGTGCGATTTGTTGAAATTTACATCATTTTCTAGATGCGAATATTTACTAATAGATATGTTTATGTAAATTTTTGTATTTATTAAATGTATAAATGGTATCCCGAATTAAATAAAATAAATAAAATATTTAGTTACAAGATCCCGAACTCGCTTTAGTATGTTTATTGTTGCTTTTGTGGGCGACTTTGACCTCAGGTTACTTGGGTATTAATAGAATAGTTTTTTGGTATGATTATTATGAACTTATATATATATATATATATAGTAACATGTGTTATGTTAGATTATCTGTAAGGTAGCGGGTGTTGATACTGACGAAGACGGTGGGAAAATATTAAGCACAAGTCGCGCCAAACTTCTGTTTCGGTCTGAAGTTGACACGAATGTGTTTTGCGCATGTGCGAGAACTGCTCTGATATCCATTTTTGCTACTACGATGTTACTTGGTTCGAATTCAGAGCGAACTAAAAATTTGGCGCGAGCTGTACTCATAGACAAGTATCGCTTTGGGTTGATTATGACCTTTAATTTCCTATTTCGACTTGTATTTCACCCCCTTGGGTGTAAAAATTCGGTTATATAAGATTTTATTTTAATTGTTTAATAAGAATAGCACATGCTTTTTTATTTTTGTTTTGCAATTCAGTCGTGAAATATAGTTTCGAGTTCGATTTGCAGTATGTAACTTGTCAATTGATGACGAGAACTAAAAACTTAAAGAATTTATTAAAGCAAAAACCAACACAAAGAAAAATTAAACAAAACAAACACCCTATGTGCAATGAAATCATGAGCCACATTATGATTTTTTAAATTTATTTCTGAAATTTTTTTACGTTTGTGACTTGCACTTACGAATTACTATTACTAAAACCGCTACAATTAAAAAAAAAAAAATATTCAGTGTTTATGACGCTCTGTATTTTCAGATAACTAAGGTTTTAACTAACAGAAGAAAAATGTAACATCTGCAAGAAATATTATAATATAGCCAGAAAGTTGAAGTCAATATATAACCCAAATTAAATCCTTTTACTAAGAGACGTCGGGTCAGAGGTAAGGAAAAGGGGTACTTTGTCACTGCTTCACGATCCCTTATAGGTATATATTTAAATTCCTCACGAACTGCTCCAATTTAGAAGTTTTCAGATAGAACCATTTCGATAATGTTGTACCCTATAGGTTTTGATTTACTTACCAAAGTTAATATATGCGGCATAAAAAGCCCTTTTTGTTTTTAGACTGACTTAAAATGTTTTTTTTAAGGTGAATTCGATGAACATCTTCATCGTCGTGCCGGCGGGCATTCCAAAAAAATAGCGACTTAAAAACATGTACTTTAAACTTACAAAGCTTATAAGCTTTTCTCCTCCTACTCTACTCCTAAAATTGAGAAGTTACAAAAATGATAGTTATATTGATTTAGGAAATCATCCGGCAACTACACTAAAATATATACTTGACCCACCCTTCACCCACTGCGATGACGTCCTAGCCCGCGAAAATAAACACTGAAAATGGGGTGTCACAAGCCTTCCAGTACAACTCGCGCTAGCATCAAAATTTCTCGTTGTATTTAATAGTCTAATCTAAACGTCACTTCGTCATCGAAGATTTTAAGTTGGAGTTAAGTTGGGGTAAGGACCTCGAGGGGTTCCTGAAAAAAAAGGGTCTAGACAGACAGCTTCTTATTTCCCTTCTGAGGTACGGAATAATGGAATTATTAAAAATATACCTTTATCAAAAAATTAAGAATATAATAATAACAATAATAGTTGGTACCAGAGGAAGCATCAAATCAAAACCAAAGGCCAAAGCCACTGAATGTAGGCAGATAGACCGCTTGTATTGAATATTTTCCTAGCGTATGTAAAATGCATAGAACGAGTACAATGTATGGGAGGCGACCATGCGGAGAATGAACTTGCCACTCTGCATACAAAACCGATAGCTCCATTAGGAAAAATCTTACCTACAAATACTGGATAAAATGGACGCAAATACTACATCGATTTTATTTTGTCGTATGAAAAATATAACTTGATATTTCGTAAATAATTAATAAAGTATGTTTACATCATCATAATTACCATACATTTAAATTTTAAGATTTTGCTTGACAAAAATTATGAACTAGGTTGGTTAAT
Source organism: Luffia ferchaultella (assembly GCA_949709985.1). NCBI lineage: Eukaryota > Metazoa > Arthropoda > Insecta > Lepidoptera > Psychidae > Luffia > Luffia ferchaultella. The sequence continues at coordinate 2,339,803 of OX453245.1, read as the reverse complement.
ATTTTAGATTAAATTTCTTATATACTAATGACAAATACTAATGGTTAAATTTACCCAAATTCCACAATAAAAATAATATGTAATATTTTTTTAACCTTTAAGCAACGAATCTACATCTAATTTATTTAGAAGAACATATTATGCAAAGCAGATATATATTTTGCCTGAAATATTCTGGCTTTCTGCACACAAACTTATGAGGATAAACAAAATCTAGGTTCTCAAAAGACAATGGGCTTAGACTAAAATTTCAAAACTGCGTTGATGATCATTAAAATTAAAAGAAATAAGGTTCTAGAATAAGTTCTCAAAATATTTATTTTTTTTATTTACGATTTTGCCTGATATTTATCAAGATCTAACTTTGAAATGGTCGCTGTAACGTCAATGGGACGACGATTGAATTTATTGCGCTGCTTTAAACAGTAAAAGACTAAAACCAAAACTTATTAAAAAACATTGAGATAAGGTCAGTACGTCAAATAAAATTGTGATCCTCTTGAATCAATAAAAATATTATGACTTTATTTAGCCTAATATAATGCAATTAGCAACCATCTGTTCCGTTGACGTCACAGGGATATTTTATTATACAATTTATAGAAAAGCATAAATTAAAGAATTTACGACTTACTTTTTTTAATATTCTAGTGTGAAGGTATGAATTGGTCTAGATTTTCAGAAAAAAATTTAAAAAGTATGTGTCAAAAAATTTGGTCCAAGCCATAGTAGAAGGTCGTGGGTTCGATTCCCGCCCGGGACAAATATTTGTGTACATGAACATGTCTATTTATTTCGTGTCTGGGTGTAAAATATTTATTTATGTATATATTATAAAGAATATTTAGGTATGTGTATCAGTTGTCTGGTGCCCATAATATAAGGTTTGCTTCGTTTGGGACTAGATGGCGCTGTGTGGGATGTCCGAAGTATTATTATCAAGTATTATTGTTACTTCTCGAAAAGAAGAATTAAAACAAAGCTAAAAGGAGTAAATTGGTTCGAACTCCACCCTCGTTTATCGCCGCAAAAAGAAACAAAACGCAAGCACATGAAAATATCAAAATTGTTCAGGCAGTCGTATGCAAATGTGTAATACTTTCGAAACCGTATTCCTTGAGGCGGATAATAAATCCAAAGATTACTATACATTTTACTTATAGGTGGCAATCATATTTTCATAGTGATATTTCTTATCTCCTGTTATCTGTACATATATTGTGTTAAAGCTCAATATCGGTTCTAAGTGGAATAGTAAAAGGTGAAATTAGGTAATGGGTGTTTAGTAACTACTACAAATATTTTTATCTATAGATTTGGAGCAAAAACATTTTTTATTTTAAATTTGCCGAAAGATCTCTAAAAAAACAATAGTGATCTGAAAAACTAACTTAAACTTAAACTAAACGTTATTCCGAGTCAAAGTTTAACAGCGCTTTATAAACACTAAAATGAATAATTTGTTCGAGGCTCCATGATTTTTCTCTTTCTTAATTATTTTGTCTTTAAAAAAAGGCAATAAAATAGTCATTTTTTCCAAATCTTAAAATTACTCGTTTACACAAAAGAGAATATAAATGCATCCCCGAGGACCACATACGAATTTTAGAGGCAATGCAACGTCCCCCTAGGGAGACCGCATTTTTCTTTCCCTGTCTATATCGTTTACGAGTAAATGATAGTTGGGTTTAGTCAGGGGAACTAGTAACCAAAGAATGTAAAATTGAAGAATTCAATAATTTTATGTAATTGCCGAATTACGTTTCACTTCATCATCAGCCCATTTTTACCCCACTGCAGGGGCTTGGGCCTCCCCCAGGGTGAGGAGGGGGGCTTGGAGCTTAAGTCCACCACGCTGCTCCATTGCGGGTTGGGAACTGTAACGACCGCCATCTATTGACAGCGTCCGGGACCGACTGCTTAACGTGCCCTCCGAAGCACGGTGTCAGTGATATTGTGTACTTAAGTCAGAAAAACTCATTGGTACACGCCCGGATTCGAACCATGGCCCTGTGGGGCCTTATAAATTTGAGACAGGTTCGTTGCGCTCTGGTCTATCACGACGTTTCACTTAGACAACTGCAATTAAATTATAATTTGTTCAGTATATTAAGGTTAAATGATACCGTCATTTCTATACAGATGCTATTTGGCCCGATACAGAAGACAATATTTTGTTTGTACTTATTTGTTGTACAACATTTGTTGTATTAATTTCATCATTTTAATAAGTCGAGTGTATCACAAAATTTTTGTTAAGTTTATAGAATATGTTCTATATAACATGAAACAGTTTTAATTTTGGTTTTCAACATGGAACTACAATTTGACTAGAAGCCCAAGTCATTACTCACATCATAAGGAACATCTGTGCAAAATTTCAAACCGGACCAAGAGGTTTAAGTTAAATGTTTTAAAAATTGCAAGCAGGAACAATAAAAAATTATAAAACATATTTATTGCAAAACTTAAAATAGCTTTTCACTTTAAGCACTACCATTGCCAAACTTATTTTGGTGATTGGTTGGTCCCCGTCTGAAATACCTTTTTACATTCAAATCATATTTATATGATAGTATATGTATTTTATTCATATTATATATATTGTACATAACTCGTTTTTATCTTTTCAGTTCATTATTTTCCACTTGAAGTGTTGTTTTCCACTTGAAATGTATTTTTCAATTAGAAAAGTACCAAAGAGTTAAGCAACGGTCAAGCGTACGCTTATATTAAGTCGTACGACGTATGATGTACTATGGTCTAGTCTAGTACGTACATAGTACGCCGATTATACTAACCATGTGTAATAACGGATATATGCACTGAACTTTTGTATTTAAGCTAATTTAATCTGATGAAATATTTATAAATTTTGAATAGTTATTTAGGGTGTTTATTAATATAACTGAATATAACTATTATACTATAACGCGTTCAAATAAATTTTTACGCACAAAACGAATCCTGTATAAAACATTCAGATATTTTAATTATCTCCTACGTTTTGTTTCTCGAAGGACAATCGGTTTCTTGTCATTTATTCGCAATACTCAAAATTAATCTAAGCTCTTCAAGTTTCATCGGAATTTCAAAGAGGACAGATTCTTTTGCTTCAAAATAATTAATTAAAGAGAACAAGTTATCTCGGAGCGACACCTAGCGGCCGCGAGATCACTTTCTTTTGTGGCGGCCCTTTTCATCGGCAAAACTCATTTCAATTAATTTTCGTAGAAATAAGTAAATGATGCCCTTAAAAGCGAGATATCATTAACACGAAGAAAGCGCTAGCGTAGGCGGAGATGACTCGCGGTGGCTGTGGATTTTTATTATTGAATAGGTAATTTATTTATTTTATAAATAGATAATATTAATCATTATTTAAAAGTGATTATAAAATTATCCAGAAATATTTTACTCGGGCATGTTACGAACACTTCGAAAAAGCAGCATAATATACCTCTAAAGGTCTTTTATCTGCTATGTTAAAAATGCGTTTAAAACATTACTACATGTGGGTTAATATTAGACTTTTTTATTTTAAATTATAATATTCACATTTTTTTTAAAATTTATTGGTTATTTTAGATGCTGTTCCGATTAATTTCTTCAATCATTGAAATGAATCAATACTTTATTTTTTCTAAGATACATTAATACTACTAGTTCTAAAAAAAATCCTAAAATTTCTGTATAATTCTTAATCCATACTTTTCGAATGCGTTATTATTAAGACGAAAACAACAAAGAAGGAGAAAAAAATAAAACTCCCCGTCCGCGTCCCAAGGGGGGATCATTAGAAAAAAATCGTGTTGATGGATTTAATTACGAAAAATAATTATTAAGGAGAAAGTACGTTGAATAAACTAGGAAGAAGTGGGTTTTGGCGATCTCCCGTAATCGGATTACTTTTACTTGCGGCCCGAAACGGGGGTTAGTAATTAATGGAATGATAATATAGTTTGGACGGACGCCCTTCGTACCGAAGCGCTCGAATACTATTGAGCTGCTTTTTAAAAACGATTATTAAATCATTTCCAAAAAGAAACATTATCATAGCTTTCCGGAAAGACATATGTTAAAATAGGTTCGGATTAGTGATTTAAATGTGAAAAATAACGCAACGGAATAAGTATGTTTAATCAATTTAGTAGCACAAACGACGCTTATATTGCATTCACAATATTTCAAAACTAAACTTAAGCACAACAGATTAGACACTTAAGTCATACAATGAATAGTTATCAAAATTTTGGGACATTATCCAAAAATGTTTGTATTTATAGGCATAGTTGTCCTTATTCGATAGAAAAAATATGAACCCTTTCGAAGCAAAAAACAGAGATATAAAAAAAAACGTGAAACATTAATATGATGTCACTACTACTATATGCAGCGGTCGGCCGCCATACAAACAAGTTCATACATAATTAGTAGTAAGGCGTCATTAGCTATAAGTTTTTAACCGATTTAATCGATTATTCTTTGAACATCCCTACATAAAATTTAAAAATATATATGAAAGATACTCTAGATTGTCTATATTTCAGTAAAAAAGTAATCAAATGTAATTTCAAAATTTTTGGTCAATGACCATTCTTAAAACATATCTCAAAATCCTTATATTGATGTTTCCGACATTCGACCTTATATTTGATGGAATATAAGTAGGTACACAAAGCTATCGTTACTTTATATTTAATAAATAATAACTAAACCTGCCTAAATTTAATATAGTAATTTCGTATTCACAGAAATAGAAATTTCTCACCCCCATTTGATATAGAGAGAGGCATTTTCATTTATTTTAACACTGTAGGTTTTCTAAGTTGAAGTGTCTATTATGGAATTTCAATTCTTCGCTAACAAGTAGCGGTCGCGATATGCTCTATAGTTCGCTGTACGTTGGATACATCTCCAATACAAAAAACTCTTTTTTTTTTAATCAGGGTTTTTCATGCCTCTACTGCTAGAGTACAGCTTTTTCTCGTCATAGCGTTAACAGACGTAGACTAGGCGTTATCCCATTTTGATGAAGTCTGAAACTTTTGCATTGTAATTTAAAATATGAATATTAAAAGCTTTTCTAGAATATGACAAAAAAATTCAATCTTGAACAGAAAAAGTCGATGAAAACGAGTGTATTTACTAACATTTTTGCATATTTGTCATACGAAGAAGATCGTATTTTATAATTTACAAAAACACGCATATTTTCCAAGTGTTTAAATTATTATGTTAAAATTACAAAAAAAAACATAGCGAGTGTAAAATTTTTCTAGCAACGCGAAGAAAATTTGGGCGAAATTTCGATTTTGAACTAGCTATGGCATGAGTCTCAAAAAGTTTAAACTAAAAGCCTACCATGCTGATCCAGCGTGGGTTGGGACTGTTGAACTCCGCCGTCACAAAAAAGATGACGTGGGGTATTGCGGGGATATGTACACACATTTAATTGTTAACGACGCTTAATGGGTAATTTTGTATAATACGTAATATTGCACATAATTATCTAACTCTTACTTCATTTGACTGACCATTGGCCGAGTGGCTAGAGACCCTTACTTCAGAACCAAAAGCCGTGGATTCGATTCCCGTGTGGGATGTCCCATGTATCATTATTTTAAAATATATAAGAAACAAATCTATAACAAATTTAACCCCAGTTTCACGAATATTATCTAATACCCACGATATAAATTAGTAAGAATTTGTAGTTTCAATTGATAGCTTCCAACACATAACTACTGCAGCACAAAATTATTTAAGTTTTTTTTTTATTATTACTATTTTTTTTTTAGTTTATTTTTTAATATTACGTATATTTAATAATAATTTATTAATCTGTTTAATTTAATTGAATAAAATTTTTAATTGTTTTTGAAATACACAAAACACAACTAAATACAGCCAACATTATTATACGAGTAGTAGATCCCAACACTTCACCCCATACGTGTAGTAAGCAAGTTCCTAGATGAGACGCTGTTTTTCCAGTCGGTTACCGCCAACGGTGTCTGCTTTGACGCAAATCATATTGCCGCTAGAACGGAAGGGTTCCGTGGCTGATGGCGAGTCATTCGAAGGGATTTTTTTGGCATTCCCTTATTGCGGAGTAGAGTTACACGCTGCGGACATGGCGAATATAAAATGGTACGGACAAAGTATGGTAAAATATTCTTAAGTTTCGACGTTAATACAAGCGTTTTCGATGTTACTGAAGAAAAAATGTGTTCTCTAATAAATCAACATTTGGCATTTTACTTTAGCATTGTATAAATTTCACAAAACATTACAATTTTCTTAATTTTTCGTAATTGTTGGTTACAGTGATAATTCTCCATATGTTTGTGGAAAAACAGAAAATTAAAAAACTTTCATGTGCATGCAGGTCAAGCATCTACATTACTACTAGCAATAACTCTTAAATCACTAGTTTGATGAAGAAATTTGATTTGGTATTACTGAAAAATAGGGAAAATAGTGGACGTATCTTGTTCAAAACAAGTTTCGGTGAAATTGTTTAGTGTTGCTTTATACATTCTTTACTGATTTGCGTGTTAATTCGTACACACATGTGTGAATTCGATCTGTCCATCTGGAAAAGGACTGTTTTTAAACAACAAAATTATAATTCAAAAAGATAATACACATCGGCCGTCGAGAGTTTGCGTTCCTGACTCATGAGATTTATAGCTATAACATCATGTTTGTTGTGAGTTTACATAATAATATAATTTTTAATTTAATTTTGTGTCATTCGTGCATGTAAACCATCCGATTACAATGCCGATTACGACATGTCAGGAACGCAAACTCTCGACGGCCGATGTATAGACGATTTTTTTTAAATTCCACTAGACCCTAAACATATATTCAAAGGAGCGCAATGCAACTTTCTTGATCGAGTTTTGTCTATACATTTGACAAACACTTTAAGCATGTTTTGTTGGCCATTATGATAATTTACTTTAAACACTAAAAAAAAATTTCCTACGGTATGTCGATTGAAAAAATAGCAAAAATAGCATTTCTCCTTAGGCCTTATTCGATGTTAAATTGTCTGTCGAAAGTACGGAACGGATGTTATTTTTGTTAGAGTATAGTGCTAGTCATGTTTCGACCATTCTTTAGCTGTGTCTATCTCTCGCACAGTATTTTACCGAAATCGGCTGCGATTTTGGGGTCCCGTAAAAACATAGTACGGATATTTTGGAGGAATATCAAGGCTTGAAACTTATTTGCAGTTGCTCTTAACTTATAAAATTGAAATGTGACTTAGTTTTCTTTCGGGATTTTAGGGTTAATATTTGAGCAATGAGAAAAATGTTCACCAAGGGTGTTCCCAAGTCTTTCAAGAATTTCTATTGAAGAAACTACACCAATTTAATAATTTACACTAATAAGCCGTGTAAAACTTTAAAAAATTAAATTATAAATAATAATAATATCCGGGACATCCCACACAGCGCCATCTAGTCCCAAAGTAAGCAAGTATTATGCTTGTATTATGGGGTACTAGACAGGTGATATACATACTTATATATTCTTTTTTTTTATAATACATACATATATAGATACCTTTACACCCAGACACGAAACAAATAGACATGTTCATGCACACAAATATTTGTCCCGGGCGGGAATCAAACCCGCGACCCTCGGCTCCGTAGTTAGGGTCTCTAACCACTCCTCGGCCAACCGGCCGGTAAATTATATTTATTTCATTACAATATACCATACCATATCAGCCACGTTCCATACGCCCCACTGTAGGGACTTAGGCCTCCTTTCAGGGTTAGGGTGCAAAGTCAAAATCCAAATATTTATATTTTATAGAGTTACGTAACATAATCTTGAAATACGTCACAAGAGTGAATTTATTACTTTGTGGGAGAATACGCATTAAACTGAGGGATGCTCTTTAAACAAAATAATAATAAAAAAGAATTGTCAGTAAGTGAAATGAAATGAAATAAAATGAAAAATGAGATTAAATTAATTTATTTGACAATTGCAAACATTTTGCACAAAGTAAATACTTAATCTACTAAATACGAACCTGTCTCAAATTTATAAGACCATAAGGCCATAGTTCGAATCCGGGCGTGTACCAACGAGTTTTTTCTGACTTAAGTACATTAACTATCACTGACTCCGTGCCTCGGAGAGCACGTTAAGCAGTCGGTCGCAGACGCTGTCAATAGATGGCGGTCGTTACAATTCCCAACCCGCAGTTGAGCAGCGTGGTGGATTTAAACTTTAAGCCCCCCTCACCCCGGGGAGGCCTAAGCCCCTGCAGTGGGGAAAAATGGGCTAATGAAGTGAAGTGAAGAAGGCAGATACTTTATAATAAGCTTTTGCAAAAGTAGTTTTAAACTTGTTAAGAGACAGATCTTGAATGTCAATTGGAATTCGAACCGCGACTTTTTAAACAAGAAGCGGGCTTGCCAATACTCGGCTATCACGACACTGTTTCTCTCTTTAACACAAAATAAAACAGAAAAAATGGTAATGAAGTTCAAATAAGAAAAATAAATCTATAAAGCATTTAATTAATTAAGTGATCTACACACAGAAAACTGAATCTCATGGAGAACACCAATTTAATAATGAATTTAAGTAGCCTTTTCTTAATTTTTCTATAACATTTTAGTTAGACTAATAAATGGACTCTACAGTTTTGTACACTTAAATTTACTGATTTTCTATATAACGTTTAAAACAGTGAAAATACTTTATAAGCCAATTCTCATTAATGGTAAAATAAAATATTAGATACCATCTTATTTTCATCAAACTGGAAATAAAAAAAGAACCATTTATATCACATCCGAAAAAGGATATTCTCAACCCCACTTCAGATGACTTTCGGAATTTATTCGTTTCGTGTGTAGATTCTTGCGCAAATCAATCAAGTGAATCCAGCTATAAATTAGCTCTACTTTTTTTTAGAAACAAGAAGGTATCAATCTCAAATTCTCGAATGGGTAATCGGCCCAACTCATGATGTATGATTCAATAATGGTATCTTTGTGTTCTCTAAATATAAGCATGTCTTTATTCACATTGTTTTGTATAAATACTGGATCTAATAACTTGGTTTTAAATAACTAACGTCCATTTCTTGTTTATAGATATTTGGAACTTTTCTTTGTGATACTGGTGTACAGTACACAATGGTATAGATTGTGGAGTACAATATACATTGATGTAGGATATAAATTTTTTTTACTACAATTCTGTTAAGAAACCATGTTTTGATGCACACCTGAATATTTTGTTTGATATTGATTTTATGTCCATTAATTTTTAAAAAAGTATCATTTTGGCATGATACAACGGTATGTATTTTTAATATTATGTCATTCGAATGCGGAATAAAAGTTTCCTTTGACAAATAACACTTACTGACGTATTTCATTAATAATGATAATGTTGTAATTTCAATTCCATTATAAGTACTACAAAGCGATAATAAAATATTTGTTATTAGCTGGCGCGACAAGGTATTGAGTAGATCAGGCGTAAGTCAAAGAGCAATCGGTAATTTACTTGTAAATTATTCATGTTTGTGTAAATAATAGTTGTTGATTCCTTGTAATGAATTCGTTTGTATATAATTTTTATTCTAAATCGATGTATGAGTAAAATAAAGGTGTGTTCGAGTGTGTTAGTTTTTCGAGGTTAGACAAGTGACCAAAATTTTATATTCCTGAGCCCATTGTAGAGTATATCAAATTAATATCACTAAAATATAAATCCAAAAAATATTAAGTAAAGTAATTTTTTTATATAGTCATATAGTTTGTTAAAAATTTTCAATTAATGAATTGTATTCGAACTAATGAAATATATAAATAATATGTATTCTGAGTTCATATTAAAAAAATATATATAATTATTGACAGATATTAAGTTAGTAAAGTTTAAGTCTGTTATATGAAAGTGTGATAATATGAAACTTGTTTTTTTATAACACAAAAATATATGTAAGCGTATTTAAATTTGATTATCAACTATGTATTCACTTACTTTGCAATCGAATTCGAAACACTATTTTTGACTTATTTAAGTTAAAAAAAATGTTTCACAAAACGGAAACGTGTCAAACAAATTATCACTGATTTATAAAACGTCATAAATTATACCAGTAAATGCTATCGCTATTTAAATCGTAAATATGATTTCATTGTAAAAACAATGTATTGTTTCATTAAACTTGATGTTATATTACTGGAGATGACGAATTAAAAACAATTACTTTAGTAATACATCGAAGAAACTTACAAACAATCTGGTGATATTGATATTGATAAGAAATCTTAGGTTACGCATTTAATTAAAGTAAAATTAAGTTACCCCATCACCTATAGTAGGAATAAGACTTCAGTCTCGAAGATGTTTAGTAAATATGGATGTTTATAGGGATACCACGTCGTGACTACAAAAATGTGACCAAAACAATATACGCTACCTACATTTATACTAATATTATAAAAGAAAAGATTTGATTTTTTATTTGTTTATTTTTAACTTACAGTGATAATGCCATAAATGGTCTGTGTTATCTCCGAGTCTGCAATTTAGCTTGGGTTTCGATCGTTTCGAAGTTTAAGACGCTCTTTCTTGACGATTCTGCTATCTAAGATTGTAACGTACATAAAGCTGGCCAAACCTGAGCCAAATCTTTTTACATGCTAAAGTACGATTGGGAGCAGAAGACAGCTAAACAGGTTTCAAAATGAAACTTAATATTAATAGACAATCAACCTCCAACAGTTAAGCGATTCTTATACCGTTAATTTTGGTTCAAGGTTCCAGTGGGAAATAAAAAGTATAAGTGAGTATATACGTATATATATATTTACTTGCGTACATTTTCCTTAATTGAATCTATTGATTCCACCTTAACAAGCTTGCTTCGACCTAACTCAAGCGTAATCACGGTAATCACGTTCAGATGAAAAACAAAACATTTCCCGTTTGTTTATAGTACGTGTTTATTTATCCGACTTCCAATATTACTACGCCGTTACGTGACGTATTTATACGTCACCTATAATCCGTACGTAAGTATAGTGAGTTGAATTTTATCACACACAACTTGAACGCAGAATAGTGTTAAAGCACTTGTGTGTGCAACCGTGTTATTTGCAAATAATTTTAATAAATTAGTATTTTATTTTACGTGTATTATAGCTTTGAAAAGAAAGTCAAATATAACTTGATTTATTAAAATACAAAATTAGCTGCAGACTTCAATATGTAAGTATCTTCTAATTTATTAACTTACATTCAAATTTTTCAGTGTTATTTGATTTATTAATAATATAATAAATATTTTGGAAAATCGACTATATTATACTGCATTGTAATAGCGTTTAAAAACATTTGTTTTCTTGAATTAACAAATGTTTTTTCTAGTTCTTTTTAGATTTATGTGGTTTAGTAATATCCATCGTTTCAGTACTTTTGTAATAGATTTTAAATTGACTTCCCTATGAACAATAGACTTGTAACTTGAACATACCTCAAAACACTATGACAATGTAATAAGTTACCTGGAGACTAACTCCAGTTGATACAGCCGAAATTGGTTTCTAATGAGGGAACTCATCCGTATCGAGCTGAAATTGTATTGATAGTGATTTAAAAGACAATTGACAATTACGGTACCATCAATCTCATGATGTAGTCGGAAGATAGACAACAAAACACTTCAATGTCTACTAGAAAGTGAAACTGAGTTTGACCTCATTAAATGTGTTTTTATGAGCACCTTTCATAGCATACGGTGACGAAGGTCTGAAGATGGAACCAAAAGGTGGATAACAAAACCCATCAATGTTTACTAGTGTATCAACCGAGTTTGGGCTAAATAAATTTGTCTTCATGATCACTTCTCATAGCATACGGTTATGAGGGTCTGATAATGGAACTTTCTCTATCTTCCAAACACACATACACACCCATACATGTGTATTTAGTTACTACCTATTGACACGTTTTCCTATATTTTATGCATACCAAATATCTGCTCCAAAAATTTTTTCAAAAAAATATAATTTGTTTTTTTACAATAACTTCGTTAATTTTTAAGATATCGGGTTCATCCAAAAACCATTTGAAAGGTAATTTTAAGAGCTACAAGATCGTTTTAAATAAGATTATTCAAAGACCTTATTTTTTAAAATATAAAGGGTTAAAGGCTTCCGGTTACATGGTTCTAGCAGTAAAAGTTAGGCCTGAAACGTCTTTATCTCGGTTATTTTTCATTCTATAAAAATAAAAATATAAATAAAAAAAGAGCTCAAATTTTGTTCTTTATCATTTTTACGAATATACAATATTTTTGAAGTTATTTTCAAAAGAAAATAAAATTTACGAAAATTTGAAAAATTTCGATTTCATTAAATCATACTTTTTTCTTTTCAAAAATAAGCATTCTAAACCAGGCAAAATTTTTGAAGTTATCACATATGTTAAAAAAAGAAAGTCTTTTAGGGATAACTGTAAATTTGAACTTTTGTGGAAGTGGTGAAGGTTTTATTTTTCGTTTTTTCCAAAGAGAACATCGAAAGTGTCATCTTATTTTTATCATAACTTGCTCAATTTTAAGGCTATTAACTTATTATAATGCTCATTAGAAAGGTATTTCTAAGTACTTTAAAAAGTGTTTTAAGTATATGTCATAAAATGCATCGGTTTCCCGATATTTAACTGTGAATACTTAAATTTAAGTACCCGCCAAAAAAAAATACATAGAATTACCTATAGCTCACTTTGAATTAATATTAGAAGGTTTTTTAAAAAAGAAATTTGTTTGTTTTTTTATTAGCCTCAATTTTGGTGATGACCCATTTTTTGTAAAACTTATATTTTCTGAGTTATTTATGAGAAACTTTTTAAATTTTTTATTTTATTTTATCTTTAAAACATATATTTTTATCACGAAAAATCATAATTTTGACCTTTAATAACTCAGAAAGTATTGATTTATTCCAAAAACTTTACATAACAAATTTTGCTTAAAATTTGTCTTTCTGTCGATTCCTGTGACTATTTTAATTAAAATAATTTTCACCCCCGTGAAGGGGTGGCATTCACCCCCAAGGCAAAAGCGCAAGTTAACACTATGTCACTTTTGTTTCTTAAGGTATCCCCCACCTACTCACCAATTTTCATGAAAATCGATGGAGATTCAACGAAATCGGAGGTGAAAACATTGACTGGACTATTTATTCTTTTCAAATTTTTGATTTATTTTATATTCCTTGGGAACCTTCCAATCAATCTAACGAACAAACAAAATTTTGCATTTACAATGATAGTTGGAATAAGTAAATCATAATTTATTTTTTTCTAGTACTCATTACGCAGTTATACGTAACAATGTATAAGAAAAAGTACTTTAACACAAATACAAATTTATCAATCATAACAAAAACTCAATCTTTAAAAATTTCACTGAAGTTTACAGTAAAATGACAATAATAAAACCAACAACAGAAATAGTTAAACCAAATACGTTTTTTACTTGACCCTTAAACTAATAAAAAAATAACTATAAGGGCCAGTGTCTTCCTTTTCCATTAAGTGATGTTTATATTTATTAATAAAAAATAAAGCTTCAACAGTACTATTAAGAAGTTCAAAGAACAATACCATTGCTTAATAGTCAGTGTTAGTGTCAAATAAATCAAGGTATATTTTGAGGCATATATGTATCGTATACACATAATTTGAATGTCTCAATTGTTCCATAGCATGCGGGTGTTTTATTGTAATTTTATTGGCAACTTTACTATTTTCCGTATCGACTTGACCTTCTACGAGTGCTCATAAATGTACTTAATTGTACTCCAGCACTGAACAGTAGATATTTTGTAACATACGTATGTAACTGAAAACTTAACCAAACGTTTATTTGCTATGTAACGCTGTATAACTATATTAAATATTAGTTTTGTCACGATATTTTCTCATAGTATATGATAGTATAAAACTCTAAAAATTGAATACTCTTGCGGTTATTAAAGGATAATATAATATATAACATGTTGTGAAACCTAAAGAAAAAAAATTTAAAATAGTGAATTTTAATGAGATTTTGTGAAAATGCAATCAGTTTCATGTTGAACGTGTTTTGAAAAATGAAACTATTTCGAAAAAAAAAACGTATAAACCTAGTTTTTTTCTGATCTGAATACCATTTTTTGCGCCAGTCGGTCAAGGTTTAATTGATTAAATTTAATTTCATGCGTTGGATGAAGCTGCACACTGTTATTGACACTGTGTAGCATCAGTGAGGCCATATTCCACACCTGCTCTGATTTTCTAGACATAAGGCTAATGTATATTACTAACAATAAATATAAGGTTTTTTTTTTGTGTTACTAATATCTATGGACCTTGTCTGAAATAAAGTTTTTATTATTATTATTATTATTATTAATGGGCTGCAACCGTTGACGCCGTTTGTGGAAAATTACATTCCTGTTAAAAACTGCTTTTATAATTAAAATAAAAACATAAAAAATCCAGAGCGAATAGTCATATTACATCAAATATGTTTGCGCTGAAATTCAATAAAAATAAAATGAATCATACATATAAATCCACTTCACCGAGTTGTCTGAATAAATAACACTTTTGAAAAAAGAACTGAACGAAGAACAGTACAAAACACATTTATTTCTTAACTCCAACATTCGCACCTATACACTTCTTTCCCGCACACAGTAGCGAAAGATACATAGAGCCTTAACTTCCGCAGCACACGCTCTGAAATATTTATTCCTGAAACGTAAAGATCGTGGGCCGAAGGGGGCAGGAAAAGGAGCGAGTTGGTAGAGTGGGAGGAAGGTTTTATCCCGCGGTTTCCTTCGCCCGTCGCGTTTCAGTTCTAGATGGGAAGTCGTAGCCATGCGATCGATATCGGCATAGAGTTGTTGAGTATAACATCACTGAATATTTCTGGAATTTACTGTCTCTCAGAGGGTTCTGTGGTTCAGATTTTAAGGCTCCCCGAAGGATCAGTAGAGCCCTATTGTTGTCACCATTATAATTTCTGGCCGTCTGTTTCAATGAAATAGAACAAAATGTTAAAAAGTTAAATTCTAGGAAACTTTTTCTTTTATAGAATGTTTTCTCACATACTCGGTAATGATTTTATGTAGAGACCAAACTGATACATCTAGGGGCTATTGAATAAGCCGACTGAACCGTGTGAATTCTGAAAGCTGATGAGGTTTTATAACCCTCAATTTATAAAAGCTGACCTACCTGTGAGAAAGCTTAAGAGTGTATTTGCATTACTAGAACCATAAGCTTTCCCATAGATAATGACGATGAAAATGGCAGTGGTAACTTGATTGGTGAATCAATGTAAATTGTGCTCTTTTTAATTAAAAAAATCTCAGAATCCTAACCAATTCCAAAACATGTACTATCGAAATATTCTCGATAAAAAAAAAAGTAAAAAATCAGCCTTTAAAATACATTTTGAACAAGAATACTTACCTTTATTAATTCTTTAATATGATATTATTTTGCTGAAATTAAGAAAATTTAAGTAGTTATTGTCGAAATACCTCGCCATGAACTCTTGTATATTTAGGTTTTGTTCACACGTACTTTAATCGATTTTAGTCGAAGAGCCACTAAAACTTAAAAAATTTAGTTAAAATTTATTATTTTTTTTTAACCGTTCATTTGTCTATCACAACTTAATTTAAAAAAAAATTAAATACATTTATTTAACAATGAATTTACAAAACGTACGTAATCTCTAGTACTTAGTATATTGTAATAATTAATAATTTCAACATAGCCGCTGTAAAGGAGCTATGTTATTATACAAATTACTCATAAAACTACAAATACTTTTAAAATATTTTACTGCTGCCAAAAGCTAATTAGAAATAATATCATAAAATTTTAATAAAACAAACTTAGAAACAAAATTTGAGTTCAAAAATGTTATTGTTGAAAGTACCAAGCATTTGACTTACTTGAAACATTTAATACAGTTCTAAGGTGTTCGAGAACAGTCCACTATTATTGACATGATTTTGATGCACATTTAAAAATTTATTATACAACATTGCTGGCTTTCTTTCCTTCCTTCCTGAATTCCCAGGTTCAGACTTTCAAAGTTTAATAAATATTTCATGCGAAATCGTATCCGTTTTTAAAATTGAATTCCAAAAGAAATGTTGGACTTGAATTCTAATCAATTTATAAAGCGAGTTAAAGTTCAACTCCTGAAAAAAGCTTACTATTGTATTACCGAATATTTAACTGATAAGTGCAGATGGATATCATTGTAATAGTTGTAAGCACTAGTTTTCCAAACTGGTACCTAATCAATTCATTTTGATTTTCATTTAGTGTGTGTAAACAAATATTGAATATTTTTTTTTATTTTGCTTCCCGCCGCGATTTTTTCTGTGTGATTTTGGTTGCAATCGTGTAGTTTTGGTGTTAGTTCAGTCAATGAAGGTTTTCACCTCCGATTTTGTTGAATCTCCATCGATTTTCATGAAAATTGGTGAGTAGGTGAAGGATACCTTAAGTAACAAAAGTGATATGTCAACTTGCGCTTTTGCCCCGGGGGTGGGTGCCACCCCTTCTCGGGGCTAAAAATTATTTTAAAGTGGTTTTTCATAAATAACTCAAAAACTATGAGCTTTTACAAAAAATGTGACAATACCAAAATTGAAGCAAATATAAAAACAAACAGATCTCTACGTATAGTATTATTAGGTTAGATTTTTTGTTACATCAAGATACTTTTTCAACCTCTTAGGAGTCGAAATTTGAAAAATCCTGTAAAGGCAATAACACGCTCTCATTACATAAAGGATTTTTAATAAAGTATATTTTTTTACTAAAATTTGTCCTATAAATGAACGGAGAAATCAATTACAATAATATAAACGAAATAACATTGTAAAGACTCATTGAACTGTAAAAAAGTATTATTGGAAATAACAGTGCGTTTAGATAACAAACTACAATGTTTTATAAATACATAATTGTTTTGGAGTGGCTTTTTTGAAACGATTGTCAGGAAATTACTTACTTCTTATTTTCATATTTATTGGCTACTAATTTTATAAATTCCATAAATTTAAAATTTATCTTATTTAGCCGTCACTGACATTTTGAAATTCTACCGAAACAGTTTAATTTAGAAACGAGGTCTTGAGAGATACTCTACTAATTCTAAGTATTTTCAAAGGCTCTTCTCCCTATAAGGCTCTATGGCACCCCCTTCTTCGTCACCCCTCCCACGGCCCCCGTTCGATTGTCTGCCCCGGCGGTGCCATCTGATGTGCCGAGACCACTCGAGATCTGCATAGAGCGTTGTCTTCGTTTTTTCCCCATCGGAAAATCAATACTCAGAGTAAAGTGAGACTCGATCAGGGGGGTCTATCGAGCCTAAATATTTTATTTAATTAAATATTAAATAAAATTAAAATCTGTATTTATTAATAATAAATTATTTTCGTTGCATAATAATTGCGCTCGGATAATATAAGTTATATGGATTTTCGTCAAATACTAAATAACAGTTTTGTGGCTTTAAAGAACATAAACAAACTTATGTTGATAATTAGATATTTGTGTATAAATGTAATAAATTATAAATAAAATGGAATTTAAACTAAATTGGCACAGATTTTTTTTTAAATTATTTAGGGTAAAGTTATATTAGCTGATTTGAATTAGCTGTTCAAAGCTGTAAAACTGTACCTAGAGAATTTATACAGCACTGTAAGAAGGTTCTATATAAAATAGGTCACACAGTAGGCTTTGGGGGTATATAAACCGTCCCTCTGCGTACAGTTTCAGCCCCCACTCAAACGGATTTCGCCCGAATCTCCAAGCAATAAAGCCTTCGCAGTAGAAACGAACAAAACAAATACTACCGTACATTTCAATCCTAGATATCACTGGCCACGCCCACACAGTCCGACTGTGTTCTGCTCTCTGATTGGTCGGTTTGAAGGCTTCAGCGTTTCGAATTGGTTATATTTTTTTTTCTACAATTGAAATTGGAACTGTAGATTTGTTGTACGCATGCGTCGGAACGTAGGCGTCTACGTGACGTAGCTACGTGCTACGGTTCTACGAATGTTTTATTGGATTCCTCTCTCCGCGTTTCCATTCGTATTTGAATTGCGAATTGCGGCGTCAGGCTCACTTTTGTATATAAACCCTTGTAGAGTCACGAGCTTTTATATGTTTTCATAGGTATATATATATTTGATAAAAATATATTTTTGACAGTAATGTAAATACGATTTCCAATCATATTCGACAAACAGGATCTATAAAGCATTTACATTTAGAGCACACTATACAAGCGTCTTCAGATCTAACTATAAGCCGTTTATTATTTGCCAGCTCATTGTCAACTAGGTCGAAATAATCTTTAAGATTAACCCACTTCTTATCTTTTGTTATATTTATGTAGATATTTACAGCTTTATATATATATAAAATCATAAAACACTCGATGTATTTCGAAATGTGTTCTGTAGCCAAACACATCGGGATGCCGCTCCGGAACAATTTCATTTGCCGTGGACGACAACGGTGCTGTAATTACAACAACAATCGATACCGCCACCGTCTGCCGCGTTCAATCTCACAGAATCAAAGGACGACCGCCTCTATACTGTAGAACACGTGGTGGTGTTGTTATATATAATATCGCTTTGTACGAAATACATTGCTTGTTTTGTATATCCACTGTACATATCGCAATAATTTTAACTACTGACATTTTCATGACAACTTAGTGTAAAAGTAATTTCAATTAAAGATTATTAAACAAGAATATAACAGTTAAAAAAAAAAATTAGTCATTATTTTTAAATAAAGAAAAATGACAACACGTTGATTCCTGAGAGATGTATTTCCAAAATAAAAATAATTTTAATGCATTCATTACTATATTCGACATATCCAAAAACATTAAGTTATATTAACTATGGAATATAAAACTATCATGTCAGTAGAATTCGTGGGTAATATAAAGAAAAAAAATACCATGCTGTCAAATAGCTGTTAAAATAACCCCAAAAGCAAATTCAATGTTAACATCAAATGACATATTATAGTTGTTGTTAATATTGTACTTACCCTTATACTATAACAGGATAACAAAAAACTGTATACCACATAATTTAAAACGTATTAGCTAGTATTTAAAAAAAGCTCTAGTCGCAAAACCAGCAATGGATACGTGATTAGGTGTAAGTGTAGCTTAGAAACACCACCACAAAGCAGCGCCAATTTCTGTCTCCGCCTGTTTGTAGTTAGTGTGCAGCTATGTAGATGATTTCAGTTACTACTATATAATTTTTAAATGTTTTGATTGGAACACTCAATGTGCAATAATTTCTGATAGTTTTGTACTAGTTCGTCGATCTCGTTTTTTATTTTCAATATGGTACATGCACGTATAATAGCAATATTTTAATTTTAGTATAATAAATAGTCTTAAGCATTTCAGTCTATTCCATTGTTTTAACTTGATTCACTTCAATTTAATTGCATATAAAATATTCAATATAAGGTACGTACCGAGTTTTCAATGTTCATAGCTATTAGATATGCTCTAACGTAAAGACCTAAAAAGTGTCTCCTTTTTTCTTTTTGACTATGGGGTGGACAATTTTGAAAAACATTTTATTAGTATAACTTAAAAAAAAACTTTTAACCAAAATTTGTTTGAATAAAATACGTTGAATAGTTTTTGAGATATTTTTTTCTTAACTTATTATTTGTATTTTAACCATAAACGTTCATCCTCACTGCAAAATCTTTCACTGTGCGTGGCCAGAAAAGCTTATTTTTTGTTCTGTGATAACCCAAATTAAAATTCAGAAGCAGAAAATGCACAACATGAAGCTGGTTCAAAAACGATTGTCGAAAACTCGGTGATCATAATTGGATTCAGAACCGACTCAAGGTTTCAATAACACATTCTAAACAAGTTTTCGAGATGACTTGAACGTATATTATAATTACGTTCAAAAGTAAGCAAACAGGCTACACTTCAATATCATTACTGTTAATAAGACTGTACGCTCGCAGTGCACGCTGAAATATCTCATAAAGCACAGACCACCACGAGGCGCGCGCAAATTTCAGTCTAGCTTCCTACTTATAGAAAGGAAGCGAGTGTAGGTAATGGCGCAAAATAGTGACGCAGTATTATTGCAGGGGGTGGTTTCGCGGAGGAAGGGTAGTCATCTCCCCGCCCTCCCACTCTCCCGCTTTCAGGAGAGACTGAAACGTACGTCAGAAAAATAAGGACGTATTCCGTCCCTCTTGTTCTTGAGGAAAAAGTTGCCTTTTTCTGTATATATACTTTTTTCGCTTTGTCTTCCCATTTCGTCCGTATTTGTGGGTATATATAAAACGAACGGCGGTAAATAAATAGCTTTATATATTGATGTCTTTGCCTCGAGAGGGATGAATGGTTCGGGAGTGGTCGTTCGTTTTTCGGCTTTTCTCGTTTCGGGTAGTGAGCTTTAGTGCGATTTAACTTCAGGAGTGCATTCAAGCTGGTTGAATCTGCTATGTCCATATCTGAATTTATGACGGAACAAAAGGATCTATCTAACTTTTTGATAAGTGGAACTTCATATTATCTTATTAAATAAACACTGTAACCCATCATGAAATACAATACAAGGCACTGAATATTTCCTTAATAGTCAAATGATTCTAAAAATTTTACTCCGGGAAAATGCTGGTACAACCAAATAAAAAATAAATTTTGGCTAATATTCTTTTTTACACAACTACGGGGAAGCCAAAAGGAAGGTAATGAAGTATGTATCTGTGCATACTTGTTTGTATATGTAATGTATTTTGCGTATATTTAACTATGTATATGTGTACGTTACATTCTACAGTCAATCACTCTTTAACTGATTTCATTAAATTAATTCTAAATAAATTTATATATCTCAAAGAGTATTGTAGGATTCGTAAAATCAATTAAAATTTAATATAGCAGACGCTAGACGTCATTATGCACTGAGCGAGACATATTTTTACTGTCTGTTAATAAATTTACAAGCTTATATCATAGATACGTAATATACACACACTTCATTGAAGTTTAGTATAAGTAAAAATGAGTCTTAAAAATAAAAAAAATATATTATCAAGAAAAGGCTTTAAAAAATTTTACGAATGAATTAAAATTAGCAGTTCATGATATGATATTTCTTTAGAATTTTCTTTTTTTTTACTAAAAAGCCGGAATTAGGCCTTCTCCAGAGTACGGACTACGAATTGTATTGTTTCGTTGTAGATCGCTATCTAACTTCATAAGCAGACTTGATTTCAAGCTTTTGAGGATTGTGTGGGAGCCTTAATTCCCACTTGGATTTCGAAAGAAAATGCATGTCATGAACTGTTGTTTTTTAGTGTTTATATTTTATTATTTAGAGATTTTTCCGAGATCTAAGTCAAATAAGTTCTTAGAAGGCATTTACGTAGTTTATGATGCCAGTTACCACCACGTTGGCAGTTATGTGGTGTACCAATAATATAATTAAATAAGTTAATTGTTGATTTTATTTTCAACACCGAATTTTATTAATATATTTTTAATAATTAATATTCGATACTCTTTGATCTGCTTCAATGTGTTCCTCCTACAATAAAAAAAAGTATCAATATCACTTCAAAAATTAAGTGGGTTCTACAATTTTTTTTTTATTTGACAGTCCAAATAGTTTTTTTACAGTAAATGTATCAGATGATTCTCGAAAGTTTGTAACTCAATTTTGTTATTTGTGCACCTCTTTGAATTGGGGCAAACTAACTTGGTGACATAAAGCACGCACCTGGAAAGACAAAATGAAAAAAAGTATTGAATTTGCTTTATTGAATTATCCAGATGCTGCATCTCACTCTTTGAAACGATCAAAAACCCGAGTTAAAAGACATTATGCGCATATATATTATTGTTTTCTTTAAATATAATTTCAAAATTTATATAATCCTTATTTAGTGAGTACGACATTTAGCCAAATTTACACTATTTTAGCTCCAAGCCCCTCCCCCCCATTCCTCTTCACCCTGGGGGAGACCTAGACCCCTGAAGTGAGGTAAAAATGGGCTGATTAAGATGAAGCGATTGTGTATCAATATATCATTGTTGTGGTCACGTTGCCAAAAACTAATGTTTAATCAAAAGTACAAAAAATCTGGAAAGTGGGTTGGGGTAGTTTCGATTTATTCTTGAAATCCTAATTTATACCTACCTAGTTATTATAAAAAAAAAATTTCGAAAGAAGAATAAAAGAATTTGGCCAATAAGCGAGTACCTACCCGTCAACAAAATTACGCATCATACGCTATTTCACACGTTAGAGTATAACGAATTGATGATTATACTTTTAGAATTTCGGAAAAATATCGATTATTACCGGAGATATAACAAATCAAAGTTTGTGTTTTTACGACCCAATCGTGATGTCACTGGGTGCCACTGCGTACACATTATCCACGTTAGCCCATAGCAATGTAACCAAGTGACGTCATGGCACGATAAACTTTAAAAATTTGTATCTTCGGCATTTTTGTAGATATCAATAAAATTCTTTCATTGATTACTTTTCCTTAAAGAATATAAAATATTTCTATAAAATGCAAAAAACACGTGACTTGCTCATTATGTGTCGGCTCACGTACTATAACGTAGAATTTCGTAGACAGCGGCTTTAGGATTCATATATAATGCATATTTCGGTTTTTCGCTATTTTCCTCAGTTATTGCGAAACAAATGTAATGCCAATGTCGACTGACTGATTGGCCGAGTGGTTACAGATTCTGACTGCAGAGCCAAGGGTCGCGGGTTCGATTCCCGCCTGGGACAAATATTTGTGTGCATGAACATGTTTATTTCGTTCCGGGTCTAGGGTCCGGGTCATACGTATATATTTAAAAAAAAAGAATATTTAAGTACGTATATCAGTTGCCTAGTAACCCATAACACAAGCATAATACTTGCTTACTTTGTGACTAGATGGCGCTGTGTAGGATGTCCCAGGTATGAAAAAAAAATTGAAGTTACTTTTAAAAAATTTCTGCTTAAAAATTTGAGAAAATATTGATTGAACATTCTAATCGACATATCACATATACACGTTTAGCCAAAATTTTAGTAATAGGATGGCAAAACAATATAATATTAATTTTAAAATTTTAACTACTTAATAATACTTCACTATGCCCTACACAAAACTCGCTCTAAAACGTCCAAGTTTATATATTTTATTTATTAAATATTTATTAAAACGTAATCCTTCAGCGGATTTATAAAACGTAGTCTTCACATGTAACCGTCATGTATAACCCGTATTTAAAACATATATTTTTAAGACATCTGTTAGCGATAATGAACAACTGCATAAAGGGAACCTGACTCTGTTTAAGAATTTACAAAAGTTCAATTAGTTTTTAAGGCGACTCATAGATGGCGGTGTATAGGAATAGCAGTTACTTGTGTTATCCATTGTCGCTATTTTCATCCACGACAGACGCAGGCGGTTTATGCGTTTAGTTTAGTATAAGAGGATTTGTGTTTGTGTGTATTTCTGTTAGGTACCATTTAGCTCAAACACTATTGTATTATAATTTTTATGTTTCGTGTATGCTTCATTTACTTGCGTGCCTTAAGAAAATGTTTCTAAAGAATTTGCGAATAAAGATCATAGGGTGCGCTTAGAGTAGCTTCTTAAATAATATGTTTTACACGTTTAGCCACCAGTGGTCGATTCAATTGATGCATTTTAGATGCAGTTTATATATCTACTATCGTACTATAGGTATATCAGATCAGATGTGTCGTGATAGCCGATGTGTCGTGATAGCCCAGAGCGCAACGAACCTGTCACAAATTTATAAGGCCATAGGGCCATGGTTCGAATCCGGGCGTGTATCAATGAGTTTTTCTGACTTAAGAACTGATGATGAGGTATCGGTTCAAATTATGTTTTTAGATATGTTTACCGGTTATATATAAGCCACCGGGGAAGTTGCAGTATATGCATGTGTTTCTCTAAAACGGGCCAATTTCGATGCATTTTTTGTTTATCACTGCAAATTAGAAACTTGGACATTTGTTTATACGTTTAAAAACCACCAAAAGGCACTGCAGTAAATATGTTATCTTACACAGCTAAGCTGATTTAGATGCGATTATTCGCATTACATAAGTATAATCTAAAAACCGATTCTTAGATTAGTTTAATGTTATAAACCGTCCGGAGCACTGCAGTAGATATGTTTCTCTTAAACGGTTGGGGTGATTTAGATGCGGTTATTCGCATTACATAGGTATAAGTAACCTAAAAGCAGATTCATAGATTAGTTTAAGTTAAAGCACTGCAGTAGATATGTGTTATGATGATAACTAAAGTATTTGTGCAGGGTACGTGCGGGCCACGCACCAGGGTTAATTAACTTCTAAAATTTTGTTGTTTTAGTAAATTATAAATTAAAATACTTAATTATTTTACTCTTTTTAAAAGACCACTGTTGTATGGTTTTACTCGGTTATGTTTTGTCTTAGGTTATTTATGTAATGAATGTTTGTCTCCACTGTCTCAAATCATAAGTCTCAACCTAAAACTATTTAATAAAAGATATTATCCAAAAAAAATTCTGTGGAAGTTGTATTAAAATGTTTGTGGAAGCAGCTTGTTCTATAAAAGCGTTTGACAGTTTTTTGGCTTTATAGCTTATACATCAAAGATGACCCGACAAATGTAAACCTTTATATCACTAATTTATGCAATCGTTGTAATCAAAGACAGTAACAGACACCGACAACACTAGTACAGAGCGATTTATCTGTATATAAGCTTTTAACGTTTGTCTTTTGTATATTATTTATGCAAATAAATGATCCAAATTGATTGCTTCTCTTTACTCTTTATTATAGTATTGTAAACTAACAATAAAGCAATTTTCACTTTGAAAATATTTATCAGATCGAAAAGCTGTGGTGCCAAAAAATACAGGGGCTTGTGGGGCATCGTATGATATCAAATTTTCTAAAATCATTGCTTAATTTTTTTTTTGGAAAATTGAAAATTGGGAAAAAACGAAATTTCCCGATATTTCGGACAAAAATTGATTATTTCGAAAACCAAAGCCAATATCGAGAAAATGAAAAAACCTTCCGAGGTAGATAGATTGTCTACCTTTTAGAAAAATAAATTTTGGAATCGGTCGAAAAGTAAGGGCTGGCAGGTACTTTTTTATTGAATGATTAACAGATCATTACCCCGGAAAGTGCGATACGACTATATTTCAGAAAGTTATAAAGGTAGACGAAAAGCAGCCATGTCAGAAGATGCAGAAGCTTGCGGGGCATTTTATGGTACCAAATTTTCGAAAATTGTCTTAGAACTTTTTCGGAATTAATAAAATTGTTTGACAAAAATATGTCATAAATTTTTATTTTTGATGTTCATTTTCAATGAACTTTTATACTTATACAGACACTTTTATACCCACCACACACGGAACAAATAAACATGCTCATACAAATATTTGTTCCGTACGGGAATCGAACATGCAACCTTTGGCTCCGCAGTTACGGTCTCTAACAACTCGGCCAATCGGTCAGTCCTTTATCAATATTTTTTCAGTTATAGCAATGTATTCCACAGTAGCTGTATAGGTGCGAGTATAGGAATTATCAACTACTACAATAATTATAAAGAAAGATTTTTGGCTTGTATATATACACTCGTATATGTATGTTTATATAAAAATTCTTAGTAATTAACTAACTAAAAATAAAATGTTACTTTCTAAGCGTATCTTGACCTGCCTTAAAGTCAGGTCGGTTGTCAAACACGATAAAACCATACTAATTTTGGGCAACATCTGTTGTCTCGCTCGCACTCCCAGTGAAAGTAACGTATTAGAACGAGAGAGAGAACTTGAATTTTCTTTGAGACGAACGAAATTGCCTGCGTACGATGCCCCCGCGCCTAAGGACGAAAGTACAAAATCTTTTTTGTGTGACAATAAAATTAAAAGGGTGCAGTTTTATGAAAGCAAATACTGCAATGTCGTATATTAAGGTTACAATGTATACATAAGGCTTTGTTATTGGCAAAATTTTAAAATTCAAAACTCAGTTAAAATATTATTATAAGGGTTATGTGTAACGCGCAGCAAGTTGTTTATAACACTGTTGTGCTTATGATCATAAAAAAAACATTTCTACATCACCCATAACATACATTTCTAGAATAACCCCTCAAAAAAAAAACATTTTTCTATTTACGAATTTGCCAAATATTTATGAAAATTCGTCTTTGCACTCCTGTGCTGCTTTCTACAGCAAAAAACCAATTTCAATTTCAACCAACCATATTATTTCTAACTAAATATTGAGATAAGGTCACTATGTCAAATTAAGTAGTAATCCCCATGAATCAATAAAAATATAATAACTTTATTTAATCTAAGATAATACAATTAGTAAGCATCTGTCCAGTTGACGTCACAGGGATATTTCTTTAATAAATTTTTAGGGTAAAATAATTACGAAAATTACGGACTTTTTTTAGAGAAACGTATAATTGGTCTATATTTTTCGGAAAAATATAAAAACTATGCGTAAAAAATTTTGGTTCGAGCCCACTTCGAAGTACAATGTGACTTTGCATCCAACCTATTTCTTTTCTAAATTGTAACCTTTACTGTGTTATCACTCACTTCAATCGCATTGACTACGCACCACGGTGTCAAACGACGTTTAATATTTTCGAAGGATCAAACATTCTCGCGCCTTCCAAAGAATCTCTTTAAATTAAATTCTCTCGTCGCTTGTTTTTCTCTCTGGACAATATGTGCGTGTTGTGAAATATCGGTAATCGATTTAGATATCGTCCCTGAAATTCCTAATAGACGTAACTAAAATATTGTTATTGTCAGTAAAATGCAAAAAAAGTGTGATTGGTTTACTACTGAAAAATTTGTTTTGTCTGTTATTTTATACTTTTAAGTAAAATTTTAGTTATTATTTAATAAAAATAATTTTCAAAAAAAAGCCGACTTCAAAAACATAAACTAAAAAGTTAAAAATAAATTTTTCACTTTAAAGAAAGGAGCATTAACAGGCGGCATATAGTTAATGAAGTCGGTGCCTACTCACTCAGACACTTTAAATTGTGTTCTATATTTATTATAGTTATAAGTATATAATTGTTGTAATTGTTATTACCTGGTAAGTACCCATTTAAAGTGTCTGAGTTGGCATCGACTTCATTAACTATATGCCGCCTGTTAATGCTCCTTTCTTTAAAGTGAAAATTTTATTTTTAACTTTTTAGTTTATGTTTTTGAAGTCGGTCATTATTTTTTTTGTAACTTATTTTATTTTTCAATTTTTAGTTGAACGCATCTGTAACTTATTTGTATTTAGTATAAATGGGGCTTCTAAACGCACTACTCAAATGAGACAGCGCCGCGATTACGCAACTTAATACAGTGTCAAATTGAGGCATCAGCATGCCTAGTAGGTAGTGGTATTCCTATGTAACCCTTCAATTTTAATTAAGTATTATTTTTGTGCGAACTGAACATTTTGGCAAATTAAACCGTATGACGTAAGCCCAACAAAAGGTAACTGCTGTAAATCGTTAAGGAGTTCCTTCGACTATGTATGGTCTCCATCATCAGACCTGGAATGGTACTTATAACCCATATGAATGCAAAGTTCTCATAAATAGAAATGAATTAAGTCCAAACACCAGGTAATTGCTATAAATCGTCGAGGAGTTCCCTCGACTGTCTTTCAGCTCCATCATCAGATCAAATCCCGACCTTCATTAAATAGTACTAGTAGTAGTACTTTATCAAAATACTTAAAATACCATTTTCGAAGGTTGCCCTCGATTTCTCTAGGATGCCATCATCAGATCCTGGTTTCCTTATCATGGTACCACTCCGGAGATATCTCCCTTCCACAAAAAAAAAAATCATCCGATTCGGTTCATAAACAACGAAGTTATGCCTGAACACACATAAAAAAAAGAACATATGTACGGTCGAATTGAGTAACGTCCTTTTTTTTGAAGTCGTTTAAAATGTAAGTTTACGCAATGTCTTATTTATGCCAATAATTATTATTCATTTTATATTATAATATTTTACCGTTTTATAACAAGTTACGTCCTTAAGGATTTACTGCTAATAAGTATTTAAAATTATTTTTTTTCAGTTACGTCATTTGGCTCGGTCATAGAATAAACTCTGTAAATTTTTAAAATGTCTTAAACGCAAAATGTGCAATTTGTGAGTTACGTCGATTAGGAATTCCGGGGATGATATGTGCACTTATACCGACTAATATTATAAAAGCAAAAGTGTGTTTGTTGGTTTGTTTTTCATTCATGCAGCGACGGAGCAACGAACCGAGGGGATTTTTTGCGTTGATACAGTTACAATCAAACTTCATGACGGATCTGAAAGTAGGCACAAATCGCGTCGGAGTAACCAGTTTTAGGTGTGTTGAGATGCAGTGGAACGAGGGCTCTAAAGTTTGATGCGATCTGTCCTATAGTTTGTGAGCTAACTAACATAGGCTACTTTTTATCCCAAAATAAGAACGGTTCCTGAGAGATAACTACACATCAAAAAAGTCTCAAAAGCAACACATACAAATTTCAATTTTACAATGTGTTTTCGTATTAAATCCTTAATATTTTGTTATTTATATTATTTTTTAATGCTGTTTTGATATTAAACAACAATGGTTTTTTTTAATTTATTTTTTAATAATCTTAATTAACAATAATTACAAGTAAGTACTTGTATATACGTAGTACAAAGTAAGGTGCCTAATCAACTAAACTTAAACTAAAATTAAATGGTTGTACAAAAATTGCATAAATTTATACAAAGTGTGGCCTCCTCTGTTATGGAGAACTTGCTGGCACCGATTATTCATAGAATCGATGAGACTATGTTAATGTTATCCTGCGGCAATTGCTCCAATGAAATTTTAGTAAGTCCATCAGTTGTTGAGTTTTTGTCACTCCATCCAAGTCCTTTAAAAGATGTCTCTGGCGCATGTCCAAAATTGTCAGATATTTCGAGAAAGTCTCACAATGCCCTGGAGCGTCGCGTCTCTTCAGCGGTCGCGGTACAACTGTGTAGTGCACGCGAGCAAAGCCACGGGCGGAAAGCTAAGTAATTAATAAAGGACAGTTCTCACACACAGTTCTTAGAAAATATTCTTTCTCAAGTTAACTAATTTCATTGTGGGAGATGCTCAAAACCATATTTGAAATCCCTGACAGAGATTATATTTATTCAATTGATTAATCACGTATAGATCCCCAAGTCACCAAACTGATAAAAAGCACATATATTTTCCACTTGTCACTGTTATGTCCCCTCCAAACATAAAAGTCGTGGCGTGGGGTTACCATAATCTACAAATAACTGATAAGAATTTCTTGTAGTATTGAGATTTCACGGGCATACATTTTCTGCACACTAATTAACGTTAAAATGATCCTATAATTTAATTAACCAATAGTAACTAAAAATAGCGCATTTTTTGTTCACCTGATGTAGGGAGCAACTCGGCATATCTGCAACTGCACAGGACTGTTGGTCCTTCTTGAGGCAGTCGGTGGTGGTTCGCTAAACAGAGTGATGGGGATTATTGTACTTTAATTATAAGCTCACGATTTCGCTATTCAAAGGTAATCGTCAGTCGTAACCCTGTTGTTTCACTCAGTTGCCCGTTGGTCTCTCTGCCACAGTTCTGATTGCGTACAGTTTGTGGATTAGGGAAAATGATAACCCGAATTCAATATATAAAGTATAATTTTATGAAATGGGAAAATATTTATGCTCTTTGAATAGAAGGGAAATTTAAAAAAAAATGTGCATGTGTAGGCTTGAATAATTTCTTTTAATTAAGAAAAGTATTGAAAATGTCACAGTCGTGATAGCCGTGTTGATGGCGAGCCGGCTCTAGCTTAGAAGGTTTTAGTTCGAATTCCAGATAAACGAGCATGTACCAATGATTTTTTTCTGAGTACATAACTAGCAGTGACTCCGTGTCTCAAAGAACACGTTAAGCCAGCGCAATGCTCTCGGTTGTCATCATCAGATGGCAGTCGTTAAAATCCAGCAACCCGCATTGAAGCAGCGTGGAGGATTAAGCTCCAAGCACCTTCATTCAGAGTGAAGGCCTAAGCTCCTGCAGTGGGGTCTATTGGACTGATATGGTATGCTGGTAATTCAAAATCTCAAGAATAATAGGAAATGGAAAAAAAATCAAAATTGATCAATTATTTAACATGTAGTACAATTTATTTACTCAAATAAATTATTATTACTCAAATACATTTACCCTTTTAATAATTCTACATTCTATGATGGGCATTTTTGGGCGGAAAGAGTTGATAGGTGGGTTTTTTTGTTAGGGTTAATTTGTCACCCTATGTTAAGGTGGGACGACGCCTATCTAGTACGGGTATTTAATAATAGACAGTGCCACCATATAATTAGTTATTTTTTATAGTTAGTTTTAGTTTTTAATTAGATTTTATTTACTTTTACTCATAGGCAGTCTACTTTTATTTCTCAACCAGTTTAATATTAAATTTGAAACAGTAATATTCCAAAGTAATGTTAAAATTTTTAACACATTCATTCTACAAAAACGCAATAGATAATAAAGTTGGCTTTATCGTCTACAAGACCGGCAGTCATTTTACGTGACCACGCAAGTGCGAGGCGGTCTTGCATGGAGAGGGTGCCGTAATTAATTAAAATCAATTATTTACCATGTTTTTTAAGTCTGACCCATTTTTGGCTACATATCGAACCCAACTACTTCGTTTAAGTAGGCCACCATGATAAACACTAGACTTATTGAACATATTAGTCCTTAATGATGTTCAGCTACATTTGATTTGCATTTTCTCTTTACGAAAATTTTCCTTTTCAATGCTTTTCGTTTAGATTTTCCTGTGAACTATGAGTAAAGCTCTATATTCTCCATATTATACGAAATTTTGGGCACAGCGGTTTCGGAGATAAAGAAAGATTCCTCGAATTTAATATGTTTTCAATATCTTTTAAACTATACCCTACAAAAATTATAAAATTTGACATATCACATGGTGCTCTTGGGAATAGTTTTTTTTTTTTAGTTTTTTTAATTGCCCCCTAACAATCCACAAAATGAGGATCGGCTTATCGCTAGGTTTTCCTATAAACAATAAACCGGTATATCGATGACCGGTATAGGTAGGTAGGTACATTGTTACATATTTTTACAAAGCTTAGGTGCGAAACTAGGGAAATACGTAGTATGACAAATAAATGAAAGCAGGAGTTAGATGAGAGTAAAAGTGTGAGAGGGAATGAGAACTGTGGTGGAGTGGAATACGACTTCAAGGGCGTAACGTCTGTCCGTGCGGGCGAAACTGCGGGCGGAAGCTAGTATACAATATTCAATATTGGCGAGGTTAGGTCTAGGCTACATATAGTATAATCTGCACTATACCGTGAAATCTAACATTAACCAAAAACACTAAAGTTTTTAAAGTTCTGAAGCAATTTCGTAAGAGTGAGTTAAAGCGAATGTATTATTCCTATGCACAAGAATGTTTTAAAATGTAGTGTGATTCTTAATAATTAATTCTGATTTGAATATCTGATCTTGAGTAACATCTCTCTCCTTTATTATAGTTTTATCTTCAATTTATTATTTAACGAAGCTAGAACTTTCATTTCTTGATTCTATGGGGCAAAGTTGTTTTCTTGAGTTTCGTTTTAGGAGGATTCTATTCCTGTTCAGTGTAATTCAGCGCAGGTTCATGTTTCTTGAATTATTTCACTTAACTAATAAAGCACCTGCCAAATTAAAAAAGCACAAAACATTTACTAATTTATATAGAATAACTTCATAATTACACGTAAATTTCACAAATAATTTTAATATTGTAATTTCATAACTTCCTAGTACGAGATTAATTCATCATTAAATTGAAGCTTCAAGTCATAGAATCACAAGATATATCCATCATAGACACAACGAGCTTCTAATGTAATATTATTATACTTTTAACAATAATAATTATACCTGGGACATCCCTTATAATACGATCTAGTTCCAAAGTAAAAAAGTATTTCATGCACACAAATATTTATTCCGGGCGTCGATCAAGCACGGGACCTTTGTTCCTACAGTCAGAGTCTCTAACCACTCAGCCAATCTATTTTATAACTCGGTCAAAATTATTTTACTAATTTAATCCGTCCTCCTAGAGTGAAGATACGACACTTTCACTGTGTTCCCTAAATTATAGTTCAACGCACGATTGTTCAAGGTCTAAAAAGAACATGGGACTAAAGAACCAGTTACGAGTAATGGATTATAAGATAGGTCGTTGTACTGTTACCCAACCGTTCCCTAAACAAACTGAGAGGTCAACATGAAATGTAGTGACTCTAATCTTTAGATTCGTGTCCTTATATACGAAGCGTGAAGGCCCAGAATACCTACAAACAACATTATAAGAAAAATAGAAAGATAAATTTCGGTTCAGAATTATATAAATATACTCAATTTGTTTATTCGAAAATATAACTGTATTTTGAAAAACGTATAAATTAACCTTTAAAGAGGTAGTTTTCCATACAAAAAAGAGGTTCTGCCCGTGACTAATCCTCGCTGTATTGTACCAATTTTAATCAATATGTGTAATAGGAAAAATATTTTATATAATAAGTATATATATAATATAAAATACATTATAAATGTTACAGAGCGGTGAGTTTTTTTTTTTAGTTGTTGTAAATTCCTGAAAAACATGATTTCCGTCGATTTTTAGTTTTTGAGAATAATGAGCCGTTAATTTGATATTAATTCGAATTCCAAAAAAAAAAACGTACCGCCCTAGAGACGTCTTTTTTTAATGACCCTGCAAATTTTGGTTCCAATTCATATACATTTCAGGGGTGGAAACAGTCACTGCGGAGAAGCTGCGGAGAGAAAGACTATCCCATTAATATATGTTGAATTAATACGATTCTATTATAAAATCATAGGAGCTGGAGAAAAGGTATTGGGTAAAGGAGTATATTGCATATTATATTGTTTTGAAATAATCACTTCTTGGTATGTCAGAAAAAAGGTACTAAGTTAAGTGAGAAGAGCATAATCTGTCATAGCTTTATTATAGGCATCTCTAAATAGGAAACACGAAAATGAATTTCTTCTATCTCTGTGATAGAGTTGTTCTAACGAAGTAGTAATATTCCTGATTTTCCCGTGACCTAGAGGTATATACAAGTATTTTCACAATTATATATTGTACAATATAAACCTTTTATTTGTTGCTACATGAGTATCCAAAAACGTATACTAAAGTGAAATTAAAGTGATAAGTAAAGGGTGTATTCGAGTGGGCCGTGCCGGGCGGTTGAACTCGTACAGGGTGACATTGCCGTGTATAGAACGCCTCACACTTTAAGATACATTTTGGTTTTCTGAATTATTATCTGATTTACTTTCGTACTTATTACGAATAATCAGTTTAAATAAAATTATCATGTATTGTTGGCAGAATTCACGCCTCTTCCAATCGTTTTTTTATTTTATTCACTCGAAAAACACTTAGTTTTTTTATAAATACATCAAACCTTTTTAAAGATTACAGTGTTATTATACAGTATAGATTTCTATACTAATAATAACACTATAATCTTTAAAAAGGTTAATTCGAGTTAATAGTAGATGAACAAAAAATAGCTATAATTTCTAATAAATTTTATTGTCTTTTTCTAATATAGGCTATATTATCCTCTGAATTTCATGTTTCATTCTTGTTGCTCTGATCTTAAAAATGGCTGTATAATGATATACGAGTGTACCCTATTAGATTACTAATAATTTAACTATTTAAGCGTGAAATTTACACTAAAAGCAGTTTTGAGTTTCTTGAGTTACCATCGTTCAAACATTCCAGAATGCTCTACTTCTAATAAAAACAGTTTGGTTATAAGAAAATTTTATCAAAGTTTGCTTAGTGGTATTTTTGACTGGTCAGCGTTAAAAGATCACTTCGTTACAGTTTTATAATGCTCATATATTATTTTTAAAACGATAAATAAACAAAATTATAATGTCATAAATGATCTAAACCAGCGGAGCGAGTAACATGTAATGCATTGCATGGCGCACTTGCATTATGCGTGCGGATGCAACACGTTTGTTTTTTTTAATTTATTTTTTGGCGAATTCGACTCTGTCCTTGAGCGCACGTTTAGATTAAGGCTGGATTACTTAAACTCGACATTTGGCAGGTTTTTTTTTTAAACTTCAATATACTCTTTTGGATATTCCGGTGTAATTTTAAACCATGGAATTTTCGCAATTTAATTTTCGTCTCCTTATTTTTTACAATGTTATCGTTTACCAATTTTTTTTTTGATACTTTGTAGTGATATGTATTTTAAATTTTCTATATTTTTCAACTAGTTATTAGTACTGTATTATGTTATACAATTTTATACCCATAAATCATAGATAAAAGTATCAAGATTGATCTAATTCAGTTATAAACAGTTAACTGTTACATCACATATTCGCTACGTCAATACAAATTGCATTAACCTAGGTCACGATACCTAACCCATGTACAAGCCATCGGGAAAAAAAATGCATACAAAAAACAACGACTACCAACAGACGGGGCGGGTGCAATGCACTTTTTCGTGGCCGGTCAAAAAAAGCATCGGAAGGTTCCACCGAAATTGTGTGTACTGCATTCTAAATAAGCCTTGAACTTGATTTATACCTATCACGCGATTTTAAGCTTAAACCCACGCTAATAAGAACGTATCTCAATTAAAAATTAATTAGACATACGACGTTATGCTTATTCCAAACTCGATAACGCATAAATGCAATACCAACTTTTGCCAATTAATTTCGACCTAACTGTCTAACAAATAAGGTACAATTTTCCAAGTCGTAAAATCTGAAGCTAAACTAAATGCAGATTAAAGTATACTATTAGAATATAGACCTAATTTACTTAATAATAAAAATTATATTCGTTTGACCAAAGTGCAATCCATGAAACACGTTTTGCAGTTTGACTGAGGTCATGATAAGTTACATAAAGCAATGACGTCGTGGCTTTGATATTATCGAAACGTGACCGAATTTTGAAAGGAAAGCACGTTTCTAAAAAAATTAGATATGCATGGAAATGCTATAATTGAGTATGTTTGTAAAAATTTCATTTGATTTATTGCAAATTAGAACTATAATATATTCTATTCTATTCCATTATATTCCATCAGCCCTTTTTTATAACCCACTGCAGGAGTCCCCTTAAGATGAGGGGACTTGGAGCTTAAATCCACCACCCTGGGCCAATGCAGGTTGGCGGATTGTAACGACCGCCATCTATTGACAGCAGCCGGGACCAACTGCTTAATGTGCTCTCTGAGGCACGGAGTCAGTGATACTTAATGTATTTAATTAAAAAAAACTCTGTACACGCCCGGATCCGAACCATGACCACATGGCGTTTTGGATTTGAAACAAGTTCGTTATGCTCGGGCTGTCACGACGCTGTATAATATGTCATCATCATCATCATCAGCCCATTTTTACCCCACTGCAGGGGCTTAGGCCTACCCCAGGGTGAGGAGGGGGGCTTGGAGCTTAAGTCCACCACGCTGCTCCATTGCGGGTTGGGAACTGTAACGACCGCCATCTATTGACAGCGTTCGGGACCGACTGCTTAACGTGCCCTCCGAAGCACGATGTCAGTAATATTGTGTACTTAAGTCAGAAAAACTCATTGGTACACGCCCGGATTCGAACCATGGCCCTATGGGGCCTTATAAATTTGAGTCAGGCTCGTTGCACTCTGGGCTACCACGACATATATAGTATAATATATAGCGATACTTAATAGATTATACAAAATTAAAAAAATAGATTTCCTAAATTACTAGCAATTTGCCCGATAGAATTTTTCTTCGGCCATATCTCGGACAACCGTTTATAAAAATATATAACGAAAAAACCGGATCAAAATCAACTTATTTTTAACCCCCGACGCAAAAAGAGGGGTGTTATAAGTTTGACGTGTGTATCTGTGTATCTGTCCGTGGCATCGTAGCTCCCAAGCGAATGAACCGGTTTGGATGCGAATTTTTTTATTTGAAAGGTGAATTAGTCGGGAGTGTTCTTAGCTATGTTTGGAGAAAATCAGTCTAAGATGGCCACCGCCACAAAATGACGGATATCACATTTTTCCACTACTCCATCAATATGGGGATCAAATGAAAAGGCTTGACTAGTAAAATATATCCACTATGACAAATTTTAAAGCCAAGATGGCCGCCATCACAAAATAGCAAATTACATTTTTTTTTCTCAAATCCCTCAATATGGGTAGCAAATGAAAGGGCTTGAGTAGTAGAATAATGTACACACTATATTGAAAGGGAAAGAGGAATATTAACTAACGAAATGAAGTCTAAAAACTTGATAATTATTATTTTTCTGATCATGTATGAATTAGTTTAACTAAATGAATAGGATTGAAAATTTTGAAATAAAAATAAAATTTTAAAAATCATCCAAATCAAAAAAAGACTTACTTTTAAAAGTGTGAAATAATACAAGTTCGTTCATTTTCAAATGATTTTTGATCCTTGAAGGCGTCTGGACCCGCAAATTATTAGGTATTTTAAGTTTACTTAGCGGTTCCAGACGCCTTGGGTTTTTGTTTTTGTTTAGTTTAGTTGTTTTTTTGTTTCGGGGGTTTTTTAAATTTTATTTTGTTTAGACAAACACATCCACTGCATAGCCCCCTGATTGGCTGTAACCGTTAAACATATTTAATACTCTACTCTCGAGTAGTAATTACGTAACACAAAATACTGCATCAAAATCAGCCTATAGTCGTTTCTAGGAAACACATTTACTGCAGCGCCCGCTGATGAGCTACACTCGTTGATATTGTCTAATAAACTGCTCTCAGGTAATAATTATGTAATACAAAATACTGCATTAAAATCAGCCTAGATGTTTCAAGGGAACACATCTACTGTAGCGCCCCTGATAGACTCTGTATACCTGTCTAAAAATCTGCCCTCGAGTGGCAATCATGTAGTACAAAATACCATATCAAAATCAGCCCAGCCTTTTCTTAGAAACACATCTATTGCAGCGCTCCCTGATGGTCTACGTTTGAAGTATGTATTCCAGTTTTTAATTCTAATCATATTCTTTTAAAAACCATAAGTTCCATCCAAATCGGTATTTGTGAGATTCAACAACAATTTATAGATAAAATGTTTTATCCCTTTAGAGGCCGAATTTACGGAAATTATTTTTAAGTGCTTAGTGCTTACCTATGGTATATCAGAAACTTCTGTACGCTGTTCTTTGTCGGTGTCAGAGTTTTATCTTTACTTCATCTTTATTAGCCCATTTTTACCCCACTACAAGTGCTTAGGCCTCCCCCGGGGCGAGTGGGGCTTGGAGCTTAAATCCACCACGCTGCTCCACAGCGGGTTGGGGATTGTAACGACCGCCATCTATTGGCAGCACCCGGGACCGACTGCCTAACGTGCTCTCCGAGGCACGGAGTCACTGATATTTATGTACTTAAGTCAGAAAAAATCATTGGTACACGCCCGGATTCAAACCATGGCCCTATGGCAGATACAGATACGTATGATACCTGAGTTGCAAGTTGCGTCGCATGTTAGTGTCGGAAAGAAGTCCGATAACTTTCATTCGGTTACCTTTTATTTTGACCGTAGTTTTATTGAAATATGTTTTGTACTTACCCTTCGAATGTGACAATCGAATGGAAAGAACGAAACTAATGAAAGTCTAAATAAACGTTTCTGAATTGGATAGCAACTTATTGAAATTTATTAGCTTATGCCATCACTTGGGTGTCATGATTTCTATAATTCGTATTATTTACTTGTTAATATACATTAATATATGGCCTATTTATTACATCTTACGAATACGTTCTGTACGTTATGCGTCGAGTGTGAAATTTTAACACTTACGCAACGAAGTTTATAGCATGTAGTTAGGTATCTATATGAATTAAGTTTGTATCTCATAGTGATATTGTAAATTTCTTACTAGTTTATTTTATGAGAATCATAATTTGTTGAGGCTTTTGGATGACGCGTCGCTCCACTCCATTTCGCTTCTCGCATTGACGCAGTCAAAACTTAATCTAACCTAGTAGGTAGGTTGCAAATTTTATTGTTTGTTAAAATTATATCGACAGTTATAGTCTGACATAAATTGTATACTTCGTACCCGAAAGCTCATTCATAAATTAGTAATTATAGACTTTGAAAAGTTTTAGTTAGACTTTTACGGCCCAATCTAGGTTTATTCTATACAATATACATGAACATAGTTTTATAAATTCACAAAATAAACAGAGAACAAAAAAACTATTTCAACCTAATTGACAACCTTTTCAATCTGTGGAAAACCATCTTATTTTTTCTCTACATTTGATATAAATGGATCCACAGTTTTCAATCATTTATTACTTCATTCTCGTAAAAAAATTGAAAGAAAAATTAAACTAAGTTTTTTAGAATTGTATAACCAATTATTTTACAGTTTTGTTTCAACTGCAATTGAATAAAATAGGACTAATTAAGAAAAGAAGTCACATTCTCAAATAAAATCTTCTTTCCTAGTTAACACCATTAAATTATCTGCATTTTCACATATGTATTATATCTATTTCTTAAATATTTAATTAAGTAAAGCCGGTTTTCATCATCATCATCAGCCCATGTTACCCCACTGCAGGGGCTTAGGCCTCCCCCAGGGTAAGGAGGGGGGTTTGGAGCTTAAACCCACCACGCTATTCCACTGCGGGTTGGGGAATGTAACGACTGCCATCTATTGACAGCGTCCGGGACCGACTGCTTAACGTGCTCTCCGAGGCACGGAGTCAGTGATAGTTAATGTACTTAAGTCAGAAAAACTCAAAATGTTAAAACACTTAAAATGTGAAAATCAAAAAACTCATCACTATTTAATTATGTTGAATAGCTTCAAAACTCCAGTTTGGAAGTTCCTATCTTTAAAAAAAGTGATACTCTCATACAAACTTACACCCCCCGTCACATCCTTAAAACATGAAAATCCAAAACCCTTATACACATCACTATTTTTTATGTTGAGGAACCACAATTTCAATTTTCAAGTTCCTACCGTTAATAAAACTGATACAAATTTTCATTTCCACGTCTCTCCCTTAAAATGTGTAGATCCAAAAACTTGAAAAACTTCGTTATTTATTTATGCTCAGAGACTGTAATTCAAATTGTCATATTTTTAACTTCAAATAATAAAAATTTCCATTTTTAAAGTAAAAATCAGTAAAATTTTCCCTCAAAGTTGATACTTAAAAAAATATTTAGACCTACAATTGTATTAAAATATGGTTTGTCTCTTTCTTTTGATCCAAGTGTCCCAATCGAAGTATAAAGACAAAACACATTATAAGTAAATTTTAATATTACATTTGAATTCACGAATTTGTGATCAAGACTTTTTGCAAAAAATAGATAATCTGAAGTACTTTAGTAATTTTTTTTTTTTATTTTATCTATGGATTTTCAAGAAATAATCGATTGTTAAAAGTTCATAGCTGGTGATACTACTAATTATAGCTACGATGT
Organism: Luffia ferchaultella; assembly: GCA_949709985.1. NCBI lineage: Eukaryota > Metazoa > Arthropoda > Insecta > Lepidoptera > Psychidae > Luffia > Luffia ferchaultella. The sequence continues at coordinate 2,300,001 of OX453245.1, read as the reverse complement.
TTTACATATTGCACATGAATAAAATAAAATAGGAAAAAACTTTATTTTATATGATTTAAACAATAATTGTTGGCTTTCTAGGTTTGGGCGGTGTTATTTACATATATGTCTTCAGTGAAATCTAAGTATAAAATATATGGGGCTCAGTTATATTACACTGACTCACGCTTACACTACTTATTTTATTTTCTATTTTATTTTTAGATTATTTTATTTTAATACTACATTTCTAAATTACGAAGACATGTTTATTAGTGACAACAGGCTTAAACTATATTAGTGATACATTCATTTTGTTAGTAATAACTTATGTATCTAATATGCTATTTATTATTTTATTTTATTTTAATTTAACACCAAATAATAACTGTCCATTTATTAGTAACAGTTTTCTAAACTACATTAGTTGTATGTTAATTACATTAATATATTTTTTTTATATTCAATGTTAAAGTTAAATAATAGGGATACGATTAGGGACAGTTTTTTTGGATAACGGTTTGCCTCTTTTTCGTTTGTAAATATAATTTTCATCATTTTCACCAGTTCACTTACACTCGTTTACGTTTAAAATGTCCGACCAGTGCTTTACCGCCAGTTGCTTGAGTTCGATATATTTATTTCGAATCTCTTGGATGTTACAATATATGATTCTTACACGCTGTTTCCTTTTTCTTATTATATTCGGCAATTTATCCTTCTATTTGTTCCATTATAAAATATAGAGTAGTTTCTGGGAGATACCCCTTTGTTTCTAGGCTTTTCATTAGCTTTTTAGCTGTGGTAAGTAGGTTTTTAGACACCTACGTGTCTATTTTGTTTTCCGTATACTTGTCCATAGTATCCTTATTGTTCAGAGCGTTTGCTACTGCCGCATAGCTAATTCCTTCGGTTCGAAGTGCCATCATTGGATTCGCCCGGTAGGTTTGCAGTCCTTTCATACGATCATTGTTTTTGGCAAAAGCTTGTCTTCTGTCCTTTTGCTTTTTAATTTCTAATTGAAAAAGGCAAGGCACTTTGCTTGCCTTGCTGTATGCCCAATTTCATGACAATTGTAACATACGTGCCATTTTTCTCTGTCTTCATGCTGCTTAACAGAATCTAGTTGCTCAGATCTGTGGCACTGAGATTACACATCAAATTTCCAGCATCGCTTACATTGTGTTACTGCAGTGACTCGTACCTTATATTTCTCAATTGTAGCTCGTTGGCTCAGGATGAACTTAATGTCGTGAGCCATTCGCATGTCTGTTTCGCCTAGGAAAATGAGAATTAATGCTGAGTTTTTCATGATAATCACCCATTCCAATATGATCCATTATCTCGCAAGAATATCTGCTTTGATTTCTACCTAGATGTATCCTTCAGCACGGACACCTTTGGCTACGAGTTTTTTTGCCGAGCGGCGATCATCTTTATATCCATAGGTGAAGTAATTGTATTTATCTTGATCGGTATTTAACTGTTTTTGTAAGTAGATATTTTAAATAATTAAATTGTAATGAAACGCAACGAATGAAGAAAATTGTAGACGTAATAACAGAAATATAAAAAGGAAACGTGAAACATTAATTAATTAAGCGGACGACCGCTTAGCCAAGTGGGCAGCGACCCTGCCTGCGAAGCTGGAGGTCCCGGGTTCGAATCCCAGGTCGGGTCAGTATTTATATGATGAATATTAATACTGGTACCGGGTCTTGGTTGTTATATGTATGTGGTATCTTCGCTTGGTACCCAAAATACACGCTAATGCTTAGTTTGGGACCTAGACGTTGTTGTGATTGTGTGTGTTATTATTATTATTTTCTTGTAAAGATATACTTTTAACGCACAGTTTTGTAGCGTAATTAAAATAGTTTGTTTGCGGATGTTGTACTTACATATGTGGTATATATGTATTTGTTTTAACATGAGTAATCTACATATTTTATATGAATACCACTAATAAATGTTTACATGTTACAACAATAAAAATTACTATATGTAAGATTATGGTATGTTTTGCCTTTGTTTTGTTATATATATGACAAAAAAAAATTTATACTTACTAAAATACGTATTATTCTCCTTGGCTACTACTAACTTTCGGCACTACAGGTGGCCAGTGGGAATTCGTTTAATTTGTGTTCTAGTAAACAAATTGATGCCCAATGACACAAACTTTTTTAAATCAATCTAAAGTAATAATGAGACATTACACTATTACGTAGTCATAATTTTAAATATGACTTAAATATTATATAAAGATAAATATTGTATACAAATTTTTTTTACTTATAAAAAAATTATAAATGATGAGCGCAAAGTGCAGAGAACTCTAACAGCGTTCCCGTGCTGAATGGCTAGGCCCGATCCTTTGAACAAAATATTCATTGCTCAGAGGGTCACCCGATACCTATCGGACCTTTCCGCCAATTTCACGCGAGAACGCAACAGCATCCCCGGACCATGGACCTATCATCTCTACTGCGAAAAATAAAAATTATTAATAATTATTAATTACATTATTCATAAAAACGACCTATGTTTTTAAAGGTCGAAGGCCCCGACTGCAAAAACTAAAGATTACACATTCGATCTCCACCTGGGTTAATATTAGTGTAGTGCCTAGGCATATGGGATGTTATTTTTGGATAATTTTTCTCACAAACTTAAATTAATGTAGAGACAATCCGATGCGACGTGAAATATTTCCTTTCTGTATTCATTCACTCTTTGACGTGAGGTCATTTGGTCTGACAGGGTTCTTAAAACTTCCTTAAAAATCTTTTAAATTGAGAATAAGTCCCAGACGGACATTGCGGTGATCACAAAAGTTCTTTTCTTACTTTATCTTTTCCTTTATTTCAGCACTGTAACCCAATAGCAATGCTTGTTTATTTTAACTTCTAAAATTTTCTGCTTTCTTCACATCTTTTTTTATCTTTATGTGCCTAGTTAATATTATTTTTATTCTTATCTAAGTGACACTTTGTTGGCTGACATAACTAATACAAAATTATTTTAGTACCAATATATCCATATTTGGGTACCTAGTAATTTACCACAGTAAATATGCGGAACAACATCTATTTAGTTCAAATGTTACTTATATCTTAAAATGGATGGCAAGTTCGTACCTTGGATTGTGAAATAGCCAATACCAATAGCCTTTACCAATAGTTAGACGTTTGATTGTTTGATTTTGAAAATTCCTAGATGTGGCATTGAAAAATATTAAATCATGTTTAAGTTTTTTACTGCATTAACACAACAACAGTAGAATCTAGTGTGGTATTTGACAGATAATATGAAGTTTACACTGTTGCGGATAAAGAACTTCTCCTCGAACATTTTAGTAATTATCTAATCAGGGTCAAGTTGTACAGGTTAATTAGTAAGCTATATGTTCTTTAACTAGTGTCTTTAACACAAAGAAATTTTTGTTATAATTTCACAACTTAAAAATAAATTCAGGTACACCACATGGGGACTCGCCGTTTTGTTTGACAAAATTTGTGATCTGTGTTTCTTCACCCAGCGGAATACATCATACATATACAATTCAACATAATTTTGGGGGACTCATATTAGAAATTTGATCAAGATAGTAGTCAAGTAGTACCGCACCTACTAAATATGTCGGTGGAATACATAGTATATCATCAACCAAAATTTTTAAACACCGTTGAGCCTGGTTATATGAATCCATCCATCCATCAGCCCGTTAATGCCCCACTGATGAGGCTTAATCTTCCTCTGAGATGAGGGGGCTTAGAGCTTGATCCACCACGCTGCTCCTGTGCAGGTTGGTAGATCGTAACGACTGCCATCTTTTGGTAGCAACCAGTACCGACGGCTTAACGTGCTCTCCGATACACAGGTCAGTGATAGTTATGTACTTACATAAGTAAGAAAAAACTCATTGGTACTTGCTCTGGTATTCGAACTACGGTCTTCTAAACAAGAAGCGGCCTCAATACCACTCGGCTATCAGGACACGACTATATAATCGTATAATATGTGTGCAATATTAGTGAAATTTATGTATGGACTTTACCACTAATGATCAAACTCTATAAAAAGTGATACGCATAGGTAATTACCACGTCGTTTCGACTATACTAGGTAAATTACGAAGTATAGCAAAAAGTAAAATATTTCCTGTGTACAATATTATTTTCTATTGTTTATTTTTTAATTACAAATATAGTAATTGAATTACATTTTGACACTTAAATTTTAAACACAAGGTTTAACGCTAAGACATATACAAAGTTCTAGCAAGAGTTATATGTACCTAAACATACCAACATATTTAAGCTTCTAAACTAGTATTTAATAGTTCTTTGTTCTAACGGTACAAGAATAAGAAATAAATTAATCAAAGAATTCTATTTTTTAATTATTTAGTATGTGTTTAGTTATTGTTTGGAGCTAAGTACGTTTATTCCGAAACGCCTAGCGCTAAAAACCACATTAAAATTCGTTTACAGTTAACGACCTCTCATAGTGAATGGAAAATGTCTTCCAACATTGCAACATAGCACCATTCAATTTTTCACGAGTCTTCACTAAAATAGCACACATGAGAGCACATCTACGAGCTTTGACAAAAGAATGTTTTGAATTATGATCTTCAGATACGGCTCCTTTTCGTCTATTTCCGGGACCGCGAGTATGATTTTTTACATTGTATTATCGCATTATGTTAGTACGGGAACTGATGTCGTTTTCCACCTACGTGATTATAATTCCTATAATATGTTAAGAATGATCCGAAGGTCTATATTTTCATACCGTAGTAAAGATTTCCTTCAAATGCCGATTCAAATGATATCCCATATAAAGTTATGACTGATCTATGGAAACAAAATAGCAAATAGTAATAATATATAATAATAATAATACATGGGACTTCCCACACAGTGTCATCTAGTCCTAAAGTAAGCAAGTATTATGCTTGTGTTATGGGTTACTAGACAACTGATATACATACTTAAATATTCTTTATAATATATACATATATAAATATTTTTGCGAAGACACCACACACATATAACAACCAAGATCCGGTATCAGTATCAATATTAATCATATAAATACTCATCCGACCTGGGATTCGAACCCGGGACTTCCAGCTTCGTAGGCAGGGTCGCTACCCACTAGGCTAAGCGGTCGTCGAATCTAAATCTAGAAAGTTTTCTGTTTTTAACGACTGAAATAGAGTGCTTTCGGTCACATTGCTTTACATGAAAAGCAATTGTAAATACGATTCCAATACAATAATAGCCACGATAATTAAGTGTATTTTGAGAGCAATAAAATAACATTGACAGTACTTGTTTATCGATGAATAGAAAACAATACTAAGATTATTCGGCGAAAACGCACAAAAATTAAGATGTAGGTAGTGTTGTCAAAAGCATTATATCATTTTCCAAAATCATACGGGAACATACTGGTATAGATTCACACGCTCTGTAAGTTTGGACTAGGTTCAGCCGAATACCAGGCATACCGAAAGTACAACTGGCAAATTTCCGAGACCTTCGTTCACCTCTAAAAGTCAAGTCTTATATTTTGTCTGTTTTTTCGTTTGCAATTTGTAAACTGGTGAATAGTTCAAATCGTATACCGACTCTATCCAAAAGAATACTGAAAATATTGTATCTAAATTATGTCTATGATCTAAATAGACTAATGCAATTAAGGAAATATACCTACCCATTACCATTTTTGTTCAGCTTAGTTGTTAAACACTAGATTTGCTTAAACTTTTTTTCTTTTTTAAGATAATTTATAAAAGTTAAAAATTCACGATAAATATGATATTTTAGAAACTTGTTAAGACAAACGTACAAAAAACCTAAAAACAGTTTGTCTCTTCTGTCATAAATTTTAAAGTCAGGCCATCAGTATAAAAATATTATTTATTTATTTATGTCATTTTTACTTACTCAGCAAATAAACACTTTACATCACATTAAAAGCTAGTAAACTCCTGGTCTAAGCGGAAAGAGATCTGAACAACAGATCAAAAACAATAACGCAGTAGTTATTTGTGTTGTTATCTTATTCTAAGATGTATGTAAATATTATTTTGCAATTTTGTTGTTTTTCCCATCGATCTATGAATAAATAAATATATTTTAAAAAATAACAATTTTTATAGTGTTTGGGTCTTGAGAAAATCTTTCTTAATAAAATTTTAGAAGTTTAAACAAACACTTTAAATAATAAACAAGTACTTTTAATGCCGAGTTCATATCATTAAACTTTAGATATAATTTGATTGGGGCAATAATCAGCCAATTTGTTTAAAATTGTGTAAAATTTTCATTCTTGAATTCGGGGTCGTCCGGTCGTCCGGTTTCCATGAAAATGAAATAATTTATTTATAAGAATTGTTAACTTTACCAAATAAAGTTCAATGGTTTTGATTTTACTTCAAGCATTGAATAAAAAACAAACCGTTTTTATTGACTTCTATTTATCTAGCTGAACGTGAAATTCTTTTACCTAACCTACTCTATGATATTTAGAAACAAATTCAATTTTTTTGTAACATTTGTAGCACTCAATGTAGCATTTCAAAGCAAATAAGGTATAACACAATGATTCATTACATAGTGAAAAACTCTTTACTGTGTAAACATCTAGGTAGGTATAATAAATTTTCTTGAAATCGAGTTATCCATCTATATCAGCCCATTATGCCCCACTGCAGGGGCTTAGGCCTATCCTCGGGACGACGGACATGACATTAGATATCACGATAAAAAAATAAAGTTACCAATTATTATTGATGACATTCGTAATTTGTTATATAAACTTGTTTCAGATTATTTCTATAATTATGACATGTTAAATGCGTTTAGACCAAGTGACTATTTCTGCAATAGTCTCAATTTATTCGAAAAAAAAATGTCTATTGATAGTGAAACAGAAGAAAATATTTTTCCCAGAAAGAACAAAATTTATTGTTCTGAACTTAATATTAAACTAACTCAATAATATTTCTAAACAGTACACATATTTAAGCAATATTTTAACATACTTTAAGCAATCATGAAGTTTGCATGAAAGATTGCCTAAGTGTCAATGAAGCGAAAGTAATATTTAAGGATTGTATAAAATCAAAATCTATGATATCTTGACAAAAATAATAATATAAATCAAGATATGAATTCATTTTATTCAATGCAAGTTCCAAACAAGATAGCACCTAAATATAGAAAAGCAAGATTTTTTAAACAAATATTACTATTATTTTCATGTTTATCTGTGTATTAACCTTTTTTTTCAAATTTTATTTGTTTCTCACTTAAAAACTAGTAGAGTAAGACAATTTTTTTTTAAGAATCTAATTTTATTTAAAAAATTTCTAAAATTTTAAATTTAAATTTTACTAGCTTTATTTTGAAAACATTATAACGTTTAAGTTTAGGATCAAACTAATTACAACTACAAGAAATTTTAATCCTACATAATATAAAACTGTTGTTGAGTTGCTTTCATAATTTTCTATGATTTTATTTTATTTTTTGTCATCGTATGATAATGAAATGAATATTTATTATAAATTATAATTTCTGCATCTTTCAGAATTGGGTCTGTACCAAGTTCGGTGAGCTCGGGAAGTCGAATCGCCACCGTACCCACGATGCCCGGTGTGTGCCCGTATAAATACATACGAGACAGAAACTCCCAGATATTGCCCGACCAAGTCGCGCCGAGCGCGGCCATTGTACACGCAACGCTACCGAGTTACTAATTAACAAAAAAAACTTTTTAAAAAATATAAGGACAAATAGAAATAAACTCTTTAGTTTTCGTGAAATAGATCTAACATTTCAAACATGAAAGCGGTTATGAATGAAGCTGAACTGTACAAAAAAAGCAACAGTCTGCAGAAACGCGACGCCTCTGAGGTGTTAAAAGAACATAGTACACGAATCTATTGGAAGGAATACGAAGATAGAGTGTTGGACATAGGCTGTGGCGATGGTAGTGTGACTGTCAACGTTTTAAAACAACATCTTCCTATTAATTTCAAAAGACTACTTGGCTGTGACATCAGCGAAGAAATGATCAGACATGCTAATGAAAATCATAGAGACGAGAGGACAGAGTTCTTAGTTCTAGATATAGAAGCTGCATTACCTGCGGAGTTGATTGGAACGTTCGATCACGTATTTTCCTTCTACACATTACATTGGATACGACACCAAGAGTGAGTTATCAAATTATTTATTTAAAAGTAATCGTTTTTTCAAAAATAGTATTTTATTGCAATTGATGTGTAATAATTCTAAAACAAATATATATTATAATAAATAATAAATCTATACATTATAATAAAAATGTAAAGAATTGTTATATGTGCAAGAAAGACTTTCTTATTAAGTTAATCATTCCATCTATATAAAAATAAAAAAGCAGTTTTTAATCAATTCAAAAAAAAAAAAATAAGAAAGACTTTCTTGGGAAAAATTCAATCGACTAATTAATCAATCCTGTACACCCAAAATACGACATTGCAGATTTTTTTATTAGGTCCTTATGACACAAACGCTACAGAACCGATTTTGATTAAACTTACTCATTTAAGAAATGAAATCATCATAACTATAAAGGATATGCACTTATAACTTTTTTTAGAAACAAGGCAATTATTATTATTTAATATAGAGGGGTTAGCGTTTTTACAAATTGATTAAAATGTGCATGAATTCAAAAAAAATTTAAAATTCAAGACATACCGTAAATTTTCATATATATTGAAAACTAAATAAACAAACCCTGAAAACCATACTAGCAAAGTCGTAGGTAAGAGTAAGTAATTAATAAAATTCTTTTGCTATTTTTTTAATTCATTAGAAATTAGAAATTTAGAAATTCTGATCGACCAGAATATGTGTACGATACCCTTTGTATAGAACCCTACCTTTTTATAGATTACCCTATTTATAGAAATTTCGTAGCTTTCCTAAGTATGTAATAATAAAAAATGATACATTCCTACATCAAACCGGAAATTTGTAAAAATATTATACAAATATTCTTCGTTTCCATTTTAATAGCTCTGTACCTACAGTTTACTAACTGTTAAAAAAGAAAACAAACAAATTAGACAAACGATTAAATATTCTGAAATTAAAATTAAAATGTATAAACTAAAGATTTGTCGCTCTCATCCCTCTATTAGATCCTGCCGACGCAAAATGCGGCAATTAAACCTACGCCGAATACGGTGTACACAACTGGAGCAAATCTAGTTGGCAATCTCTGTTGTGATCTGTGTCGCGTTGACATGACGTGTGCTTTCAAATAAAATGTAAAAACACTGCAAAAAAAATACTATGAAGAAAGTTATTTTTAAGATTTGTCTATATACGAACTTAAACTATAAATTAGAAATAGAAAGGGGACTCGACCCCCGTTCCGGTTCCTTCCTGGTGCAAAGAATTGCCATTGCAATTCAGCGCGGCAATGCGATGAGCGTCATGGGCACATTTGCGTCGGGGGCGACGAGGGGTGGATTATTGGATTAGTTTTATTTTTTATTATTATTATTTATTTATTTATTTATTTTATTTATTTATTTATTTTCTCATAATTAAAAGACATATATAATAGTACAGCTAAATTGTCGGAGTCTGGAGCCTAAACTAGGTCGAACCTGTTCTTATAGGTCTCCAGACCCCATGACTTATTAGTTTAAACAATTTTAACTTAAAATGTTTAATGAAAAAAAAAAAAAAAATTAAAAAGAAAGAGTTAGAGAGTATTTGGGAGTGTATGTGAAATTAGTGTCATCATAGAGAGATTGCGTCTGAATGTAGAGTGATAGTGTGAGTGAGTGAATGTTAATGTGATGTTTATAGGCAAGGAATTATGACATAATGGCTAAAAGTGACTCCGTATATTCATAGGTAAGTTCTTGCAACCATGAATTGAGTTTCTTTTTGCATTCAAATTTGGACAAGGAGAATATTTGAGTATTGTTGTTAACTTTGTTGTATAGAAAGGGACCAAGGAATAAAAAGAATCTCTGAGCAAAAGAAGTAGAAACTGTGTTTTTTGGACAGATATTTTTGCGTTTACCAATGACAAAAGAATGATCAAAAGAAAGTCTTGTATGTTGTTTGAGGATTGTATAAACGATAAACAGTTGTCTATTATTATTTTTATACAGACTTGCTTTCGCCCTAACTATAAATTTATAATAACATTTTTTTTTTTTTAAGAAAAGACCGTTATTGCGGAATATAATTCATGAAGTCAGTGCCAAGTCTTTCACTTTATATTGTGTTCTATGTTTATAATAATCTGTTATAGTTGTAAATATAATAATAATAATAATATCTGGGACGTCCCTCACAGCGTCATCTAGTTCCAACATAAGCAAGTATGTTTGTTTCACGGGTACTAGACAACAAATAAACTATAATTATGTTGGCTTTGCTTACCTATTTGTCTATATACGTTCGGTGATATTCGTATTACTGCATGGGCTGCAACTTTTTTTTTAAATTTATTAGATACAAAATCCACAGTTCTTCATACTAACATAATGTTCAGAATAATTTTACTACAAAACTTAAGGCCAGGATTTACACTTTATGGAATATCAGATTTGTAGTAGAATTACAAAATTATGTAAACATAAAAAAAATATATGCGTTACTAAGCGTGTGTGTATATAAATATTTGCATGGATAGGTGTTCATATATATACGTATAAGAGAGTGTGGAGATGTGTCAGTTTGTGTGTTTGTGCGAATGTGCAACTAATATAAATTGATTTAATTAATTTAATTTTTTATATTTTCTATGCTTCTTTTAGAGTTTCGTAGCCAAATGGCAAAAAAGGAACCCTTATAGTTTCGCCATGTCCGTCCGTCTGTCTGTCTGTCTGTCTGTCTATCTGTGGTTTTTCTCGGAAACTATTGGCAATATATAGATGAAATTTGGAAGGTAAGTGTAATTTAAGAATCGCTACACAACGACGTAATGAAATGAAGAAAAAACAATTTTTGGAATAAGTCGCTCTATACATGTAACTGAAGTACGAAAAAAAATAATTCATCGTGTACTAACGCGAGGGGTACCAAACGATAGGTCGTAAAAAATGATATCAAGGTTCCAAACATTTTTTTTATTTAAGTCAACAGTTGTTGATATATGTACTCTAAGTCATAATTTTTGTTAGTCATGTGTCCTAGCTAAACCGTTGTTTTTGGATATGTGGAAAAAATTTATGACAGGAGTATATATAACGCAATTAAAAGGAAAACTATCACAGCTAACTAGACTGTATTATTCAACGATTAATAAATTAACTTATAAAACGTACTTTTATAAGCAAAAATTTTGTAAAAATTCCTTAGAAAATGAGAGATAGCGTTTAGCCAATAAGCGAAAACTAGATGCATTTTATCTTTGTGATGTTATTGTAAAAGATAATTTAAAAAAAGAAAACGTTTTATGATGAAAACTAGGTACAATGAATTTACACTTTCCTTTGCAGAGTTTATTCTCTTCACAATGGATACTAAAACTCAAAGGTTCACTGTAATTAAATAAGTAATGAAAATTGTCTCTAGCTATCAGTGCACCCATGTTATTACTTTTGGTTTAGCCAGAGAGGATCGTGCGCTTTCTACATAACTAACGAAATAAAAATGAAATATATTTATACAATAATTTTTAAATAACATAATATTAACGATTAATGGTTTAGTTCGATTAACGTGGCGCTCGTTTTATATTGTATGGTGGTACGGAACCCTTCGTGTGTGAGTCCGATTCGCAATTGGCCGGTTGTTTGAAGTTTTTCTTGCCACATGAAAAATGGAATTACCTACTTACAATGAAACTTAATGTTGGCCAACTCGTTATTGAATGCTGCGCATAATATAATTGCAATTATAACACGAGGTACAGCTAAAAGACTTTTATGTCTAGAATGAATTTTAGGAGTGGAAAAATGAAAAAATTTCACTCAGGTCATAACATCAATATTATTTATTGCATACTTCATTTAGAAACATAATGTAGCTTAAAGTGTGTCGGTCTTGTCAGTTTGGATGCTACCTGTCTTTAAAATCGGACGATCGAGCTGCGCTCAGTAATTTATTTTTTTTGTAAAGTCGTGATTTTTTTTTGGAAAATATATTTGATATAAATCACATACTGATTAAATGTGAATATTTTTCGATTTTACATATAAACTGGTTATTTAAATTAAAAAATAATGAATCCAATTAATTTAACATTTCATTAGAACTAGCGCTATCTCGCAAAATTTTAAGTTAAAAGTTGATATCGTCCATCGGCAACAGGAAAAATAACACACACTTAGTAACTATGTTATATATCTACAGTTAAACTAAAAAGCAAAACTTATTTAATGCAAAATTTTATCCAATTCGTTAGAGCCGTTCTCCAATTAAATAGGTACGCAAAATGAATTTATTTACACTATAGTATCTTTCCGTTCACTGTTCCGCTTGCGTGCACTACGTACATATTAAAAATTTGCCTCTTCAGCTTATAAACTCTATCTAAGGTATATAAATTATAGCGGTCCCGATACAAATGTGTAGTCCACGCGAGCGGTGCCGCGGGCGGAAAGCTAGTTTGAAAAAAAACCTTTCTATAAGTGAAACAAATTTTAAAATCAGTTAAGTAGTTTTTGAGTATATCCTCAACGAACAAACAAAAAATTAAATCTGTCCTGTACATAATTTTATTATAGATGCACAATAATCGCTCGTTTAATAGTATTAGATAATCAATACCTTTTTTTATGCGTTTTGTAGTCGTATTTCATATAAATTAAAAACAAAATTGTGTGAAAACCAAAAACGTGAAAATGGGAATCGGAGAAGCTTTTACAATAACAGTTTTATTTTCATACTGGATTTTTCAGGTTATAAGGAATTGTGACTATTTTGGTGTAAAGAAACAATGCATACATGATTTACATTTAATTTTTTTTTCCAGAAACGCTTTCGAAAACATCTTCAATCTATTGGACAGAAATGGTGACTGTTTGCTGGTCTTCTTAGGGCATATGCCTGTGTACGACGTTTACCGTAGTATGTCTGTTAAGCCCAAATGGAGTAGATATATGGAAGATGTGGACAAATACATATCGCCTTACCACGATTCTGTGGAACCTGAAAGAGAAGTCGAAAGGTTGATGGAAAAAGTGGGATTCCGTGACATACATGTGCAGTGTGAAGAAAAAGTGTTCGTCTATGACAACGTTGAAACTTTGAAAAGTGAATACTAAAATACTTTAAATTTCATTTTAATTTTAAACGAATTTTACAAATTACACTGTAACATTTATTTGTAAAATGTTTAAACCATTGTACAGTATAAATCACAATTACTGTGTAATATTGAATTATAGTTAATTTGTTCTTTGCATGGCTCCTCACAAACTCGAAAAAATATAGAAAAAATTAAAAAAAATATATACGAATGTCTGAATAATTGCATTATACTAAGAATATTTTTTTCAGAGGCAGTTACAGCAGTGAACCCCTTCAAGATTCCAGCGGAACTGCAAGAAGAATTTCTAGAAGATTATTTAGCCTCAGTTAAAGATATGCATCTAATGGATCAAGCAAACAATAATGCTGATGATACTGAAAAATTCAGCGTACGCGCAAATTACACATTGATCATTGCATATGGTACTAAATAATTAAATAGGGGAGTTTTTAGCATATGTAGCCTTATACCATTTCAAAATAGTTCAATGAAAAAGGTATTAATGATTTAGTTTGGATGAGAAATAGGAGGTCATACGTGGGAAATGGTGCTTTTTACAGGCCCACAGACACAAAAAAAACTGTTTTGAATTGTTAAATCCTAGCCTTTTATAATAATTTTAATGACGCATTTTCTAGAATGTTTCATTTTGGAAACTTACTGTTATGGTTAAAACCACAAATTTGGAAAAATGTAACATTGTTAGATGTTCACAATATTTTAAAGTGTGTAAATCTTTTTATATGAAAATCGTTTAATCAACTGCGATCTACTCGTACTGCGACTACCTCAAATGAAAAATATTACTTTAAGAGTTTATCTTCATCTGTTTTCTGAATTCATTTATTTAATTTAAAATTACACGATTGGTTTCGATTTTAGCGCGGCTTACTGCCGTTTATTCATTAGTATACATTAGTAGCAAATTAAATATTTTATAATAGAAAGACAAAATAAATTGTTTACTTCTTGTTGTTATATAAAATGTTTTCGAAATATGACATCGAAATCGTTTAAGCAATAGAAAAATTTATAGCTGTATTTCTAAGCCCTTAGCGGTTAGTGGATAAATTAAATTATGAAATATCCTATCTTTCGGAACCGCTAGTATTTCTTCATCACCACTGCACTCATTATTAATGGGTCATGGATAATTTATTTATCACTAATTTATTGTGTTAAGATTACTTTGTTTAAAGAAAAAATCTGCAAAATGATGTCACTTAAAAAAATAAAATAACATTGCTTAATTATCATATTAACAGCAATAGTTACTTGAAAATAGGTTCACTTACTTTGGATCAAGTGCCTATTTCATATGTTATGAAGCACATCATTATTCACTTTAATTAGTTGCAATTCAACGGGATTACTAAGTTGTCCATCTGTCAATCCCGGTCGATTCCTATCCCGTTATCAAGTTGATATCAATATGAATCTAATACTTTTATGGCCTTATGCATAAGCCAATCGAATTTTTTCCTTAAAAAGGTATTTGTCTTACCAAACGAATTTATATACTGACTGACAACCTAACGGATAACACGACTGTCCGATTAGCCGAGTGGTTACAGACGTAAAATATTAATACTATAAGTTTTTACAATAAAAAATTAAATATTTAAGTTATTTAATGTATTAATTATGTATTAATTATATATTAATTTAAGTTGTATAGTACCCATGATATAAACTATGCTTAGTTTGGGACTGGAGGCGCTGTGTGGAACGTCCCTTAAAATCTTAAAATTTTACACGAAGGAAAGTTTCGTAGAGAGATAGATTGTATTGTTATGCTTAAGTGAATAGTGAAGTTTTATTATTTACTTTTAATTAAGTGCATATAATTACGTAACTATTATAATTTGTAAAATATTTTGCAGGTAATTTCTTGCATTTGAACTCTTTTTTTATAAAATAAATCCCAAGAGAGTCCTACGCATTTACTGAAAAAAAAAGAGATGTACGTTTGATTTATAATTATTTGGTACTCGTTCTTTTTGTTTTTATACGATTTTCTGATAAATGTAAAAACTTAAGAAAAACAGATCGACTATCGTGTTGATTTTCTTAAATAAGATTTCATAAATTAGTTTCATTCTCATTTTTATTTCATAACATCTATTGTACGTTTAACAATATTTTTAATGAAAACACTATCTTAAATCAATTCCCCTGTCAGAAATTGTCTAATTAAATTAGAAATAAGAAAAATAAAAAATTTTACACGTGGAAAAAGAACAATCTATACCCCTGAAATCTACGGTTTTATACCTCGGTGTTTTTACAAATATGGAATAATTTAATTTTAAAACTTTTCTTACAGAGATTTTATTGTATTACCAATTGGTTCTTACACTTATTTCAAATTAATGTATTGATTTTAGCAATGCAATCTAAACTCTGTTGGCTTTGGAAACAACGTCTTAAGAAATGTCACTTTAGGGAAAAATCTATTGAAAATTGATATTAACTTATTGTACATATAGCATAAAGTATATTCATTATAAAAATTCCTTATACCCCCACCGAGATAAGTGAATGTAAACTAAGAACTTGTTCTTTAAAATAAATACGCGATATAAGATCTGTTTAAATATAGTTAATTATTTGAATTAATTTTCCGTAGACATACTTTATAAAAAAAAGTGAGTACAAGATTTTTAGTGGTAAGTTGTAATTTATTTCGTGCAGAATGCAATAAAAGTGTATTGAATAAACGTTTCCAGATTTTCTATTTATTTATTAATTCCTCTGTTTTAATATGAATACTAAAATAAATAAAAATAATTTAATAATATAATACAGACGAGTATACATTTGATTCAAAATGAAGTGCAGAGTACTAATTCGAAGGAGCACGAAACAATAATTTTTAAATTTTACGACTTTGGCAATATTATCGTAGAACATTTATTTATTTAATAACATCAGAGTTATCGAATAAAGTAAAGTGATTAACCAATGTTCTCGCTCAGCATTCTATTTGACAGAGCTCCTTCAACAATATTATCCTGCGTGCGGCAACATAGAGTATTTGATACAATTTTGGGAGAGTAAATGTAATACATTTCGTTTTCTTGGCATTTAGCATAATATTGTTCATTGAGAACCACTCAACAACATTAGAAATAGCACAGTTCACATCGTTAAACTCGTCATCATTTGTATCGACTTCAGAAAGAATTTATGAGTATTCGGTTATTTTGAATTCTGTATACAGTATAGTAGATTAATTATGTAAACTATAATGAGAAAAGGACTTAGAATTGAGCCTTGAAGGACACTCATAAAATTATTTATTTTGGGGAACCCAAGTAAAATAATTTTCTTTTCGTGTTTGCTATTTTTCTGCTAGACACTTTTGTCACAATAGAAATCATACATACGCTAGATTGCATTAGTGCTGACTAATGATTTGGCCGATATTGTTTATTTGTATTAAACACGTTTAAATGAGTACATTAAATTTTTTAACCCAGCCACACATTAACCAAGTACACCAGTCTATTATATTATTCATTTGTATTATCCATAATAACATCGGTAAGTACAGTCATGTATAAAGGTCGTATATTGAAGAGAAGTTGAAAAGCTACGGTGTTTATGCTTTATTAAGAAATGACAGTTATAAAATGTCAGAAAAATACATCGATGAAACAAGTAATGTGAATAATTTTTACTCTGCGAATTGTGAATATGATTGTAAAAACTTAAAACTTTCGATTGAACTATGCCACCCAAGAAGAAAACAGATAAAGTAAGTTAGTGTACCTAAGGAACTTCTTACAATCTAATGTTTGAGAACATAATGGTCATAAAATATCTTATGGGGTGTAGGGTTTCAAAACTATCATCCTAAAAGTATAAATAATAATTTATTTGGAAGAGGGCAAGGTGAGAGTACAAAACCTAATGCTTTTACTGTATGTCTTGAGCTGAGTTATATCCATAACAATATTTTTTGGAGAGGAAACAGTTATCACCGACATATTAAAAAAAATTTAAAAAATAACTAAGATAATCTCAAACCTGAGTAAATAAAAAAAAAACACGATAAAAACCGAATATTGGGGCACTCCGATTATTGTTCCAACTTCCAATCCACCAGGAATATGCCGACCTTAAAATCGCCACGCAAATCGAATTTTCACCCGTTACTGTACCTAGTTAGGTTAGGAAATTCGTGATTTCTTATAATTTGAATTAAGGTATATACACAGGGTTTTCAATATTTTTTTTGTTATGATAGTGTTATCTTGTTATTATAGTGCTCTTTTTGCATATTGGCGGCTTTGTAACTTGTTGTTCGTGTTTAAATTTCTTTTTAAATATGTAATGATTAGATTTTCTTTTGCTATTTGTCAGCGTAGTATTAGTTTCTTTGTGGTAATTTTTCTGTTAAACAGTTCATTGTAAAGTCGACCCTTTTCGAAAATGCGTATATGCGGAAAAAACAAAAATAAAATTTTTACCTGTTATAAAAGCAACTATTAAAAAATTTGAAACTAACACTAAATTACTTCCACAATGTTTATCTTTAGGGTAACTTGTCGCTCAGGCTCCGCGCATTGATACAATCGAACCCGACTTATCAGTTTAGAAATAGTGGCCCATTAACCTATGTTGACAGTATGTCGAATAGATCAAAAAGTTTCTTGTTGGCTTGTCACATTGTTTTAATTGCCGACCCCAAACAATAGATATTTCAAAAATTTTAAAAGGGTGGTAGTTTTGAAAATCCAGACCTGTCTTTGTAACAAGTATGGCATTCTCGTTTTTTGTATTTTGTTATTTCCGTATTTCTAAAAAAATATAATGTGTAATCTTCTCACCTCAACCCTTCTATTTTATTATTAATACTCAAAGGATGGTTTTGGAAACCAAACTCTCTAACAAAACCATCCACATAAAATAATAAATTAATAGCACTATTTAGCGATACTATCTGTTTATATAGACCATGATGTCTATTCATTTATCAGGGTGGCTGAAAAACATAAAAGAAACCTAATTTTCTAAAAAAAATGAGAATGACTATGGGCATACTCAGTCAGCGCCACGTATGTTTCTAGTTTGTAAAAAAACATCACAAGGGAATACTAAAATCAAAGTGAAATATGTATTTAAAAAAAATAAGATCAAATTTTTTTATTACTAGACGTGTGTAACTGATTTGTGTACTAACTACCAGGCATTTTGTGTGTGGAGTGTAATTACATAAATTTTAGTTTAGTTCGTAAATTTAAAAACTTGTTATTCTAAAACTAGTAAAAATATGAGTGGAAACTTATTGGTTTTGGACCTCTTAACAAGTTTCAATAAACAATTTACAACAAAATTAGGCACATTAAATAATTTTGTTAATTAATTGACATAACATCTAAACGAAAATTCCAAAGAAATTTGTTTAGTATATATGTTGATTTTATGAAAACTCAATGAATGTTTATCCTTCGAGATAATGTTCCTTCAAGGGTTTAAATAATAAAATTTTAAAATTTTTGAATTATTAATAATACAGTAGAGTTCCAGGAGTGTAAATTTGTTTATTAAAAATGTCTTCCGATTTTTGAGCATACATTAATTTTTGGTACAAATATGTATATGAGAAAGGAGTTGTTCTAATTAATAAATAAAAAGACTTAACAATTTTCATTAATAAAATAGCCAAGTTCGAATCTAGAGTGCCAACCCTGCTTAGGTATATTAATAAATTTTAAAATATATGAACAATATTTCGCCCAGGAAAAGAATGAGGGGTTCACAAGATAGAATGGGCTCTATGACTAATAGCTTTTTGAACTGATTATAAAGTTGGCTTGTGAATTCATTTTAATTTGATCTAAACTTATTTAAAAGTTCGACGCAACTGCCTGTTTTAGTTTAGTTCATTGATAAGCTCATTGATTCAGGTAATAGGTACAAGATTTATCATTTAAGAACAATGATTTGTTTGGATTTTAAAGTTATCAATTTTAATAATTTGATTTTCAGCTGAAGGATCAGAAGAAAAAACATCGTAGCGTCGTTGCGATAAAATCTAAAGCAAGTGTTACACATGAAGCGGCGACAGACAAACATCTGGATGTTCTAGTTGTGAAAATACACAGCTTGATTGTTTTTGATCTAGATCAAGATGAGTATATTATTAAAGTGACTTTTCGAGGTCAGCTTTTGATAGAGACATGTATCAGAGCAATTCCGAGTATAGAAAAAGTAGACGAAAAAGCGGTAGTAGCTGTAGCCGCTATGAACTATGACCCATCCAACTACGAAGAAATTTGCAAGATAGCTGACTGTCCGCTCGTTGGTAATACATGAAAGCCACTGTTGTGGCATATTTTTTTTAAATAAAAGTTACTACTAAAAATATAACACGAGTCAATAAAAATATTTGTCAAAACACATAGTAACAAAATGCAACTAACCCAAATTATGGATGCTATATAAGATTATCACCCGACTTTGTTTATCAATTGTTATGAAACCTTCTTGTTTTCGAGATAAACCTTTTCAGTGCACATTTACATTTCAATCAATAAATCAATTATTAAATTTAAATCTAAATTTATTAAAATTAAATCATTATTTTTTTAAATATATGCAGTTAATATACATCCGGCTGGCCCCGGAGTGAGCCACCCTGACTATCATTTGAAGACGACATCTAATACTCATAATGTCTCCTTAACTTCAGTCCATTTGGAAATCAGTTGCTGTAACATTGATATATTACCACTATTTATAGGTAAGTATTAAATCTACACTCAAATTAAAACTGAAAGTACTTACATATTTTAACAAATAGGCTTTAAAAGTGTAAAGTATAACGGTGGGCTTTCGCAAAGGTCGCCAGTTCAATTCCCGCCGGGGACAATATATGCACATATTATTTAAAAAAAGAAATATTTAAGTATGTATATCACTTGCTTAGTACTCAATAATACTCGTACAAGCATAATACTTGTTTACTTTGGGGCTAGATGGCGTTATGTGGGATGTCCCAGATATAATTATATAATAGCGCTGATTACCCTCCTTTCACTACGTGGCTATAATACAGCAGGGAAGGTCGACGTTAAGTGGTATACATTTAGTAGTATTTTTGCTACTATCAGTTTATCGAGAAACCATTATTGTTATCCTGTAAGTTCTTTATTTCTATATTTTGTCTGACATCAAAAATAATGACTTTCATAACAATTTAGATCAAGACAGAATATACGTGAAGAGACGAATGGAACCAACTACCGAGCCATCGGCTCTCGTGTGCAAGAGTTGGGATAATTTGCCTTTACTTACAATGGAGGTGTCAGTTGAAAGACATCACACCAATTCGG
The DNA here is from genome assembly GCA_949709985.1 of Luffia ferchaultella. NCBI lineage: Eukaryota > Metazoa > Arthropoda > Insecta > Lepidoptera > Psychidae > Luffia > Luffia ferchaultella. The sequence goes on along the minus strand of OX453245.1, from coordinate 2,279,386 downwards.
AACATCATGAGTTTTTAAAACAAGCCAATAGTATGACGATAACAGTTCTTGCTGGTTACAATTTGTTGGTGCCTGTAGATGAAGAATTCACGTATACAGTAGGAACCCAAATGCCTATATATAATGAACAGGTAAAACATCAAATTATTTGTTGCTTGAAATTTTTTTTGGATGCGATCTGAATAATGTGTTACAACAGTTTATAATTAATTACGACAATTGCTTCCAGTAACATTAAGGCGGTCGAAGTTTTTGTTAGCGAAGCAGATTCGAGCGGAGGCTAGACATTAATATGCGAATTTGTGTTACATGTACATAGAGTTTAGAGTTTGTCAGATACGGCAATTATTTTCACTTAAATATACTCTTTATTTATATTTCGTAATTTAAGTCAATGATCTTATTAGATTATCTATAATTTAATACTAAAAATACTTTACCAGATTGATTCATTACTTCAACTTTTTTTTCATGTAAAAGTTATCGTTTCAATAGCGGTAGGTACCTAAATAATGAAAAGAAAGCGCATAAAATGAGGTATATACGTTTCTTCAGTAGAAAACGATTGTGCTAAAGCAGAGCTTCATAGTATTCGCATAAAATCTTTTACGAAAATGTTTTGTAAATATCGTTCAGCTGTGAAAACGTACAAACGATATCTGTTACAACGGACTTTTTGCGACAGAGTGACTGGTTTTTGTCATCGCGGTAGTGAATCACGTGATGTCGGTATCGGTATCATAATATAGACGCTCGAAGTTACTTCCTTACTATATGTTAGTAAGGGACGCATTATAGTGGGATCCCAATTCTATTAGAACTTCGCCACATAATTCTAGATAACAACAATGAAAATTTATAAAATTTAAAACTCACAATTAATTAATTTTATAATGGGGATTAACCCCTCACATATATGACTTTTATAACATGGATGCATTGTTGGTATGATATGGTACTAATAACTCATAATCGGTTAAATATAATTTAAAAAATTCTTTGTGAATTCAAAAAAAATGGTTTTAGTATCTAAATGTATTTTAAAGTAACGAAAATCGAAAATATCAAATATATGAATTTTATGCCTTGCCACACACGCAAACACACACACGCTTAACATACAAACTAATCAGAATCAGCTCTCAGTAAAGACGACACAAAAGCCGCCCCAAACGATGGCAAAGACGTCTACTAGTTATGCATATTATAAGTTTCTGGAACTTTGCATTTTCTTAGTAATATTACTCAATTCTGCAAAATAGTTAAATTACCATATTTTCCATTTTCGATTTATCAGTTTCGTCACTAATACGATAGTAGAACCAACTATATAAAACAACGTTTTCTTGAATTGTACGTGCTGTGGTATTTATTTGCGTCTTTTTTTAGCATCTTCACATTACAAGTTATTCTAAGGGTAATAAGACGTCTGAAAATTTTGACTCTCTCAAAACTTATCCACACTGGGAAAGTCTACGAAGTGATGAAGTTGTCTTTACTACGGGAGATGAAAAATTAGTCCATGAATTCGGAGATATCAGAAACGTATCTGATATCAATATTAAACATTACATGTTACATCGCAATGATCGTAAGCATTTATAATTTTATTTATAAATGTGTAATGTGAATACTCATACAATTTTCAAATGTTTTGTGTAATATTTGATTATTTTCAACAGATACAATTACATGGAATTCTTTCCATCGTACTCTACTTTTGGGTGATTCAGACACCTGGTTATGGAATTATCTGAAAAGATACAAATGGCCGTTAGAAATATTATTTAATAGCTCGCACGAAACGATGTCATTTATGGCTCATTTGGACCTTTTTCCTTTATTATACGCTGGAGGTATTGGTCATTATTTAATTTGAAACATAAAATGCATAGAGTTCAATAATTTGACAGCAGCGTTTTGCTTTAATAGAGTCATAATTGTCACTTCACAGTATCGAAATGATATAACACAACTTTGCGGGGTTGAAGACCGGCGCACTGACCCTCAGACTAAAACTAGCCATCTTACACGAGCTAGCTAGAATATGAGTGGTTAGACGATAAACACAGAAGAGGGCTTCTAGTCAATTCGTACTATTATGATAAAACCACATATTCTGTTTCAAATTTGAATAATCGTATGTTCTGCTGTCAAGTACATACCCTATAAAGGTATAAAGATGATCAAATTTAAACTGAGTTCAAAATAAAAGTACTGCTATTCTATCAAGTCTCACCGAAATTATTATAACTTTTCAGCATTCATATGTTACCTATTTGAATCCTATATATTAAATGTTTTTTTTTAGTTTTATGAAAAAAATAAACGTAAATTAAATCCTAATAGTAATTAACATCAAGCCAACCTTTACCCAACAAAAATAGTAAACGAGTTTTAATTATGCTTACGTATTCTCTTTATAGAAAAATAAAACTGAATATTTAATTTTTTCTGATAAAAACGTCGAAAACAAAAAAGAAACAATAATCATTCTTATATCATAAATTACCATACCGTCAGCCCTATAATGCTCCACTGCAGGGGCTTAAGCCTCCCCTCAAGACGAGGGAGGCTTGGAGCTTATTCCACCACGCTACTTCAATTCGGATTAGTATAGTATATAATCACCTTAAATTTTCTCTTCTGACTTATGATGATTGGTGGGGGTTTGTTACTTTGCGTTCAAATGACGCCTTGCCCTTGTACCTAAGGCGTACTTTTGATGAAGCAAACAATCCCTATTAATATTATAAATTCCAAAATAACTCTTTCTGTCTGTCTGTCTGTTTGTTACGCTTCCACGCCTAAATCGCTGAATCGATTTTGATAAAATTTGCTACAGAGATATGTTAGACCTTGGTAAAAGACACAGGCTACTTTTTGTCTCTGTTTGTTTGCCTGTTTGTCAGTATGGGCTGATCTCCAAAACGGCTAAACCGCTTTCAATGAAAGTTTGCAGGCAAAAAAGGAGATTATCAGGAGGGACATACTACTTTTACCTGTCGATTTGGCTGCTGAAGAAGTGACATAGGCTTCATTTCATACGGAAAAGGCACAGTTTCTGTAATTATTCAAAATTGCGCCAAAATTTATACTAAAGTGTCTAAGGCGTAGAGTAATGAACAGGGCAAATTTATCCCAAACAATATACGGTTCCTTTGGGATAGCAACGGATTTTGATGAAAATGTTCTAGAAACACTTGTAGTGTCCTGGTGCGTGGCGTTCCTTTAACTGTCCCGGTACAATTGTGAAGTCCACGCGGGCTAAGCCGTGGGCAAAAAGCTAGTATGTAATAAATAAAAAATAATATATACTGAAAACATCAGAAATTTCAAAGTTTGAAATGTCGTTAAAGCAATAATTATAATATGCGTAGTTTGCAAGAAATGACATGTTATACTGGATTATGCTAAGTGTAATTTCAAAATAAATATTCAAAACTATGTCATTTCTAAATTGTTACAACTGTTTTTTTTTTTTAGAAACAACAGCTCTATTGGCAGAACCTCTGCAGTGGTTTAACTCGGAGCAAATGAACTATATTTGTGGCCGTTTAACAATTCTCACACCTTCAAACCTTATCTCATCTCCGAAAAAACGTATGAAAAGTGACTTGTGAGTTGGTTTCTGATATTATTTATAGAATTGACTAAGTGGAACACAGTCTTAAAGTAGAGAATCATAAATTTGAACATTTTATATACAATTTGTTAAAGATTCTGAAACCATCTAAGAGGCCTCCTCAACACTTTACATGAACATAAACAACTTTGGTATTCAAAATTTAAAAAGTTGGTTACTCAAATGAATAACAATTATAAGATGCGATAGAAGATACTTGATAATAAAAATAACGTATACATAACAAATTTGAACATTTTATATACAATAGCCCAGATAGCGATAGCCCAGAGCACAACGAACCTGTCTTAAATTTATAAGGCCCTACAGGGCCATGGTTCGAATCCGGGCGTGTACCAATGAGTTTTTCTGACTTAAGTACACAATATCACTGACACCGTGCTTCGGAGGGCACGTTAAGTAGTCGGTCCCGGACGCTGTCAATAGATGGCGGTCGTTACAGTTCCCAACCCGCAGTGGAGCAGCGGGGTGGACTTAAGCTCCAAGCCTCCCTCCTCACCCTGGGGGAGGCCTAAGCCCCTGCAGTGGGGTAAAAAATGGGCTGATGATGATGATGGTGATGATACATGACAACAACGTCTAGGCCCCAAACTGAGCATTAGCTTGTGTTTTGGGTACCAAGAGAAGACAAAACATACATATAACAACCAAGACCCGGTACCAGTATTCATCACATAAATACTGACCCGACCTGGAATTCTAACCCGTGACCTCCAGCTTCGTAGGCAGGGTCGCTACCCACTAAGCTAAGCGGTCATTAAGTTACCTTAGTTACTTGATGACCGCTTAGCTTAGATAATGAGATCATTAATTATAACCTGCATTCAATTCGATATTTTCAAAATTTTCAGTGAATATTATAGATTCTATTACGTAATTGCTATATTATGTCAACTTTCTCCATCATATAATTTTAACAGTACGTGTCTCCGATCTTCTTCTTCTTTTTCTGAGTTATGGCGTTCTCTGCATTGAAAGCAATTTCGCCAGAGTCGAGTATTCTGTTCGTATTTTTAATAAAAAATAACAAGAATAGGCAGCGTAGTACGGTTATTGTGGAGCTTTTCTCAAAATATCGCCAGAAACCACGACGTTCCACGTGCGCCATTTTGAAAAAACTCATGTCTCCGATCTGTGCGGCTTTGAACTTTGTCACCAAAACGTCATAGTAACAAAATTTCATAGAAGCGTTGTGACGAGAAGTATGACGGATTTGCGCAATCAGGCATGCGTATTGCATCACGGAGTCAACGAATTATACCCCATTGCAGGGGCTTGGAGCTTAAATCCACCACGCTGCTTGTTCGCAATGAAACATAAAAACTATTATAAATGAATTTATTTATTGGACAGTTCTAAGCCTGCACCACTTTGTGCTAGTGATTTGATTTTAGAAGAGTATTGCCAGCATATTAATTTCTTAATAACCCAGAGTAGTGTTGCCAGCAACATTTATTATATTAATGACTTAACAATATTAATTAATTCTATGTTTTGTTTATAACACTGCCCCAATGCGGGTCAGCGGATTGTAACAACCGCCATCTATTGACAGCAACCAGGACCGACTGCTTAATGTGCTCTCCGAGACACGGAGTCAGTGATAGTTACTTGAGTCTGAAAAACTCTTTGGTACACATCCGGATTCGAACCACGGCCACTTAGCCTTGTAAATTCGAACAGGTTCGTTGCGCTCGGGCTATCACGGCACACGTATCACGTCAACAGATTGGTTCAATGTAATTCATGGTGTTTTTAATGATTTAAAAACTTTTTCGCTTATGTTTCAAATGAATTTGATATACCCAGGCCTACACTCAGTCCAACTTTGACAACGACGAGTACATCAGAGACATACCAAATTTTGCAAACTGGCGCGGATGACCATAACGCCTGGATATTAGTTAAAATAAAACTATCCAAACCACTGAAGCAAATTACAATACCACCACATATTAGTCAGTAAGTTAATCAGGTTTTGTGGATTACAGATAACTTAGAAAATTGTTTACTGATATACGGATGTTGATGCTTTTATATTTTTTTTCATTCATAATATATAATAATATCAAACGTGATAACTTTAATAGTAATATGGAATATTCCACACAGCACCATCTAATCCCAAAGCAAGCATTAAGCATTTATCATGGGATACTAGACAGCTGACATGCATACTTAAATATCCTGTATAATATGTACATACTCGTATATGGATACTTTTACATCCAGGCACAGAACAATTAGACATGTACATGTACACAAATATTTGTAGCGGGCGGGAATCGAACCCGCGACCGTTAGCTCCACAGTTAGGGTCTCTAACCTTTCGGCCAATAATAAGTCTAATAACTAATTCTAAATGATACATGTAGTTTAATGTTTCCTATTAATATAATAAATTTTCAAAAGATCTTAATGAAAATTGTCAAACTGACCCAGGTCAGATATGAATAAAATGCTGGAGAAAATCGAAAAGGAAGAACCGGATGAACGTTTTTGCACAGGACGAGGTCGTGCAAAGAACTGGCATAGTACTGTTCGCTGGGCGGCTGAATCTTTGAGAAGGGTGCCTTACTACAGTAAGAGATTGTAAATTAAAACACCCTTTTCTTAAACATTTAACTTTTCCTAATCATTACTTATCAGTTTTTAAAGTGTATGGTACTTATATGGTAACCTGGAAAGTGTTTCAAGCCAAAAACTGCGAATTGATTAGAAGCCCTTTTCTACGTTCACCGTCTAACTACTCATACCATTAGCTAGCTGGTGTAAGATGGCAAGTTTTGGTCGGAGTTTCAGTGCGCAAGGTCGCCGCGCGCCGCTCTCCATCCCCGAGAAATTCCCGCGCGCCGATTTCAACCCGCCAAAATTGTGTAATGTCACTTCGATACCGTGAACTGTCATTTATGACACTATTAAAACCAAACGCTGCTCTCAAATTAATTTACTCTATGGCTTCAAGTATATTTGGCAATATAGTTTTATTATATTGTTACGCAGATCCCTTTTGTCACAGTTGAACAAACTGTTTTGTCTTCACTCATTTCTTGCACACAACACAATATTTAAGATTTCTGACAATGAAACAACCGATGGCTGCTAAGCGTGCTACTTTATATTCTGAAGTTTCGATTGTTCCATCGGTTTCCAGAAAAGTTTTTTCAAATTAAATTAATAGCCATTTGTTTTTCATGGAATTATTTGGCACGAAATTAGTGACGGGAACAGGAAAATCTACACTGAACATCGATATCGAATTCTTACCTACACGTCACGTAACAATATACTCACAAATTTTCTTTTAAAATTATATTTTTCTTTTGCTAGATATTACGGACTTCTGCACCTTCAATAGACAGTTAAGCACGACGCGTACCCGTGTTGAGATCATGACCTCGTTTTGGCTAGATGCTGCACTTAATATCAACGACAATTTTGTGATACATAATTACTTGGGTTGCGATCGTTTTTATGATGTTAGTGGTGTTTTCAATTTTAACTTACTTTTTCATTTTAAACCGGTTTGATGTTTTAAAGTCACTCCCGTCATTACGTCGTACCTACTAGCACTTTATTTCATGAAATCGGTACAACAGTGAAGACACTCGATCTAATGTGTTAACGAAGTAACATCACTTTGCTGCAAAAAGGTTGATAATAAAAAAAAATCTATTTCTTATGTTATTGAAGATAGTTTCAACTACAAAACTTTGCTCAGGAGTAAATCTTTAATGTAATTATATTCATTTAGCTAAATTTTTAATCATGTTATGTCTTTACTTATTACTGTATTAAAGTTTAGTAGAGTTTAAATTAGTTTGAATGGACTCATATATTTTAGAAAATATAACCAGCTGTTTAACTTTTTGGCTTGTTTTTATCTAAAACGCGTAGATGATAAAAGTGGCAATATCTCTCTTTAATGGGTTTTGCTTTATATTATTATTCAGGCGTTCCTTACTATCACCGTCTGTAGAGCATGCTATCTGGAAATATGCTTTCTAATTACAATTTTCTTCGACAGGAATTTTTACTTTTAGCACATGCCAGTCTCATGCGTGAGGCGCAAATCGCTTTGACTAACAGTATCAAACCAAAGGAATTGAATTTAACGTTGAGAGCGGCAAGGCATGCGCGTCAACTACAGGATACAAAGCATTCGATGAGTCTATACCTTCAGGTACCCGTAGTACGATTTCTTGTTCCCAGAAAATTATAGCAAATCGATTCTTCTTAAATATTAGAATAACATATACTAATTATCATCAACTGCTAATTATCGCAAATATTTATCTGAAAAGTGTTATTTTTCAAATTATTGATATTTGAATAGTAAAGTACAAGTAGGTAATTCCTTGTTTTAATAATATTGAAACGTGTTTGTTTTAAAATTTTTAGGATTCATGAATTTAATATAATGTAATACGAGACTACTACCAGATATTGCATGATGAAAATCATAGCTTGAAACAGAAAAAGATTGATCCAAATTAAAAAAAAAAATTATAAAATATCACAAAAAGTTGGAAAAAACGTTTTTGATGCTTGAATGATAAAAATAACTGAGAAAAGTAAGCTTTATAAAAGTAATACCAAGACTAGGGAAACTACTCGAATGTAATGCAAAACCCAAAATAACATAGTACTTTCTTTAGTGTTACATAATTTTTTCAGGTTTTTTTCATTTAATTTTACCAACAGACAGATATACAAAATTCCCATTGTATATACGTATACCGTGTGTGGTGGCGAGCCTTGGGAGAGGCCTATATCCTGCAGTGGAGAGACACGGGCTGATGATGATGATGATGATATATATAATATCAAGTTTATCTTCGATGTTCAAATTGCCTATGAATAAACAATTTATAATTCCTTAAGTTTTAAATACAAATTACGAATTGGATGAACATAAAAAACAATGAATGTAAGCGGCGCAGCGGCTACATATTTATATATTACTAGCGACCCGCCCCGGCTTCGCACGGGTAGCAAAGCATATAAGCCGTAGTGTTTTTTTCTGTCGTGGTATCCTATCAGCTTGTTGCGTCGAACATGTGGATTGGATTACGAACGTAAATTCATCCTACTTGGAGGATTTTTAATGTATTTTATTTCCAATTCTATAAATATTTGAAAAAGTAAAGAATAAATACATAAAAACAAACTACAATATTTCTTTTTGCCTATACAACATAGATACCTTCAGCCTAACCACGCGTGTTGCGTTGATCGGTAGTGCGCGGCGCGGGGCGCCCGGCTGCTTAAATTGTCACGCGGTATTTTTATTTCGCGATAGCTCCTAAGATATTAATTAATATTGTATAGTGTAAAAGGCAATCATAATGTGCATGAAACGCTGAAGGTAAATAACGTATTTAATTTGATAAGGATTAATTCTGTATCCGTATTAATTGCTTCCCAATTACCTCATCATATCATACTATTTTTTAAAATATAAAAATAGGTATAGTAAGCTAGCCATAAAAGATAGACATATGCCATAGCGGACTTTTCTTTAGTCCTATGAAAGAGGAACAATTCCTCCATGCATTATTGTTATATCTCAAAGTGATTAGGCAGCGTTGTCGATAAAAGCTCCCAGCCGGCTTTATTTTTTTCGACTTCTTTAGAAATAATCGTCGTATTTCAACTAATTTCTACCAAATATTAATAAATTATACACATAAATCTTCTTCTTGAATCACTCCGTCCATTGGTGTCAATGAAATGCCAATCCGTTTGGTAGTTTTTGAGTTTATCGCGTTCAGACAAACATACAGAGAGACAGACAGACAGACGCGGCGGGGCACTTTATTTTATGATATGTAATGATATCGTAAATTATATATAAAAATATTCTACAATATTCTGCGAAAAGTCAATGAAAATCTCGTCAAAATCGGTTCAGCAAAAATTATTGAATTGCATAATATTGAGAGATGCGTGAAGACTGATAATTTGAGATTGTTTTATTTTTGTGTAAGGACAATCCAAGTGACCCAATAAGTGCAAAAAAATCATCAAAATGAGTGAATCCGTTTAAGCGGAAAAAATTACGAACACACGCGCACCTGAATTTTATATATAGAGATGTACTAGTATTATGGAAATATAAAGATGGATTTGCTAACCGTCCAGGCGGTCCAGATGATATTTATTGAACTATCCTATAGTTACCAATCGATGTAATTCAATGAATTCACTAAAATTAGTAAGTATTGAGATATTTTGATTAGAGGAGATCTTTCTGAAATTTTACAATAGGTACCATATTAAAAGATTAGGACTAGGAATAAACATAAACTAGTAATACCCAGCACTAATCTCCACAAAATGTTTGTGAGATTTCGTAATAAATTTCCATGTAATATAATAGTCTTGTCAATAAATTAATTCAAGAATAATGTAAAATGCGAACTTATCTCTAAAGCATATTTACAACTTAAAAGACCATTTATAAGTTAAAAATGCTTGAACTTAAATTGCTCTAATCCACTTGGTTCTTAAAACAATGGTTTTTATAGTTGTTATTTAAAAAAAAACACTAGTTTCTTGCAGTGTTCTTCTCAGAGTTGTCGCGTACGAACCTGCTTAGGCTTAGCTTTAGGACATTCAAAAGTAATAGCACAGTGTGCTCCTACTTGAAAATAAGTGAATTTTTATTTTTTTTATTTACAAAATTAATTTTTATTTCAGTACGTATCCCAAAATCCCAAGAACAGTGATGGTTGGCGTGAACTAGCTACATGTTTGAGAGATGTGGATTTTGAGTACGCAGCAGAATGTATGCTAAGAGCTTTAGCACTCGACATCAGACATCCACTTACGTTGGTTGATTTTTAATTTTATTATTTTATTTTTCATTGTACCGCTAATTATTAGGTACATTAAGTTTACTTAGCGGTACACGACGCCTTTAAAGATCAAAAATCATTTGAAAATGAAGAAACTTGTATTATTTCAGATTTTTTAAATGTTTGTTTTAGTTAGTTTTTTTTTGTCGGTTTTTTTTTAATTTTTGATAAATTTCTTATATCATTTTTTTTTATTTATTGGGTACTATTTTAATGAAGTATGTAACTTTCATTCCGTTAATTAATATTCCTCATTCCCTTTTAATTTAATGTACATTATTCTACTAGTCAAGCCCTTTCACTTGATACCCATGTTGAGGGAGTTGTGAAAAAAATATCTAATTCGCCATTTTATGGTGGCGGCCATCTTGAATTTGAAATTTGTCATAGTGTTTAGTATTTTACTGGTCAAGCCCTTTCATTTGAAACGTCTGTACTTTCTAGTCTCTCACTATGGTAATAGTCACTTATTAATATGATTATTTCAATCCAATAAATACAGGCTTCTCAGCATGGGCTGTATAGTATTTGATGAAAATCCACTTGAAGCTGAAGTATTTTTCCAAGCTATATTAGAGTTGTACCCTTTCTGGACCGCAGGCTGTGTAACGGCCCACGCGTACTATTACAAGACGGAGAGATTCGACATTGCTAAACAAGTGATGGTATTTGCCGAAAGGTAATGATACTGATGGATTTTCAGGCTGCCATATTTTTTTTCAGGACTTTCAATTTTTGTATCTTTGTATCAAAAGTAATCTCTCATAATAAAGATGATTGATTTATATGTAACAACACATTCGTATACATTGTCAAAAACGTTGAAACAACATGAAAATTAATACACTGAGTGTAATGTATTATATGCTTAAATTACGACATAAAAAATAAAAGTAAGATGGACTTTAGAGAATTTAAATTAACTTCTTATTTGCCTGATCAAAAAAATATTTTATTTATATAATCATTGTGTGTTTAACGACTATATACCATAGGTCTGTTTTATAAAACCACAAAACCGTAATACGTAGTCAGAGAATTCTGACCACTCGAACCCTACGACTGTACCAGATTGCGCGATGTTCCAAACGCTCCTTATATCCTTGTAATAAAACGTTTCGCCTGTAATTGTATTGCTCGTGTTTTCAGAAATCGAGCCGACGGTCTATGTCGGGAAATAACCGCACCTCGTAATTGGGAATATGAGTTGGGAGACTGGTGGGATCACACACCTCTGCTTCCTGGAATGAGTATATACCATGATGCTGCTGATTTGCTACTTCGACTTAGAGCCATAACGGTTACTATTTGTTGAAAAAGTTAAAGGCGAACCGCAAATCCTAGTAGCAATTATGGACTTGTTTGTTTTGCTTAATTGTAATTTTTTTTTTTACTTGAATGTGTAGACATCGGTTTATTATATATATATTATATAGAACCACAGACCAGTCAACCTATAAACCACGCTTTATTAAACGTCAATACGAAAACGAAATCGCCAAAAAGTGGCGGGGTGCGGGGAGAGGTCGGCTAGTTTTCATTGGCTCGTTCAAAATTGAAAATTTAATGGCTTCCGACGTGTTTCCAATTGACGGCTCACTAGTGACGTAGTTATGTAGTGTCACTACATAGCCTTGGCGAATGCTACTCCCTGTCAAAGCGTGGTCTATAAGGTTGACTTGTCTGTGTCTAGAACATACTAACATAATAACAATGTGAACATAAGTTCACATTATATTCAATACTAAACTAGCAAATAATCCTACGGTTACCATCCACAGTGAAATTTACTTATTACGTTTGATTTTAAACATAAGAACCATTATGAATATTAGATATCTTTAGTACCAACAAATTAATTATATTATTATAAATATGTTAGGTTACGTGCTAAGATACTCATTTATACTCTGAACTTCATTGGTCTGCACGAATTTTCTTGAAAACGGAAAATATTTGTGCAAAGAAATTGCCTATAAAATCTGCTGCTTTTTTGTTTGACTAAGTCCAATTCCTCTAGTAGTAACTATGGTAGCCTACTTATATATACCTAACAAATATTTATTCACAGCTAGCCGAAGTATGTATTTCTCTTGCTTTAAGAGAGGGCATAGAAACAGCTCCGTATATTCATCAAGCAGCGCTGTGTTGTCGATTACGAGAACAAATTGCGAATACTTTGTGCTTTGTGAGGACAGGTCTAAAGAAGTTTGGAGAGGTGATAAAGTCTTCATGTTAAAATATTCATTTTATTTTATATTCGGAAAGCATACAGTGGTACATTACAATATTAATAGAAAATAATTATCTAAACACCATTTAAATGTTTTAACATATCGAAACTAAAAGTATTTCTTTGCTTAAACATTTACTTAAACATGAAGTGAAAAACAGTAAGGATACAGTTATCACTCAATAAAATACGTAAATAGATACCTACCGTGGGTCTTTGAACTAAACTATATTTGCGTATATTAGCTACCAATATGCACTTTTGACAATCATATTTTCTTAATCTATATTATATTGTACTAGCTAGTAATTACAAATTACCTTACCACATCTTCATCCCAGTAATGCCCCACTACAAGGGCTCGGCCTTCCTTCGGGCTGAGGGGGCTTGGAGCTTAATCCACCACGCTTCTCCTATGTGGGTTGGTGGATTGTAACAACTGCCATCTTTTGATGGCAATTAACTACAAATTATTTTTCATAATAACAGCGAACTTTCTGTAATATTTATAGATCAGTTACTTGAGAAGTCTCGAAGTGGAATGTCTGAGAAAATTCAAATATATCGAGGCGGCAGCAGAATCAGCAGATCGAGCTGGAAGTAGCGTTAATGCATATAGTACACTAGTTTTCGCTACATGTTTCGATTCAATAAAAGCGAGACGTCTTCTAATAGACCTATTGAAACGACAACCCAATGCCTATGCGTGGATGGCTTTGGCTGATGACTGGATGCGGGTTCGGATTTTTAATAATTGACCTTATTCCAAATAAACGAACTAGAAGCTTTTATTTGCGTATAATCAATTAGCGCCATCATATACTAATGGAGTAGAGAAGGCAAATATTGTTTCTGGTGGCGCTGTAATCGCTGGCACCTAGTCATTACTTTGGAAAATTATCATTCTTAATACGAACATATTGTGTATTTATTGTGATCGGATAAATTAAAAAAAAAAGTATTTAGAAATGTATTTCTTTGATAAGTTAAATAAGAAAAATATTGTTTAAAAAATACCTGGACATCTTACATAAAGCCATCTAGTTTCAAAATACGATGAGCCTGTATTATGGTAATTTATTGACAGATTTGATTTTATCGGTAGATTTTTCTAAAGCTCCTTAAAAAGCTAAAATACTGACAGATAATCAGGTATCAGCGATGAAACGCCACCTAACGGGAGAAATTTCCAGATTTCCTTATTCATTTAGAGCGTTCACTATCTCGTTTAATGTTCACAATTTCCTCAAATTTTTTCTAATTATAATTTTCATTTTAGCGATGCATGACAAACCCATCCTCAATATCTTCAGACAGCAAAACAGCAGAAACCTACGCGATAGCTTATGCAGTGGAAGCTTTGAAAATAGACAGACGAGCAGCGCGCGCATGGGCTTTGTTGGCAACACTGGTGCGACCGAGTGCAAGACGACTGTACTACCGGAAAATGGCCACCGCTGTTAGTTTTCAAGAATTATCTTATTTATCTACACTATTTTCACATACTACTGAAATTACATTTAAGTCTATTAACGATTCGTTATTATTATATGTATGCTTGGGTAAATATATGTGAAAATAAAAAATTAACGAAAAACGCAAATCCTTTGACAAATCTTTACTAATAGATAGTTATAGTATGTTAAAAATATGTTTATTTGTAAAAGGACTAATTTGTTTAATAATACTCGAAATTGGTAAAAATCATGAATACAATACAAATGGCTATTTCAAATTAGAAAAATAATAAAAATATATCAGTAACTAAATTTTGGTTTATGACTAGTTTTCTTACTGATATAGTTACAGAACCCTACTTTACACGTGATCCAAAATACATTTGTTTGTTTATAAAGAAGGATGAATTTTAATTACAGTACATTGGAATATTCGGAATATTTCTTTAACAAAACGCTGCGCTTGAAGTTAAAATAATTATGTTTACAAACTGTACATAAAAATGTCTACAAATGCAAAAACGATAGTCTTTATTAATATAAGTACTATTTTATTAATTTTCAGTGTGGCTACCATTGGCATGACCAAAACATCAAACCAGAGAGCTCAAAGCATTCACTTTGTCACCACTTGGCGTGTCCACTGCATGAATGTTGCTGTGAATCAACGCCTGTTCACTAACTGAACCATAAATATTTAAACACTGTTAACTTTTATGCAGGCGTTTTATTTTATTGTTAATTTTAATAATGTTAGTAGATATACGAATTAATAAAATTCGTACATCTACTAGACTAGCAGAGTGTTGTACTTGGTTGCTTTCTTTTTCGCTTTGCTACAAAACTGATATTTCCTCAAAATATGTATTTATTTATTTTGTTGCATTTTTCTAAACAAAATTAGAAATACAGCATTCATTTGAACAGCTATACAGAATTGTTTTTAGCTGAAAAAGAAATAAATAAGTTAAACTTTCTGATCCAGTAGCCTGTGACCAAAATTGGCCTAGTATTCACAAAGCTCATTCACGTACTTGTGGTCACTCAGCTGAATAAGGAAGTGCTAAGGCGCAACGCCTCACCCTGCATTACAACCTTTAAGGATCAAAAATATGTTTTTCCATCTTATATGGTGAAACTAGTTAGAATACTAAAAAAATAATTTGATTTCAATTGATACCTTGCTTTTTTCCTGGCCTCTCCCACAATTCATTATAAGACACTATATTAAACGCTTTAGAAAGGTCAAGGAATCCGGCATAAATTGAAGTTCTTCTTTCCAATAGTACCAGACAAAATCTCACTACGTCCCCATATCTCAAGACCGCAACCACACAGCACACGATCGCAGCGCGCGGTCTGCCGGCCGAGCGGCCGAAGTATTTGGTCATGTTATATAAAGATTATTTAGGAAAAAATATTTGAGCAAATATTGAAACAATCAAAATCAGATAAAAATAAACTGAACTAAGTAACTACGGGTTCGATCAAAGAAAAATTTATTTCGACTAGCCGGGTACTCAGTGCACGCTGCACGGAGAGGCGGGGTTCCTTGTTTCGTATTCAAAACTTAAAAAATTAATTCAAACAAGAACGACAATATTTTTCTAAATTTCTTTTAAAAACTGAATAAAGTTAATTTTACAAAAGAGTAAATTCGATAGTCGCAAGCGCGACTTTTTATTGTATTTTAATAACAAGCTCTCATTAAGGTCACAGTGCTAATTTTGAATTTTGAACCACTTTCTTATATGGAGAAGACCTTCTTCTAACTTAGTAATATGTTGCTGTCTGTAGCTTGTTTGCTATGTGCGAAGAAATACCGAGTTTTTTTTTATGTATTATAAAATCCTATATTAATAATCATCTAGTACCCATAACACAAGCATTATACTTTAGGACTATATGGCGCTATGTAGGATATCCCAGGTACAAATACACCATAATGGTCCAAAACTTTATACTTTACCAAAACATTAATATTGTAGTTCTTGAAGTGTACGCGTTTAAAGATCACTGCTTACGGTTTTCTAATGAAAAAAAATATTTCAAGTACGAGTACCTACCTATTATAGGAAAACGGTAAACAGAACCTACCACATCAATAAAGGTTCCACGCTATACAACGAAGAAAATAATAATATTGTTGCGTGTGTTTAAATGCCTAAAATAAATTTTGTACATTCAACATTATGAGCCACATTCTGAACCAAATATTATTTAAAAAAAAAATGTTGTTTGATAACACTTTTTATCTGTAGGTTATCACGGCTGGATTCGCTGATTAATTTTCAATAATATAGTCATAATAAGATACGATAAGGCGTTACACGCACTAGCGGTTTGCGAAGCGGTTGGCGGGGCGGATATCCACCAGTGTTGATTATTTGTAACCGCCGCCCCGGCCGGTTCATTACGCATTACAACAATGACGGAGCGGTTTCCGCGGCGGGCGAAGTGGAGCGGCGCAGGACGGCGGTGCCCGCCGTGATTCCCGCTGATCCGCCCCGCCTGTTCATTTTTGCATTCGGCGTTTTCGACGGCGGCGGCGCAGCTTTCTGTGTATACTTAAATGGTACATGCTGCCTCTATAGTTCTATTTTAAACTTACAAGTGGACAAAACACCTGTTCAAAACACGCCTATGAAGGCGGGAAGACCAGCGGATGGTGGAACGGTTTCCGCCGGGGAAACTGTCCTGTCGCCCGCCATCTCCAGCTGTTCGCGTTCCGCCACCCGTCCCGCTAGTGCGTATACAGCCTAAGAATTCCTTAGCGTATTGTATTTAACTTGGCTACTTTTCATGTTAGTTTTAGTGATCATGCTAGCCTATGCAACTGGATGTGCGAAAAAATTTAATTTCTTAGTTGAATATAAATTCCGAGAAAATGGCGAAGGCAGATGACGGTATGAGCCAGTAACGGCCAAACAGTAATGGCGGAATTCCAGGTTTTTTGACATTTGGCTGCAGAACCCTAAAATCTGTGCAGTGAAAGACATCTGCTATCGACAAAATATTAAATTGGATATAAATAAATAAAGCAGTAAATGCGCAATGAACAAATAATTTATATAATTGGTACCTACATATGTGCCTGGGTGTGCTCAATTAAAATTTTTATATACGTTTTATATTTTGGCACCTATTAGTTTTTCGAATCTGGGATAAAGTAAACGACAACTTTATGTAATATTATAATTTATGTACGTATAATATAATACATAGTTTACAAATATTTTTTTTTGTAAAAATTCTTTGAAGTAATTCATACACATTTCATTAAATCATTATCGGAACAAATCTACTTATGTACTTCGAGGCAAGAATCGCAGCCAATCACCTCCTAACAAACGCATGCCGAAAGAATTGTTGAGATCCATTTGACCTTGGAGATTAGTTTTAGGTCCTGGAGTTATCTCGAACTGTCTCACCAGGTCGAATGCCATTATCTTCATTTCGGTTAGAGCGAAACGTGATCCTGAAAAAATGTTAAAATTTATGACTGCATATCTTTAGAGAAAATACTATACTAATAAAATAATATTCGGAGGCCGCCGTGTGAACTGAATGTCTGTATATAAGGCGTAATTAAACATAATTACTTTTTGATAAGGTAAAAAAGAGATCCATTTAATTTCGTCCTCTCTTATATTTGTCATTTTCTTCACCGGTGTTCATTTGTCGTTTCAAAACGAAAGTGAGAACCTCTGGAGAAAAAAGCCTTAATATTAAAATCACAGACACTTCTATTTTATTTATATGTGTCGTGATAGCCTTGTTTTAGTGAGTCCGCTTTTTGTTTAAGAGGTTGTGGTTAGAATCCCAAGACACGTACCAACTAATTTTTCTCAATAAAGTGTATATCACTGCCTCCGGCAGCGTGATAGATTAAACTCTAAGTACCCTCATCCTGAAAGGAAGCCTGAGCCCCAGCAGTGAAGGATAATGAACTGATATGGATGGAATAGATGGAAAAGTAGCTTAAATTACACTATGGAAAGTCCTTTATCTGCAAATAAAAGTCCCATTAAAATCCGTTCTGGCATTACAGATATTAGCCCGGACACACAATCAGACATAAATTTTAAACACACGTATTTGAGTTTTGGTAAGATGCAAATAAACATATGAGCATCTAAACGCCCACGAATTCGTTCATATGGTTTTTTAAGTTTACGCAGAAGCCTTAAAAATTTCATACCTCTTATAACATTTTTTACCTCTTAAGTCTTCTCTCTACATACCAGTGAAAGTAGAGTCTAAATTGGTTCAGCTATGTTGGAGATCGGCCCGAACAAACAAAAGACAGATAAACATTTTAAAAATGCACGTTTGGGTTTTGGCTACGTGCAAATAAACATAATTGCATAATAAAAAGAATTTTGACATCACAGACCCTTAATTCCATTTAAATGTACTATTTACATACCAATGCAATTTCTGGGCCCCACACCGAAGGGCATGTATGTGAAAGGCTTAATCTTGTGTTTGTTCTCATCCGAGAACCGCTCTGGGTCGAATTTCTGCGGTTCTGGGTAGTACTTGGGATCGTAATGGATCGGCCAAACAGGAATGAATACAGTCATACCTTTTTCAAGCTGAAATAAGATATAATATGTATTTTTGGATTCCACGCATTGATGAATTCATACTATTTGAAAATTTACTTCATGAGTATGATCATTAGAGGAATTACATGTGTGTTAATATAGTAATCAATAAGTATGACTTTTACATCAAAAATCAACGTATTCACACGTGTACATCGAAAGTGTTCTTTAAATAACATTATTAATAAAAAAAATCCTTGGTGTACGTATACTAGGGTTTTATGTACAAACATTAAAGGAGCAATCAACTAGATTTTTGTTCGAATTTGCGGATTAATTTGTTTAAAAGAGTAAAATATTTCCCTTTATAACTTACATGAAAATCTTTCGTAGCCTTCTCGTTTGGTCTGCCCATATTATAAGTCTTTTGGCATACTCGATCAAGGCTAGGAGCTGGCGACCACTTTCTGAGACTTTCTGTGAATACGAAAAAATGAGTTGTTTTATAATAAGGGTATACCACGACAGGACGAAGTCTTACAATGAAAATTTTTGTTGTCATATGTTATAAAACTTTTTTTTAGGGCTCAACCCTATAACGTCAATGATAATAAGATATTGATGGAAACCAATTTCTTAAGATTTTCATTCTACGAAATTGAAAAATTGTAACCTGATATAGCCATGTCCATGTATTTCAATTGGTTAATCTTTTCGTAGTCCACTTTGCCCGCGTACTTTTCGTAGCATTCGTCGATTTCCTGTCTTAGTTTGGTTTGACAATCTGGGTTCTTTGCTAATTCGTACAATAGGAACGACATCCCAGTAGATACAGTGTCAAAACCGGCGAAGAAAAATAACAAAGCTTGCGCGACTAGTTCATCTTCAGCCCATACTGAAATAATATAAATTAATATTTCTGTAGTGTCCCCTCAAGTATAAACTAAACTATGAAATATCGAGGATAAGCTAAAATGTTGCAAATTTTGATGTTGACGTTTTTCGTAGATTTTATTTTAAACATACTATATATTGAAAAAAATTAAAAGCTGGAATGAGACAAAGCTAGTTACAGTAAATAATACTATACTTCAAATGAGAGATCACAAGAACACGTAACTAAAATTCTGTTTATAACACAGAAGAGAAAAAAGACAAGATCTGATACGTTGCATAAAGTTCCAAATTGCTAATTGAAAGATTCGAAAAAAAAGAAAGGAAAGAAAGACTAAAAACTGATAAATAGTATAATAGAAAGAGATATGACTACCAAGTGATGAAGGTAACGGATGTAACGGAGAGGCATCGAATGTAGACGCAAGATAGTTTAGGATGACGACCAAGTTATGACGACTAATTCATAGATCATTAGATGTAACACTCGCTTGAATTATATTTAAAAAAATATAAGTACGAATTTACAATCCTGCTGAAATACTTAACCATCCAAATAATATTAATGTATTATATAGTATTGCAATAAACTATTTAATACTAACTTTGAGAAGAAACGACTAAATATTCTACAACAAATTCATATTGTGGAATGAGTGTGATACATTTTATTACTGATAATTAATCCAAGGCTAACACAGGTATATACTAAAACATATGCTTGTACATACGCGCTAGTGTAACTTAACGTTTCTTTTTCGTACGCGCATATAAATACACTTGTGTTAGTAAATAGTTCCCACCAGCTTTAGTTGGACTATCTGTGTTATTTGTAATCTTTTAATTACCTTGTTTTATAGCACCTTTTCCAATGGTAGACTCTTCCACGGTTGCGAAACCTGCGTCTTTTTCGTCTTTTACATTCTCATGTGACAAAGTACCTGGTGGTTGTAGAATTTATTGATGTGTTTTAATTGAATACTACATTAGACTTAATAAGTTTTTATTAATTATGTAAGAGGAAAAGGAGGAGAGGAAGTCTGAAAGTAGTGCCGGTTATAGAGAGACTGAGAAGCAATAGGTTGGAGTGGTATGGGCATGTGATGAGGAGGAATGAAAGGCACATTACAAGGAAAATGATGAGTATGAATGTGGAGGGATGTAGGGGTACGGGATGACCCAAGAAGGTGTGGATGGATTGCGTGAGGAAGGATATGTGTGTGAAAGATGTTAGTACTGAGATGACGACTGACAGAGATGAATGGAAGAAGAACACATGTTGTGCCGATTCCACTTAGAATGGGATAAGGGCAGGAGGATGTTGAAATTTTTATTAATTATTAGCTCTTCATTACTAATTTAAGTCACCTTTTTGAGCTTCTAATAAAATTTGTATCACATCTGGTCTGAAAGAATTGTTCTCGGCTCTGTTTTTCATGGCTCTCAAGAAAGTATTTTTTAAGTACGTAGTAGCTTCTATTGAAAAAATACTTAGATCGACCATCTGAAAATTAAGTAATTTATTTCCTTATATGAAGACCTAAAAACGATGTTTTTATAATTTAATTTAGAGGATATTTACCTTATTAATAAAAGGAATTGTGATCACTATAAACATTTTTATCATTTGTATAAATTTTATGTTCGTCAATTTACGACCCATTTTGTAAAAGTGGTTTTCACTCTCCGCTATGGAGTTGACTTGGAGTCCAAAGGCGCATGTCGCGATCACGTCGTTGGTGTAACGTGAAAACAGATCTTTACTATCCAAATCCAAATAGCCATCTGCAAATATTTGTGTCATTTCATAATTATTTTAATGAAAATAAAAACATTAAATTATGTAGTTTACATTAAATTACATCTGTATGTTTGGTAGTCACCAAGAATTTCAAACGGAAATTTTACTGACATAAATTTTTTCGTAACATAACACAAATCATTACATGCATGTTACATTCTATACTTACTCTTATTCTTCTTAACCTCCGACTTTAAATACTCGATCAAGTTGTTGCTGCAATCCTGTACCAAAGGTACCATACCTCTCAATTTGGACCCCGTGAACGCAGGACTTAGGGTGGAACGCATGTCGCGCCATTTCTGACCTGAAATGTAACATTAAGAGGAATAATGTGTACTGACAAATTTCCGTACAAACGGCGTTAATGGTTAATATAATAACGAGTATGGTATTCAGATCAGCAAAAACTAGGTTTATACGTTTTTGTTTTTTAAATATTTTTATACAACATGAAACAATTTAGAAAAAAAAAATTCCTTGAGTTTTTTTCTAATGATGTATTAAAAAATATAAAACATTAAAAACGAATAAATTTAGTTATGATGATCTGAATATCATGTTACTTTTTTGCGTCAATCGGTTAAGGTTTAATGGGGTGCAACAGTTAAGCCGTTTGTATGGACATTTGCCACTACACATTCCTCTTAATAGATTATGTTTTAAACTAAGCAAATATGAAGTCTGTGTTTTTTTTTTAGATTTTCACAGTAGACAATATATAAAAAAAGATAGGTCACCAATAGCCATATAGTGCGTAATGATTTTCTGTTACTTACAAGAAAAGCAAAATAATATCTTCGACTGTATCATTTGAGTACAAAAACAAGCTTTGGAAACAATTTTGGTCGTAGAGGTAGATATTAGTATCAAACTTTCTTATTTTGTTAAATTCTTTGAATTTTTGTTATTGCACAAAAGTGGTAAAATAAAGAAAAATAAAAGTTAAAACGCCGTGAGTGTGAAATGTCGCAAAGAATGTATGGGGTTAAAGAAACTGATTTAAAAAAGAAAAAGTAAAAATAAAAAACAAACCTTTGAGCCCGAATAGACTTTTAGAAAAGAACGGATCCTTATCATTAGTAAACATTCGATGGTCAGTGAAATGCTCGAAGTCTTTGACGGTGATGAGGCGGATTAGTTCGGGGTCACGAACTATTACTGAAGGCACAATAAAATCGAAATTTCCCACGAACCTGTGAGATAAATTAAACTATACTATCATAAAACTCTAAATGAGTCATATCTGTACATGGAAAATATTGTCAGATAAATAAATATATTATGATAATAATAATAATACACGGGACATCCCACACAATGTCATCTAGTCTCAAAGTAAGCAAGTATTGTGCTTGTGTTATGGGTTACTAGACAATTGATATATATATACTTAAATATTATTTTTTTTAATAATAATAATATATACAAATATTGGTCCCGGGGGGGATTCGAACCCGCGACTCTTGGCTCCGCAGTTAGGGTCTCTCACCACTCGGCCAAACGGTCAGTCAATTGATTAATTAGTCCTTCCTGAACATATAAAACATATTAAATTTTTCTTTTCGGTTTATTCACATAACTCAGGGCCCACTAAATTGTCTTTGAAGCAATTTATTTATCCACAGTTACAATTTTAAACGCAGAGCAAAGAGAAATAAATAATATAGCTCGGGGTTTCACAAAATGTAATAAGACGGATAAAACCAGGCAAAACACAAGATTTAAGTAAAGTCTGTTAATATTTATGCACTTAAAATCTAAATAATATGAATGATGAAAACTATGCGGACAAAGTTGTAAGATCTTTTCGCACATTTTCGCTTATCGGCTATTGTAAAAAATTTAAAAAAAATATATAAGTACCTGTCCTCAGGAAATGTGACATACGGCCTTGTTATATAATCAATGAAATGTTCTCTTTTGAGAACCGGCCCCGCTATGTTGCCAAATATGGGTACGGTTGGTACATTATTAACTTCCCTGTCTTTGAAGTATGAAAAGGTTTTGCGGAAATAAAGCCACCCTATCGCAACTAACACGCAC
Organism: Luffia ferchaultella; assembly: GCA_949709985.1. Lineage (NCBI taxonomy): Eukaryota > Metazoa > Arthropoda > Insecta > Lepidoptera > Psychidae > Luffia > Luffia ferchaultella. The sequence goes on along the minus strand of OX453245.1, from coordinate 2,255,899 downwards.
AACCAAATGACAAGAAACATTTTCTGAAACAAAAGATTTGGTCAGACATCGATTGGAAATATGGACCATGGAGGTGTCAATGTCGTTTTTGTACACCGCACCCTATATGAAGCAAGCATGTTGTTCGGTGAGGTCGAACGAGAGACATAATTAACTTACAACCATGTTTTATGACAGTAGTTTTATTTTGGTTCACCAGTATGCATACTTTAGCCACACAGAAATTGGTGACCGTGTATTCATACTTTATTTCAAGTTACCTCATTTAGGGCGCGGTACCAAAACTGTTATAGCTTTACGAATAAATTACTTGTATAATAAAAGTTATTTGAATCTACTTCGAAAATTCCACTAAAATTCGATAAATTCTGTTATATCATAATCATCAGCCCATTTTACCCCACTGCAGAGACTTAGGCCTTCCCCAGGGTGAGGAGGGGGTTTGGAGCTTAAATCCACCACGCTACTCCACTGCGGGTTGGGGATTGTAACGACCGCCATCTATTGACAGCGTCCGGGACCGACTGCTTAACGTGCTCTCCGAGGCACGTAGTCAGTGATAGTTATGTACTTAAGTCAGAAAAACTCATTGGTACACGCCCGGATTCGAACCATGGGCCTATAGCCTTATAAATTTGAGACAGGTTCGTTGCGCTCTGGGCTATCATGACACTAATTCTGTTATATACTATATTATTAATAACCGAAAAAATTATCATGGATTAGTAGCAAGCTACTAAGATTATTTGCGATTGGATAACGACAAATATTAATTACAATTTTGCGTCATTGTTTTGCGTACGTAAATATAAAATCGACTAAACGCATGTCGGACCACGCACAGTAAAAGATTCCATATTCGACGTAAAAGTTTATGGTCAAAACTCAAATAATAAGTTTAAAAACAAATACCTCAAAATCAATACTCAAACCAAAATTCATTGAAAATGTTTTATTCATTATGCTAACTTAATTTTTTTGTTATTTTAATTTAACTAAATTTTTTACTGATTCATGGAAAATTAATAGAGGTGATACACTTTTTAGGAATTCACGAGCGCAAATCTCAACGATTAACTGACTTAAATAAAAAAAGTCAATTTGAAACCTTTGTGTCATTTTCAAAGACTTATAAGTGTATAGGTATCCCACACTTTCATTGAGCGTGGAATTGTGTTTTCGTCTCTCAGTCACATGTACGGCGACACACAACAAAATTTTTGCCGCGATTTCGCTACTCTAACAGATTATATTTACTTTCCAAATTTCATCTTATAGAGATGAAATTTGGAAAGTAGGTATAATCTGTTAGTACCAACAGTTTCCGAGTAAAATGGTTGTGACAGAAAGACAGATAGACATGCAGATAGGACGAAATTATAAGTGTTCTGTTTTTTTACCATTTGGCTACAAACCCCTAGAAACCCCGTAGAAGAAAGAAACCATATGCAATACTTTGCATACAATAAAAAAAATATCCCAATAAAACTTATTTTTGGCTGCAAATCTACCTCAAATGGAACACTTTGCAGACTGATAAATTCATTGACGGAGTGGAATACGTCAAAGTGAATATACTTATCATATGTCCTCGGCTAGTGTTTATGAATTAAAGTAAATGGATTACCTGCTATTTGACGCTACATTTTATCGGCCCTGGTTTGCTTTTGTGGCTTATAGATGTCTAATGCGATACAAATCATGATAAATCATCATTGGTTGTAATGTCTTTGTTCAGATTCACGTTTTGTGCTCATTAAATATTTTATTAAACGCTTCACAAACCAATATACTCGGATGTTTAGCTTCTTATGTACAAACTACGTGTATGGGTACTTACTTTGCCATTTTTTACTGTAGCCAATTAAATTGCCAATGTACGTATCGTTTATGCAAAGTTGCAATTTGTTTTTAGCAAAGAACTTTAAATCTCTATGGTTTTTATTAATTTTTTGGTTTATTATATTTACTGCTAACCGTCGGCAAATTCTAGGGACATTGCATTAGACAAGTAGTTGGCAGTGAATAACATAAGTAATTAATATAACATAGTGAATAATATATACCTAAAATATAATAAAAAAGTTTTTTGCTATCTGTTTACAAACATTTAAAGAACACGCAAGATACACCTTGGAGGTCACGTTCTGCAAGTGCCTAAATACGCCGACATTATTTGGTCAATTCACCAATTGGCCGAAATCAAATGTCCAAATGAATTTTATAATTTTTTTTTTGTTTTTAAACTCATAGTTAGAATTGACGCAAACATTATTCATGATAGTCATCATTTATCTAAACACAACGAATGGTTCAAGGTCAATCCTACTTGCAAAACTTTATACGGTTATTTTATATTTTTGTTGTGTATAAAAAACTATATTGGTTCGAATATCAGACATATGATATGGTCACAGAGGTTTTTAATAAACCACAATCGAATAATATTGTTGCTAGTAACCGCAGGATATGCGAGATTATCGGCTTTTCTAATAAAATAATTGAGATCTAAATAGTACTACGACGAATATAATAATATTAATAATACCTGGGGTACCTATATTTTACACCCAGATACGGAACAAATAGACATGTTCATACACACAAATATTTGTCCCGGGCGGAAATCGAACCCGCGACTCTTGGCTCATAGTTAGGGTCTCTAACCACTCGATTAATCGGCTAGTCAGTAATCAATCAGTCAAATAATTTTACCAATATGTACTTATTTGTGAAAACTTGCCAAGTAGCATCAATAATGTAATTGGCACCTCACGTCCTTTGTAGAACGAACTTGGCTGGATTTTTTGTTTTTGATGGGATAACATCATTAGCTGGATTTCCTTTATTTTATTAGATGTATGAAATCACAATACCTATGTATTCATAATTTGCTGTTATCTGAGTTTTTTTGCCCGATGCTTACGAGATTGGGAAATTTCAAGTCTTTAGGTCACCTATAGATCCAGATGTGGTCTACGTTTTTCATTAGTGAGTAAATTGGTGAATGATAAAAATAATACTTTTTAGACTCGAACAACTTAAGAATTATAATATTTATTAAATTTTACGTCGATGGGGCGTTATTAGACATGCAAAAAAAGTGTGTATATAATAGTTTGTAAGTTACTAAAGGGTCGAATGAGGCTCAAAATGATCGTGTAGTAGGTATACAAACTAACGGGGCTTCGCCATTTTCTTTTTCGTACTTGATTGACACACTGTCGTATGTTGACCGGATATGACATGTGGTTTTTATTATTAAATTTAAAATTGCTTAGTTACAGCACATATTTACGTGGCATCTATTTAGAACTCAACGATCTTATAAGCGAAACCGACAATTTCGTACGTCGGTTGTTTGTATGAACTTGGCTTGTTTTTTACGTTCTTGTTTTTGATGAAAAAATATTTATTATTAACAATTTTTCTCGTCCATCTCCCATACGAAAATGAACAATCTATAAAAAACTAAACGTTATACGATAAAAAGACACCACTTTTGCGGTATTACTGTAGAGTAAAATAAAAATTTTCTAACCAGATAGTTCGACCAAGATCCGACCTAACGGGAGAATATTGTATCAAATTAATTTTCATAACGATATTTTATACGAATTTTCTTTTCTTCTTTTTATTTTATTTTATGTTCAAAATATTTCATTTAGATAACAACATAATATAAATAAATAAAAAATTAAACACTAAAATCTTTTCTTCTTGTTATCCAGTAAATGAATTGAATCATATTTTGCAGACTTTGGATTCTAATGTGCATAATAATTTAATAAATATTTTTTTTAATTTTTTAGTCACATATAACGCTAAAAGTAAGCAATATAGATCCGTGATTCATAAGTATTCTATAACACTACGTATTAAAAATGAAAATAGATAAAATATGTTATCATTAAAAATTAAATTCCAGTTCACATTAAGGAAGTATTTGTAAATGTTTACAAACATAACTAACATTTTAATGTGTACACAGGAACGGAAGCCTTAAACAAAAACGATAAATGTCAATCATCATTATTTTCCATATATAAAATATTTTTACCTCGATATGAACTGGAACTAAATTTTAACACAAATCTACCTATTTTATTATTTTTATAAGAATAAATAAGTACATTTTAATTCAGATTTCTTGTACTCACTTGAATTCAATTGTATTTTTTACTAAATTATAAGTCAATGCCAAAGGCAAACCGGTTGCTCTCGCATCACACAACCCACTGATTTATAACGTGCGTGCTGTGAGTGCTTTATCAATATTGCTTTTCGTGGTATCTAACGCAAATTGATCATAAAGATATTCTTGTTGTATTAATTTTATTATTTTTTATAATAAGTCATCATGATGTGATAATTTTGTTGTTTCACGATATTTACATAATGTTATAGTATAAATTATCAATACCCGTATCCTCTTGATTTGTTTTGTGATATACCTATATCAAAAACGTCTATATTAGGTAAGTAGAAATTATCTGCTGACTATAATTTAAAAAAAAATTACTTTTTTTAAATATTAACATATACCGGATGTTCGACTGAACATAATCCAAACTTATAGAGCAGGTGGCGCAAACTAACGGTTACCGAGAGAAACATATTTAAAGTTTAATTTATTGTTTTTTTAAACTTTTAGTTTAGTTCGGTAAGCTCTATATCAGGTATGTGGTGACAGATTGTAAAAACCGTTAGTTTATGCCTATTCCATCTAACGAGATTGTAAGCTTCTGAATGGTTTATTTTAGAAAAATCATTATTTCTTAAGTAATCTGTGTAGCTCGTTAATTGTTGCATTGACGCAAACAAAACCTAACCTAACTATTGAATTGCAAAATGGCATATATAAATTTTTTTTCTGATAAATACTCTTTTTATAACGTGGAGTTATCAAATAATATAAAAAAATCAAGCTTCTAAGACAACGCAATCAAAAAATACAACCACTTATGCCACATATTTTGATACCCGCAACTAAATCAAAACCTACAAGATGCTTCCGGTTGACCTGAAATTATGAACTTTGGCAAAAAGCAAGATATGATGGCACAAATAAAGGAATAAATTCTGAACTTGTTAGTTTGTAGTTATAGCGCATGAAAATTTTTTTCTTATTATTTTCAAATTGAAATATGCGTTTACGTGACATTTTGCCGGCGAGTAAAGAAAAACACACCAATACGTGTTTATATCTCTCTGGAAAGCTTTTTTCGCACGATACAATTATTATTTTTTCCATTCTATCAGCCCTTTGTTTACCCCACTGCAGGGGCTTAGGCCTCCCCTCAAGATGAGGGGGCTTAAAGCTTAAATCCACCAACGTTGCTCCAATGCGCGTTGGCGGATTGTAACGACCGCCATCTATTGACAACAACTAGAACCGACTGCTTAACGTGCTCTCTGAGGCACGGAGTCAGTGATAGTTAGTGTACTTAAGTCAGAAAAAACTCATTGGTATACGCCCAGATTCTGATGCAATTATAGGATATTTTTCACACTACTGATTTCACCAATAAACAACAGTAAATCCACAACTAAGCAAACACGTCAAGCACCGCTCAAAAACTGTGCGGGAGTTTACTTAAATTACCAATGCTCGTAATCGGGGGCGTTTTCTGAACTGTAGCACTAAAATCGCTGTATCTTAGTTATTTCTTGTGAGATTTTGATATTTTTTTACAATTCGTCATGTTGTTCTTACTGCTATGTGTATCAATATATTGTAGGTACATACTTATCAAAAAAATTACTGATCCTTATTTGAACGCCAGCACTCATTTCCGGAATATGAATTATATTCAAATATGGACTTAAAATTAAGCCTTGTAGAAATCTTATCAGTTGACTTTAGGTAAAGATTAACATCACTATAAATATATGATTTATCTTTTAGTTGACGTGTTGACGATATAATTATAATCATACTGATGCAATCAAATGCGTTAAGTAGATTATAAAAAGACCAATGGCATTTTCCTTTCTTTGAATACAATAAGTCGCTTTTAAATATAAATTCGTTATCATTGTTGGATTCCGAACATAAATCTATTGCGTCCATCTTGCTTGGTTCACATCGACTCGTGTGAGTAAAGTGGAGGCACGCGTGTCGACCAATTTCAGTGTCAGCGCAGTATAGTGAAATAGTGAACGAGAGCGATTGTTAGTGCCTTTTCACACGTGCCGGATACTGTATGGGCATAAAGCTTTCACATACCGGCGTAATTTATCGGGCATGCCCATACACTTCGCCACAGGGTACCCAGCGCCGGCTACCCGTCACCCGGCACGTGTGAAATTAAGCCATATAATAATTATTTTTTAAGTTATATGCTTATCTGTCTTCAGGAAATGCATTATACAGTATTTTCATATTTTGAACAGCATGTTCTATTTTTACAATAGCCTTATGCATATTTTGCGCATATAGCCATAGCGCCGCGATCGCTGCGCATATCCAGAAATATAACAACATTATCAGAAGTCAATGTTTTTAAAAAAAATTTGAAAATTAGAAACTAATAAATTAGATGTGTAATATGACAGACGACTACTACTAAAACCTCGTATCTGACTCAGTGAAACTCACAGCAATTTAGCCGACGTCAGTTTTGCTAAGCACTATTCATATCCACATAATTTACTTTATTGGTCTCACGGGCTGTTTGTATTTTATGTATAGTAATAAGAATAAATAAATAAAATCGGAATAAATATTACACATTACTTTCGTTGATATCAGTTGACTGGCATATATTATATCGGTTGACTTGTTAGCAAAATACATGTGGAAATAGCTAACCGTGCGTTTTGCCGCGCATACAAGAAACTCGAGATGTCGTTTTAGACTACCAAACGTTAATGGTATGCTACACGCAAAATTATGTCAATAAACATATTTAAGTATTCCATATAATTGCCTATATAATACATTCAACTTGTAACAGTGATATGCTGTCACATAATACGTTATCTGTGACAAGTACGACAAGCAAAACTCATCACGCGATATGACCTTGAATTGACCAAATACCAACGAAAATACGTCCTGGCTTTGTGTTCACTGTACGGTTTTTTTAAAGTCAAGGTCAGTAAATATGCGCATATCACCGACTGACGCAGTATTCCGTTTTTATATACGATCTCATCTGTTGCTTCAAATATGTGATCTACGAAGTGCATAGCATGTTTGGAATATAAATAAGAAATATATATGATAAGGAATATATATATCTTTATATATCTATATCTATTATATCTATTATATATCTTTGCTGAAGGATATGATGAAAATATGTTCTCAAGATATGTAGTATCTCGCACTATTTATTGGCCGGCTTGCCATTCACCTCTTAAGGATCAGAGTGCGAAATATATATATGCGAGTATATGTATATATTTAAAAAATATGTATTCAAGAATGTATGCGTATTAGTAGTTTAGTACCCATAATACAGGCTCTGCTTAATTTGAGACTAGCTGACCGTGATTCTTGGAATAGAAATTGTTTCAAGTCTTCTTTGTATTTCACTGTAAATTCTTAATGTACGAATTAATAACATGGGTACCTACTACATGCACATTTACCCAAATACTTTGCATTTACAATCATAATGTAATATATAAAATTCTCGTGTCACAGTTTTCGTTGCCATACTCCTCCGAAACGGCTTGACCGATTTCGATGAAATTTTTTGTGCTTATCCGGTATCTATGAGAATCGGCCAACATCTATTTTTCATCCCCCTAAATGTTAGGGGTAGTCAACCCCTAAATTTTTTTTTTTTTAAACAAAATTTTCTAATTTCTATTTTTTTATGATACAACATACAAAAATACATACAATCCTCAATTTTCACCCTTCTACAATCAACCCTTATTTTTTAATAGCCATTTTAGTAATCACAGTTTTCGTTGCCATACTCCTCCGAAACGGCTTGACCGATTTCGATGAAATTTTTTGTGCTTATCCGGTATCTATGAGAATCGGCCAACATTTATTTTTCATCCCCCTAAATGTTAGGGGTAGTCCACCCCTAATTTTTTTATTTTTTTTTTAGACAAAATTTTTAATTTCTATTTTTTTATGATACAACATACAAAAATACATACAATCCTCAATTTTCACCCTTCTACGATCAACCCTTATTTTTTAATAGCCATTTTAGTAATTTATTAATTGCATAACTAAATATTATTTCGCAAAAGTGTAATTTATTTAATTAAGACTGACAGAAATTGTTGAAACGATAAATATTTGTGTTACGGGAACGAAAACGGGAAAGGGAAGAACGGGAAAGAGTTAAGACTGAAATAAAAAAGTTGTATTTGATGAGAATGGAAACAAAAAAGAAATGAGACCAGGGCCAGGAACGGAAACGATAAAATATTTATGCGATGGGAACAAAAACGGGAAAGGGAAGAACGGGAATGAGTTAAGACGGAGATAAAAAAGTTATTTTTGATGAGAATGGAAACGAAAACGAAGCTACACTAGGGCCAAGAACAGAAATAATAAAGTATTTTTGCGATGGGAACGAAAAAATGAAAGGAAGAACGGGAATGAGACAAGACTGAGATAAAAAAAGTGATTCTTATGAGAAACGAATACTACCCGTGCGAAGCCGGGACGGGCCGCTAGTGTACTATGTACTACTTCCTCTGAATCTTCTATGATAACGTCGCACCGAAAACTGGATCTATACCCAATCGTTGTTGGTTCAAATGGTCAAGAAAAGCCATGGACTAACTCGCTGGAAAAGCGCTCAGTTCAATGATAAAGTGACCGAAGAACATCGTTTTACGCCTTCGATGTTGTTGATGTATAAGAAAAGTTTGAAAATAAAACTGGGTTCGTGGAGTTAAATACTAATCGTTGTTAAGATAAAAAATGAGAGATCGAGGAGCAAGAAGAAAATCAACTCATTTGTTCAATATGAAATTGTAGTATGTAATATTAATATTTAAATTCAGTAGCTGTTAAAATCTGTATAGTAAACAAATGAACAAACGTATCTATTATCTTTTCATTTATTTTTTCTACTTTTCTTCTTTTATAACGCGACAAACCTAGGTATTCATTTACTTTATCACGCATAATATGTGAAATTCATTAAAGATAAAATATGCAAAGCAACGAGACGCATATATATATACATATACGACAATTGGCACTGACCAAAAATTTTGACATTACATTTAAAAATACTTTCTCATGAAAATAATAATTAATAATGTGCAAGTGTGACTGCAGATCTTGTAAACTATTTTGGATTTTGTCCTAGTTTTTGTTCTATGTGTTTGCGTCCGCCTTTCTATAATAGCTAAAAAATTCGGTCTATTAGAAAATTAGCTGTCATTATTCTTCAAATAATTTTAATTAAAATAAGTTGATTTAGGACAATAATTATTTTACCTGATAATATTCACTAAGTTCCATTTCATGGTTTGTTAGAATAGATATGTTTGTGTTAGATTTCAAACTATTTTAGATGTTCAACTCTCGTAACTGAAATCTCAAAAAAAAAGTTATTATATTTCAATACATTTCAAAGAGTACATTCAACGCCAGCTTACTCAATGTTTTGACAATGACAATTTATTTGCACCACCATTTCCGGTGTTTAACATGGTGTACCCATAAAAAAATACTTAAATACTTTGAATTTTGGGGTAAGTAATGTTCGGGAGTGACACGAGACACCGTCATGTGACAAAACAAGACAGCTATTACCTATAAACTTCTTGATTGAGAGTCAAATATCTCTTCTCTCATTCTCATTTCATGAATATTGTTTACGTCTTGATGGTTAGTAAAACATATGAACATTACTTCGTGATATTTAACATAATGACATTATTAAGTCTATTTAGAGTCTAAGTGCAATGTTACGAAAAAAAGGACCTTTTTTAGGATAACTCCGTTGTTTCTCGGTCTATCGGTCACAGGCAATGATAGTCACAGGCAGATGTTTTAAAGTATATTAAACCAACAAAATACGCAGAAGAACTGCCCGCAGATAGAACATTTTGAATGAACTATGCCCATTTGTGCCATATGCAATTGACCCAAGTTATCATTACGTAAATCTAATTTGCGTCAAACTGATATACATGGTGTCATTGAAAAGCTCCTTTTTTCCAAAATTATTAGTAAAATACAATATAATATTATTAAGAAAGCAACGTCATGGGAGAGTAAAACATATACATGTGGTGCCATCTTTATATGTTACGAATTTTCATTATAATATTTTCATTTCAAACAGTACCTATTTCTCCTAGATAATACACGTTACTTGATTGAAAGCGTATATTTATTGTTAAAAATTTAATAATCAAAGTTTATTCCAGACAATCCGATAAACCATCTGACCATCAGTTATAAAGAATAATAACTATAATAGTATACGGATATCTATGGTAAAGTATACAACTAATATAGTTCAACCAATGATATAGAGAAAAAAAGAAAAAAATAATAATAACATATTTACAAATAAAATATATTATTTAAAAAATTATCTGGAGTCACGGTACCCAGAAAACTGGCAGCGTTACCTCTTTGTATAGCCAGGCTTATACGTTGACGGAAATAGCTACCAGCCTTCCGGTCGCCAGACTCCTTGACCAATCGCACAGACTAAACTAATATAGTTTCAAATTATTTCGCTGCATTTATTGAATATTTGATCTATTCCAACAATCATTTCCGTATTTTTCAAACTCCGTAAATTCCGAAAAAGTATTTCGCGTATCTTTGTTTGTATCATGTTATATTACTGCTGTAAACTGCTCACCTATCGGTTTTTATATATATTTTTTAGAAAAGAGTGTTCCTCGAATTGTTGTGTATTCTTCTGTGAGGAATCGGCACATTTTTTATGAATGCACTTTTCAGTGACGTTTCCCTACAAAGTAATAAATCCACTCTTGGATGTATTTCAAGATTATATTACAAATAACTTCAAAATAAACATTAATTGATTGCTTCAATAAGAAACTAAATCCAACAGTTCTTCTATGTCCTGCCGCCTATGTGATTGTAGGTAACAAACATTTTTTGTTTTTTCAATTTTTTTTCAAATCTTGGGTTTCTTTAGAGTTTATCTACACATTATTGGTCGGCTATAACTATTATGGCAGAACTTATAATAATAGGAAAATATGTGCTATTTTTGTAAGTTTTTCCATATATTTTAGTAATTTGGAAATTCAGTTTTATTATGAGAATATAGATTTACAATTAAAGAGATTTTGGCAAATATTTTATTGAAATAGAGTAAATAACATAACGCATGTATAACATTTCTAAAAAATTTAAATTGATAATCCTTTATTTGTCACAATGCTATTTAAACGGTCATCGTTGATCATAAAAGGTGAGTATAGGTTTATTACAAACCTTCATACATAATAGGTGATCAAGCTTTTAATAGATTGAAAATCAAAGTTATCTTCTTATATTACATATACTTATTGCTATTATTCTAACTATAAACAATATTATCTCTAGGTGTTATTCTAAGCCAATGTCCACCCCGCAAACGATTGGTGAGACTTGAAGGGTCCAATTCACCAGGGATCCTGGTTTTGGGGCCGGGAGACAGCTCAAAGTTCTTCAGCAAATCAAACACCATACTCTTCACTTCTGTTATAGCGAAACGAGAACCTAAAAACATACGAAATTTATGTCAAGTTACTTTTATGCATATCAGAGTCTCAGAGATATAAATAATACCATTGTATGACTAGAAACTGGATTCATCGATTTTTCACCTTCAGCATCCAGGTCTTACAAATTTGAGTACAGTGTTACTCATATTAAATTACTGCATTGTTATTTTCAAATGAGAATAAGATATTTTACTTGACAATAAATATTCATTTTTTTTTTGTAAAATATTAGGCGTCAAAAATGTTTGCTTTTAAATTTTTTTTTTTTTTAAATTTTATTAAACTCGTTGGTTCATACTTTATACTAACTATATAACTGCTTGACATAAAAACCTTAGAGAAAAGACAAGAAGACTGCTAATAACATACTTTCAATCGACACACGAAATTAAATAATTTATTTAAATTTGAAATGAATTTTCATTTAAATTTTTGATGTAATTAACAATATTTATTACAAAGAACAAAATCCACACTCACAATAGCTGACATGTCTATTTCTTTCAGTCCGCGCTTGTTTTTTTTACATAGTTAAATCGTAGGGATGTGAAGTTAGCTTTGTACCGCATCACATTAGTACATTTCTAACAATAGAACTCTATACGAATATATACATAAAGTGTGCCGTGTCACTTACCAATACAATTCCTAGGGCCAACGCCAAAAGGTAAATAGGTGAAAGGTTTGATGTTGTGTTTGTTCTCGTCCGAGAAACGTTCTGGATCGAACTTCTGCGGCTCTGGGTAGTACTTGGGATCATAGTGAATCGGCCAGGTAGGTATAAGTACTACGGTGCCTTTTTCAATCTGAAATTATATTATGATTTTAGTTAGTTTAATTAGGACATCGTCAACACACTGTGTTTTTCCCAATAACTTAATAATATATTTAAATATTTATGTGAGTTGTAAAATAATCATCTGTGTCTTAAAATTTGTATTCCCATCACTTACAAAATAATCTTTAGTAGAATTCTTATTTGGTTTGCCCAAGTTGTAGCGCTTTAGGCAAAGTCGGTCAGTGTTGGGTGGTGAAGGCCATTTCCTGAGTGTTTCTGAAAACATTCAACAAATATTAGATTTTAAATGACAAGGTAATAAACACAGAGTTAAAACGAAGTAGTACATCGGTCGTTCTGTGCGAGACGTGGCCGAAACAACTGACGACTCTATGGTCAGTACTGTCCAAAAATCCCCGCACACTTACCATTTTAGTTCACGTGTCTTTTATAGTTCAAACTGATATAGCACACTCTACTGTAGCATATACTTTGCTGCCAATGATAATAACCACAGTTTTGTAGCAAGAATTTATAATTTTTTAAAAGGCTCTTTTCATGCCTCGGCTGCTAGATAGCGTAGGGGATGGGTTCCTGAACATTTAATTAAGAAGATCAGTCCCATAAACCCATCATGCATGCAGTGCGAGTTGCGGGCTGAATAAAGTTTTTTATCATAAAATTATACCTAAATATTGAATATTTCAAATGTAATTGCTTTCAGACCTGATAGAACCATGTCCATATACTTCATTTCATTTATTTTGTCGTAGTCAACTTTCCCTTGGTACTTCTCATTGAAATCGTCGATCTCTTGTCTTAGCTTAGTCTGAATATCAGGATTTATTGCCAGTTCGTACATCATGAATGACATCGCCATTGATACAGTTTCAAAACCAGCGAAGAAAAATAATATAGCTTGTGCGACTAAATCGTCATCGTCCCAAACTGAAAATGTATAAATTAGAAATCGTTTAGCACGAGTAGTATATATTAAAATAGTAACATGGCTCTAAGGGTCGCAGGAAAACAGATTTTGGGCAATTTTTAAATGTTCATAAAGATGGAATAGAAAGAACATGTACACATTTATAATATGATCTCCAACAAACTTGTTAAGGAAAGAAAGGTGCGTCCATGTACTTCTGTTAAAGTATTTAAAAAAATATTTTATTACCTCGCTTAACCGCACTTTTACCGATGGACGACTCTTCAACAGTTGCAAATCCTGCGTCTTTTTCATCTTTTACGTTCTCGTGTTTCAGTGTACCTGGTGGTTGGAATTTAAATACTTGAAAACAATATTTCATAAAATTATGTAATTCGCCTTAAGGGTGGACCTTATCAACGTCATTCTGTAATAAATTCATTTCGAAAATATCATTCAGCTTCAAAAAATATAAATAAATATCGATTATTTTTTTATTTAAAGGTTTGAGTGAAAATACGATTTAACCACCGAGAACCTTTTAAATAAAATGTGTAATTTTATATGGCACGCAATTATGTAAGGATGCAAGGTGCAAAACTGCGAGAAATAGATATTTATTAATATTTTTTGAAGAAATGACTAACTAAATAAATTGCGTAATAAAGATGTATTTGTGTAACTTTAGTATAGAATGACGTACGCTAAGTCCATCCTTAAGTAGATTTGCTCATATTGTTAAAAATAAGTCATTTTTTTTAAATATTTTTTTATTTAAAAACACTGAAATAAAAGTAAAAATTAATTATTAATGATAAAAGCTCAAAATAATAAAAATAAAATATGATAAATGTTTCTTAAAATCTTGAGGCGTCAAATGTTTTAAGTAATAAATATGAAAAAGAAAGTTTCAAAGTAATTTTGAAATAACAGCTTAATATCAAAAGATATAATTTGTGTTTAAGGCCCAGAGGTTGGTACGTTAGTGGCATGAGTGTGTTTGTTTTCCCCTACCGTCGCAACGATCACCTCAGCACGTACCATATCTTGATGCTTGAGTTTGGGTACTACTACTACTAATGTGTTCACTAGTAGCAATTGGTTGAAAAACAGAATTTATCCACCTGCCATCACTATCATCAGACCCTCGTTATCATGTGCTATCAAAAGTGCTCGTAAAGACAAATCTAGTGAGCTCAAACTCGGTGACTACTAATAGTCTATAATGGGTTTTGTTCCAGGTACTTCCAGCTTCATCATCATTCCCTAGTAACTATTTACTATGAAAAGTGCTCGTGAAGTCAAAAGTAGAACCGAAATTTAGCGGGTTTACAAGTATCCATTGATGGGTTCTCTTATCTATTTGCTAGTTCTATCATCAGACTCAAGTTATTATAATAAGCTATGAAAAGTGCTTGTGAAGACAAATCTACTGAGCTCAAACTTGGTGGATTGATTAGTAGCCATTAAGTCGTCATGGGCTATTGAAAGTACTAGTGAATTTACTAATAAACCCAAACTCAGTGGGTTTACTAGTAGCCATTGATGGCTTTTGTTATAAATTTTCCAGCCCTTTCATCACATTCTTGTCACCGTGTGCCACAAAAAGTGCTCGTGATGACAAACCTAATGAGTCGAAGCTCCATAGGTTTACTAGTAGTTACTCAATGGTAACATAACTTTAAAATGTCATCTAAATCACACTTAAAAGTCTCCAACTCTTCGATTAATCGGTGGTAACTTTCCTCGTGAAGAGACGATCCTAGTTCATCGCCAGGATCTGTTAGTCATGTTATTGTATCTTGAAACTATATGCTTGTGCAAATTTTTATCGTCGTTATCGTTGACCTCAATCAAACGTTGCAAGTTAGATAAAATCTCGTTAAAAGTAAATAAATTGACGGGAACAACAGAAGTGAGGTATCGGCAAGATATTCTATATTAATCAAAATATAGAATATCAAGATAATAAAATAAAGCTATAGTCCATGGACTACTATATAATAATAATAGCGACCGCCCGCAGCTTCGCTTGCGTAGACTACAAATTCCTGTTATAGGTACTATTAACGTTCGAGATGGTTTATACGTACTTTTTGCTGGAACCAATTTTGGTCACACCCATTGAAACTTTCAATCTTCATTCCCCTTCCACCCTTTAAAAAACCAATACAATTTTTCATCTCCCGTTTCCCACTCTTAAAATGTGGAAATCTAAAAACCCTGAAACACGTCATTATTTAAGTCCCTCCATTCCCATCCTTAAGTTTGAAATTTCTAAAAAAGCCTTTCTTAACTTAATGCTCACGTTATAAAATAAACTTATGTTCCAAATTTAAGCTTCCTAGACTTAGTACTTTCGGCTGTACGTTGCTAGATCAGTGAGGACAAACGACAGACAGATAGACAGACAGACAAACACAAAAAGTAGCTTATGACACTCTTGACAACCTTCTTTCACGTCTGCAAAGTTTCATTAAAATCTGTTCAGCCGTATTAGAAATTAGCTCGAATAGATAAAATTGATATGAATAGATGTACAGACAAACAGACGGACAAAAAGAAGCTAATGTCAACTATCTTGACAACCTTCTTTCCCGTCTGCAAAGTTTCCTTAAAATCTGTTTAGCCGTTTTGCAGATTAGCTCAAATAGACAGATACACGTACAGACAGACGGACAAAAAGCAACATTTGTTAGTTTTAACGACTTTCTTTTCATATTCATTGATGTTTCATTTAAATCGGTTTAGACATATGGACGTACAGACAGACAAACAAAAAGTTCTGTATATCACTTAAGGAAAGGGTGTAGTCAAAAGATTACATCCTGTTATATGTGTAAAGTTTCATCAAAATCGGTTAAGCCGTTTTGGCCGAAGCCGATTTCCTCGAATAGACAGACAGTTCGTTTTCATGTATATAGCCTATAACTCTCCGCTAGAATCAGACTATCAAAGGCAAAAATAATTTTTCTAATCCGACTGGTAGTTTCAGAGATTAACACATCCAAACAAACAAACAAACAAACGAACGAACGAAAGAACCAACCAACCAACCAACCAACAAACAAACAAACAAACAAACAATCAATCAATCAAGCAAGCAAGCAAGCAATCAATCAATCAATCAATCAATCAATTAATCACGCAATCAATCAATCTATCTATCTATCTATCAAACAAACAAACTCTTCACCTTTATAATAAGTATTTCTATTATATAGATTAATAGATTATAAGATAATAAGAAAATAAGATATTACTAAAAACCGTATCAAAGTCTATTGGTTTGGAAGTAAAAAGTTAACGAACAGAGGCAGACAGCGAATTTATTTTCTCCCGGTATAGTTTCATTAATTTTAACGTAAATGTCAAAAAATAAAAAAAACATAAATTTCAATAAAAACTGTTAAGATATTAATTTAAATTGTATGGTGTAAAAGGCAATTATAATATGCATGAAATGCTTAAAGACAACTAACGTATTTAATTTGATAAGGATTAATATCACGTTTAAAAAACATCTTCACAAATCGTACATTATGTTAGAACAAATTTGATTGTCATAAAAAAGGTTATAGTAAGTTAACCTTAAAAGATACACATATGCTGTCGCAGACTTTTAGTTAGAACATTTAAAGGGGAACAATTCCGTGATACATGATTTTTGCTTAACATTAACCGTTTACGCAGCGCGCGCGACGGAAGCTCTCAAAAGGAATAATTTTTCCCGTTTTTGCAACATTTGTCATTGATGCTCCACTCCTATTGGTCGTAGCGTGATGTAGTATAGCCTATAGCCTTCCTCGATAAATGGACTATCCAACAAAAAAATAATTTTTCAATTCGAACCAGTAGTTCCTGAGATTTGCGCGTTCAAACAAACAAACAAACAAACAAACAAACAAACAAACAAACAAACAAACTCTTCAGCTTTATAATATTAGTATAGATAACTCTCCGCTAGAATCAGACTATCAAAGGCAAAAATAATTTTTCTAATCCGACTGGTAGTTTCAGAGATTAACACATCCAAACAAACAAACAAACAAACGAACGAACGAAAGAACCAACCAACCAACCAACCAACAAACAAACAAACAAACAATCAATCAATCAAGCAAGCAAGCAAGCAATCAATCAATCAATCAATTAATCACGCAATCAATCAATCTATCTATCTATCTATCAAACAAACAAACTCTTCACCTTTATAATAAGTATTTCTATTATATAGATTAATAGATTATAAGATAATAAGAAAATAAGATATTACTAAAAACCGTATCAAAGTCTATTGGTTTGGAAGTAAAAAGTTAACGAACAGAGGCAGACAGCGAATTTATTTTCTCCCGGTATAGTTTCATTAATTTTAACGTAAATGTCAAAAAATAAAAAAAACATAAATTTCAATAAAAACTGTTAAGATATTAATTTAAATTGTATGGTGTAAAAGGCAATTATAATATGCATGAAATGCTTAAAGACAACTAACGTATTTAATTTGATAAGGATTAATATCACGTTTAAAAAACATCTTCACAAATCTTACATTATGTTAGAACAAATTTGATTGTCATAAAAAAGGTTATAGTAAGTTAACCTTAAAAGATACACATATGCTGTCGCAGACTTTTAGTTAGAACATTTAAAGGGGAACAATTCCGTGATACATGATTTTTGCTTAACATTAACCGTTTACGCAGCGCGCGCGACGGAAGCTCTCAAAAGGAATAATTTTTCCCGTTTTTGCAACATTTGTCATTGATGCTCCACTCCTATTGGTCGTAGCGTGATGTAGTATAGCCTATAGCCTTCCTCGATAAATGGACTATCCAACAAAAAAATAATTTTTCAATTCGAACCAGTAGTTCCTGAGATTTGCGCGTTCAAACAAACAAACAAACAAACAAACAAACTCTTCAGCTTTATAATATTAGTATAGATACATGGCACATACCACACAGCAAGATCTAGTCCCAAAGTAAGCAAGTATTATGCCTGTGTTATGGGTTACTAGACAACTAAATATATAAATATTCTTTATAATATATATATATATATATTACACCCAGATATTTGTATGCGTGTTATTTGTTTCGTACAAGTATTTGGCCCGGGCGGGAATCGAACCCGCAACCTTTGGTTCTGCAGTTAAGGTCTCTAACTACTCAGCTGATCGATCAGTTATTTGAAAATAGGGATTAACCTTTTTTAGCTTCTAATAGAATTTGTATCACATCTGGTCTAAAAATATTATTCTTATCTCTGTTTTTCATTGTCGTCAACACTATTTGTCTGAAATATTGTATTGCCTCTTCTGAAAACACACTGATGTCAGCAAACTGAAAAATAAAATGGGTTTTATGCTTGTACATACTACTGCGCCATTTAATACAACCATTAGATTTAATAACTAAAATACAGATTTCTAGGTACCTTATTAACAATGGGAAATGTAATCAATAATGCCATTTTCATCATCTGTTTAAATTTAAAAGTCGTTAATTTAGATCCCATATTATAAAACTCATTGTCTTTTTCCACTATCGAATTCACTTTGAGACCAAAGGCACAGGTAGCGATTACGTCGTTGGTGTATCGCGTGAATAAATCTCTGGTATCCAAGTCTAATGAATCATCTGAAAAAAAAATTTCAAACTTGTACACTTATCATATTATAGAAAAGGCATAGAAATATAATTTAACTAATGGTTACTTTTGATTAGAAACAGTAGAATAATATTCACTAGTTATCCCTAACAAAAAAGATTTACTTAAAATCGTTACCTTATGAGGCAAATTAATATACTTTTCATGACTTTCAGTGCAAATATCACATTAATATTGTATAAATGAATATATTGTAATAAGTTTTACTTACGATTATTTTTCTTAACTTCGGAAATTAAATATTCTATCAGATTCTTGCTGCAGTCTTGAATGAATGGCACCATACCTCTCAGTTTTGATCCCGTAAACGCGGGGCTTAAGGTGGAACGCATGTCGCGCCATTTCTGACCTGAAAATTTAAAAAATGCATATTAATAAATACACAATATCACTGACACCGTGCTTCGGAGGGCACGTTAAGCAGTCGGTCCCGGACGCTATCAATAGATGGCGGTCGTTACAGTTCCCAACCCGCAGTGGAGCAGCGTGGTGGACTTAAGCTCCAAGCCCCCCTCCTCAGCCTGGGGGAGGCCTAAGCCCCTGCAGTGGGGTAAAAATGGGCTGATGATGATGATGATATTAATAAAGTGTGTGTTAATGTAAAAACTAAAATTAATAAATTATCGGAATAGAGTTATACATCATAGCGAAAATACTATAGCGAATATTACAAAAACCTTTTTGTCCAAACAGACTCCTGGAGAATACGGGGTCGTTTTCACTGCTCATGACGCGATGGTCAGAGAAATGGTCGAAATCTTTGACACCTATGAGACGTATTAGCTCTGGATCACGTACCATAACCGTAGGTATTAAAAACTCATATACGCCCATAAATCTGTAATGACAACAATATTAGCAGATCAGACACAGACTGCGCTAGTCGAAACTCGAATATATTCTAATAGTATCAATTCTAAATATATTATACTGGATGTATGAATAAAAGTAGTTCAAACTTATAGAGCGTGTAGAGCTTACCAAACTAAACAAAGTGATTCAAGTGAAAAGATGGCGCAAACTAACGGTCACCGAGAAAATCATGTTTAAAGTATCATTGTATTACCACTTATCTTATTATTATTATTATTTTTTTGTTTAGTTCGGTAAGCTCTACACGCCCTATAAGTTTGGACTACGTTCGACTGAACAACCCGTATAATTTAATTTATCGCAGCTTCCAGTATTTATTATTATATTATATAACTCAGTATTTGTTATTTCTATAATTGGATAAAAAATAATATTTTTATTACGGTTTCTGATCTGAAGTTAGGTTAAGCTTCAAACTACCAATGGATAAGGCAATGGTAACAGAAAAAATGTAACAATTATTTAAAATATGGCTTTGATTGACATTTAAATGATACATTTAAAGTTCCAAACAATAATAGTATGCAACAAAATCAACTTCCATTTTTGTACGTCATACTTAAAAAATATTTACAATTTTTTAAAACCGAAGCTGCAGTTGGCCGTGTCTCAATCTGCCACACTAAAGCCTTTCTAACAAACTATATACATGCAGTAATGGCTTCCATACCATACCGTACCATCATCAGCCTATTAATGCCCTACTACAGGTGCTTAGGCTTCCCCTCGGGATGGGAGGGCTTAAAGCTTAATCCACGCTGCTCCAATGTGGGTTGGTAGATTCTAACGACTGTCGTCTATTGATGGCAACCGCGATCGACTTCGTAACGTGCTCTCCAAGTGTAACGAAAAACTCCACAAACATACGCGGCCGCCAATGTAACACTTCATTGTTCAGTAACAGGGAGTCTGGAGTTTTTATCTGCTCGCAATTATTGAGATCGACCGTTTCAATTTATTAGGGTTCCGTACCGAAATGGTACCAACGCAAACTCTATTACTAAGGCTCCGCTGTCCATCCGTCCGTCTGTCACAGGACTATATCGTCTGAACACTATGAATCGTAATAGGTAGGTATTTGAAATTTTCACACAGCGTGTATGTCTATAGCAACAAATAATAAAATAAAGTTAAAAATTAATGGCGGTCCCCATGTAAAACAAATTGGTTTTTTTGGCGTTTTTGGTTATTGATGGTTGTGAAATCAATGTTTATACTTGAAATTTTCATGAACTGTGTACTACTATGGTCGCCATAACAACAAATAATAAAAATGAAATAAAGTTAAATATTAGAAGCGGTCGCAATACAATAAACTAGTTTTTATATATATATATATAGTATAGTACGGTGGTACGGAATCTTTTATCTTTCGTTTTCGTTTCGTTAGCTGGTTTTTTTAGCACTTATATAAATAGTGGTGTTATAAAAATGGGAAATACTATTTTTCGTTTACAGAATATTTTCTTTTAAAGCCCTCAACAATAGTAAAATACAATAAAATAAAAGTGTTCCATATTTTCTTTATTTTCTCACTTTATCTAAAAGATTTGAAGCCAGGAGGTCTTGAAATAGTTGATCCGAGAAGTTATTATTATTTATTTTTTTAATTATTATTGTTTAGAGCTTTAAGTGCATTCTGCGTCAAAGACATATAGCAAATCATTGTTGTATTATTTCTGTCAAAAGCGCTTAACTTAAAACCAAAAAACACGCCGGACAAAGCAACTAATCTGCGTGGTTTTTTTTTTAAATTGCTTTCTTGTTTATTGGAAAAAACATTTCTCAATGTAAAGACCTTAATATTATGGTCTATGATTAACATTTGCAAATTCTATACAAATAGCATACAAATTATGGTGCTCAGATTTAAAATCATACACAATGAACAAGGAAAATAGTCAAAATAGATGGATTCGCCAAGTCCGCGCTACAACAATCTTATGCCATTGTATTAGCGCAAGCTTTGATTAATTAAATTTTGTGCTTACTTGTCATCAGGAAAAGCGAAATACATTCTTTTCATATTTTCGACGGGATGTTCCATCTTCAGCATGGGCCTAGCTAGATTGCCCAATAACGGTACGGGTGGTAAGTGGTTTACTTCATGGATTTTGAAGTGAGAGTATTTCTTGCGGAAATAAAGCCACAGCACGGCGACTATAACGCAAAACCAGATGTACAAAAACATTTTGTGAAAAAAAAAAAATCAGTAAAACGGTGAAATTATTATTTGAGTTAGTGAAATGCATTTGAAGTTTATAAACATACAATATATATAAAAGTTTACATATAGTTCGCTATACAACAACACTTAACCGCATTATTTTTTAAACACTTTGCAAATTGAAACTACCTACTAAAAAAGAATTTAAGATATTTTGCCACAAGATGTACTAAGCATGTCTTTGTATCCCTAACTCTCTATATAGATGTTTCCATACTTTGAAGTCTTTTTACAATTTAATGCAATTGTATAAACAGCAAAATACAGAGCAAATGGTGTCCATTTATAATTATGGAACTTTTACAACTTGCAATCCGATTTACTATCATATCTTTTAAAGTATGGTCAGCAAATGTCAATCAGCTGTTGAAGAATAACTTAGATTTCCGTAGCATTTATTGTTCAATAACTTTATAGCTTAAAATCAAAGTTCATTTCTAATACCGGAAAATTATAAATAATAAATATTAACACACACAATCACAACAACGCCTAGGTCCTAAACTAAGCATTAGCTTGTATTTTGGGTACCAAGCGAAGACCACACATACATATAACAACCAAGACCCGGGGTCAGTATTAATATTCATCATATAAATACTGACCCGACCTGGGATTCGAACCCGGGACCTCCAGCTTCGCAGGCAGGGTTGCTGCCCAGTAGGCTAAGCGGTCGTCGATTATGTTTTGTCGATGAAATAATATTGCAAATATCCCATAATTCGTTCGAATCAATTTTTAATTGAAAATGTTTGTTTAGTACTACTATCCATATTTTTGAAGGTTTTTTGGCATCACGGTTGAAAAGCTAAGAATGAAGACATTATTAACGCATTTACAATCTGAAACCTCGCAAAACATTCACTTACATAAAAAAGTCATTTAAAAACCTATATATGATTATTTATATATTTATGTAGATAGAACCACGCGATACAATGCGAACGAAAAAAGTAGCAAACTTTTATACGTCTGTGTGTGTGACTAAACAGACCACATACTCCCGCCACGCCATACTAACCATATACTAAACGTCTCTGTGTGCATCACTTATAACCGAACGGTGAGATCATATTTTTATCTACGTTTATTGACGCCGAATTTTATCTCAATGAACTGTTCAACGATCCACCATAATTCGAGGTAGCATCTCATTCTCACTCGAGATAACATCTTTATTTTCTTTTTATTGTGTAAATTTAGTAGAATTCAAGGTTAGACTAATATACAAACATAATGACCTAGTTGTTGTATTGTATTGTATGCATAAAAGTTGCTGTCAAATTAATTAATTTTATGATTTTATGGTTGCCAAGTTTACCCTGCACTTACATTACTGAGCAGTAAGTACCATATTGTATAAACGATGTTGAAGATCACAATAACGAATACCTAACAAACAGTTCCAAACCGTTTAATGAATTCTTGCCCAAACCGATACTATTTACTTGCCGCGTCGGCGACTGACTCGTTGGTTCAGTTAGAACACATTCATTTTACTACAAAATTTTACATGATTAAAAGTCTCTTTATTAGTGTTTTGTTATATAGAAATTTCACATTAACGTGTTATATACCCAGCTTGTGAGAAAACAACACGCATTATTAACACACTGTTTATACAGACTTAACACGCCTATTTTTGTCTAAGCCTAAAAATAAATAAATCCTATGATTTGAAATTCCAAATGTATACTTTCGGACATAAATACGGTATTCAGTTTGGTTAAAATAGATGTTCAAAAAATCCATCAATTTGTTATTTAGATGACTAAATCATTTGTTAATTAGAACTTCGTTTCTCACAAATAAGAATTTAAAGTTATACGCGCATATGACTTTCAGTACACTGACACACAAAACTGTTATGCCGTATGCATTATTGGTTCTTGTATTTCTATAAAGGTTTGTATACTTAATTTAAAAATTCTTTATCAACATTTTTTATGACACAGCATCTTGTTTTTGTAATATACCTTATTACTATTACTATTTTCATCAATTAAAATTGTTTGTCGGTCTCAGTAAGTGTATCGAAAATATACTTGAAAAGTTTACAGTTTATTCTAAATCTGTATCGCCCTAAGAGGTAATATTGCGTTACAACACTCATAAATACTGTATATACTATTATAAATAATACTCATCATACATACTGATAACTGTTTTACTTACTGTTAATAATCTATGTACACTTATTAAAATGTTAGCACTGTAGATTTTTTTGCAGATACAATTTTTGTAGGTGACCGCTTACAAACGCGTCCCGCTACTCACTGATATTGGCAGAATTGATTGTGACCGATCATTCGGCCACACCTAACACTGTCTATTATTACAGAATAAATTATGCCGTATTATTTATGCATCCTCTTTAGTATGATAGTAAATTTACTTATGTATCATTAATAATTTTCCTTCAGAGGTGTTTGTTTTATATCTATAATCGATAACAACTGGTCACAAGCCGATAAGCGATTTTTCAGAAAATTATATTTATAGTCGTGCAGGGTATCGCTGAGACGTGAACGAGTTCGTTATTTGATGTTTTATTATTTGTCAACTGAGCAACATGGATTTTTATAACTATTATCAACATAGAGTAAATTAATTTCACAGTCGTTTTGTTTTAATTTTAATAGTCATAAATCTCAATCTACAGTATCGAAGTGATATTACACAATTTTGCGGGGTTGAAGACTGACGCGCGGGGATTTTCGGAGGTGTAAACCAGCGCACGGGGACCTTGCGCACTGAAACTCGGACTCCTCATTCATCTTGCAATAGCTAGCTAGAGTATGAGTGGTTAGACGGTAAACGCAGAAGAGGGCTTCTAGACAATTCATACTTTTATAGTTATCAATAATAACTGTAAACTGTAAGAGAATGTTTCTCAGAGAAGAAACTTTGGTACATGAAAAAAAAAATTTAATGTAGTCAATCAATAAATTAGGACCCGCTTTTTTATTAGACCAGGTACAACACGATTATATTGTTGTATGAATATATCTACGGGAAGAAAAGTTTAGAAGTATATAATAATTCTTTGTTTTGTAAGCTTTCACATTTTTATTGTTTACCTAATATGGTGGACCCCGCTTGTTTCAGCCGCGTTATATTTGGATTATACATGCCTCTTTCGTAGCACCACCTCGTCACCGAAGCACCCGTGTCGCCTGCTGTTATTCTCGCGCTGATTATGACTGTTTGCTCTGACTTAATTGTTTTTCAGAAATTACAATAAAACTACATTCGTACGGCAAACTATGTTAAATGGATAGCCTTAAGTAAAATAAGTGTAGAATGTATATTGTAAAGCTACAGCGGCAAAACGCATCATTTAATGCTTCACTCACGCAAACATTACTTTATTTATACTTACGGCGTGTTCGGTTGAACGTAGTCCAAACTTACAGAGCGTGTAGAGGTTACTGAATTAATTCAAAAGTTTAATAAAAAGTAAGTGATGAAATCTACCAATATATACATCAACCCGCATTGGAGCAGCGTGGTGGATTAAGCTCCGAGCTCCCTCATCTCGAGGGGAGGCCTAAGCCTCTGCAATGGGATATTAATAGGCCGATGGAATGGTAAGTGATATGAAAATCGAAATTTTAAACATGTTTTTTTTCGGTAATCGTTAGTTTGCGCCATTTGCTCTCTTAAAACTTTATGTTCAGTTCGATAACCTCTACACGCTCTATAAGTTTGGACTAAGTTCAGCCAAACACGCAATTTATTGTATACGGCGTGTACTGCATGTAACCGAACACAGTGTATAGTATATACCTTATCAAATTATTGACAAGTATACATATCATGTACATATACTCTATTTGAACATTTTAGGTAAGTGCCACTGGATTGATTAACTTAAAAACACTTTGTCGCTAGTTTCCGTCACCTCTAAAGAATGATACACGTATACCAAGGTCATTTAAATGATAGGAGGTAAAACTCATTTCAGTATAGACTAAACAGGTTTTATACTTTTTTCGTAAACCCAAGATAAAAAATTGAACCTTTGTAGTATCAATCTGGTCTCTGTCTATCCGTCAGTCACAGCCTATTTTCAAAGTCGAATTTTGATATGTATACCTAAAGACTACCGAGTTTGCTAACCCATTCACGGACGAATAGAGTAACTGCAGGAGTTCTGATTTTGGGGGTCATTTTAAAGCCAATTTAGGTGTAAAATTAGTATTTTAAAAAACTTCTGTTAAAAAGAAAGCAATTAAACAAAATATATAATAATTCAGCATTCTCCTCTTCCAACCCACTATGCTCTGAAAGTAGTGAACTTGAAATTTTGAACAAAATACTTAATATTATTCATAATTTACAGAAAAGAAATAACTCGTTATGTTAAATATATATATTTTTTTTTTGTAATTTTTAAATGTATAATTAAATAAGTTGTCAAAATATACATACATAAATAAGATGTCAAAAAACATAAGAAAATGAAGCATTCCACCCTTACCACCGCAATTAGCGCGCAAAAAACTAAAATAAATCATGATGTATTATATTAGAACTTCATCCGTCATTAACAGGAAAACGTAGACGAAAATTCTAAGTTCTGAAATTCCTACGTGAAACGGAAAATACTTGTGAAAAGAAAATACGTGTGATTTCACCAAGGACTAACAAATTCAACTGATCTAATACCATAAGGAGTGGGGTACAAATTCTAATTTGAATTCGAGTCTGATATATAAAAACATATACCATATCAGCCCATTATGCCCCACTACAAAAGCTTAGGCCTCCCCTCGGGATGAGGGTGGTTGGAGCTTAATCCACAACGCTTCTGCAATGAAGGTTGGTAACTTTTAACGACTTAACATTAAAAATATAATATGTGTAAGCGATGATTTAGCGTATGTAACCTTCTCCAAACGAGTGTGACTCACAATGATCGACCGGCTTTTTTATTATTGTTTTCGAATAGAATATTTTACCTCGTTTCGTCATCGTTAATAAACAAACAGATCCGCGTTTTGATTAATTTAAATTTGTTTTTCTGTAATAAATATTTGTACGTAACATTTAATATAATAAACATAACAGGATGTTGTTTAGGATATAGATTAGATTTGAATAATACTTAATTTTAGTACTCAATCATCAATAACCGTTATCATCTAAAGCAAAACTGTTTTCCGGATAACAAAAACACGTTGAAAGAACCAGTTGCGTAGAACTGTCAATTGTCATATTATGTAATCTATAATTTTCCGATCCGATCGCCTATATATTACACCGTTGTCGGCTGAAAATAGTCTAAGCTTACCGAACTCAAGAAAAATTTACAAGTGAACAAACCGTGCAAACTAATGGTTACCGACAAAAAAATGTTTGAAGTCTTATTTTTTTATCATTTATCTTACTTGTTCATAGTAGATAACCAATAAAAACACTAATTATAATATGAAAGTAATTAATTTTTAGTTAATCAGGTTTACTAGCAAACTTAATAAAACACTGCGAGACTGTTTCCCGAATCGCAAAATTGGAGAAACAATACTACTCGTGAAACAGCTGATAAGGTCATTGACCGAGATGTCTTTGAAATGAAATGTTAATAGAATTTTTGTTATGTAATCATTTTTAAATTGGCGGTTGGCGGAAGACCAGCTGTCTCGGAATAATATTAGGTATATTAGCAGGTGACGTAGCATTTTGATTACTCGTGTTGTTTTTTTTTGTCTTGGTAACCGTCAGTTTGTGCCACCTGCTTATTTGAAACTTTTTGTTTGGTTCGTTATGCTGTACGCGTTCTTTAAGTATGGACTAAGTACGTTCAGCCGCACACGGTGTGTAGTTATATTAATTCGTAGTCATTAGTAAGACGTTAATTAATTTTTCGTTTGTTTCTTCTTCTCGTCTCTGAGATTGAATTGAGTATGGCTAAAATGCACCGAGTTTGTAAAGGGAGGGTTCGTATTGACATGTAGCTATGAAAAGTTTTGATTTTATATCAGGTTGTTTAAAAAAGGTAAATAAATTTGACAGCAATGTTTGGTTTTAAAAGAGTCAAAAATGTCACTTCACATAATCGAAACTGTTCGACGCAATTTCGCGGGGGCGGCGCGCGGGGATCTCGCTGACTGAAACCGGAATGAAACTTGGCAAAGATACACCAGCTAACGAGAGGAAGAGTGGTTTTGTTTAGTTTAGTTTTTTAGTTAGTCGTACTTTTATGATCTAAAGCGATAATTCAACTTTAACTCAAAAAGAAACCACATTAAAGGGTTTGCCTATTAAACATGGGAATGGTAGGTAGCTAAACTGGCAGAGGGAGTGGCGAGAGAACAGGAATGTGTAAAGATAATTTTATCAAGGATAGGTAAGTTAGGAGTAGTAATAAGTTAAAAGTCAATTATAGCAAACCTGTAGTAAAATAAATGTAAAAACAAAATCGCTTTAATAAAATTACTTTATTAACTATTTTAACATAACACGTATCCATAAAATATATAATCTGTTATATTGATCATAGACAAAAGAATGGTTATGTCACTCGCAATAGGATATTTTACTGATATTAAATTTAATATATTTATCAAGAAAATATAAAAATAGATATTAAATTTATATAAATATACGATATTATATTTATATACAAAATTATATTCAGTTGAAGAATATGAAACTTATAAGCTATTAAAAATTTTTGTCTGTTTCTTTCTTTCAAAACGAAATTTAACATTATTTTAAATGGCCTGACGTCACAGGCTAGTAAACCGTTCGGCATTGCCCTCTCTGTCTAACAGGACATTTTAAACATTCATATATTTATTAATAAAGATTTATATTCTAAAATTCTTTGACTGTTATGATATATTTAGAAAACTTTTTCATATAAAATAATATAATAAAATAGTCAAGTAGTCTATTAATAAACGGGGACTGATAGATACTACGCCGTAAATGGTGTAATTGACTCCAGTCAGTCTTGTAGACTTCTATGGTGGTATGCATCACGTTGATGTGCCGCGTGCTTTCGATTCCAATAAGTACAAGCGTCGTCTCCTAGCAAATAGTCAAATCCAAATACTCTAATCAGTTGCCGACTAAGGGACTGACTATTTTTAATACGTGTAGGAGATAAATCTTTAGTTTATGATTTTGATAATAGGTCATTTTTTTCATGAGTGGGAGTATGTATTATGCTAATGCTGAATTATTTCTGGGTTCAAGTCTGACCCAATGTCCACCTAATATACGAATAGCAAAAGACGATGGATCCAATTCAGCCGGGATTTTGGTCTTTGGCGCTGGAGACAGCTCAAAATTCCTCAGCAGATCAAATATCATTGTCTTCACTTCGGTTATAGCGAAACGGGAACCTAAAAAAATACATAAATTAATAAAAATAATAAAAACACCTGGGACATCCCACAAAGAAAGCAAGTATTATGCTCGTATTAGGGATACTAGACATTTGATATGCAAACGTAAATAGTCTGTATAATATATACGAACGTTGATATATTACACCCAGACAAAGTTAAATAGACAAATTAACGTTCACAAATATTTTTTGCCCGCCCGAAATAGAACCCCAGACCTTTGGTTCTGCAGTTAAGGTCTCTAACCACTCGGCCGATCGGGTAGTGGAGCGTTATGCGTAGATATATACTAGTATGATCGTGTCGTGCCGTCGTGATAGCCCAGAGCGCTACGAACCTGTCTCAAATTTATAAGGCCCCATAGGGCCATGGTTCGAATCCGGGCGTGTACCAATGAGTTTTTCTGACTTAAGACACTGTACAACACAATATCACTGACACCGTGCTTCGGAGGGCACGTTAAGCAGTCGGTCCCGGACGCTGTCAATAGATGGCGGTCGTTACAGTTCCCAACCCGCAGTGGAGCAGCGTAGTGGACTTAAGCTCCAAGCCCCCTCCTCACCCTGGGGGAGGCCTAAGCCCCTGCAGTGGGGTAAAAATGGGCTGATGATGATGATGATATACTAGTATCAGATCCATCTCAGCTCATTATGCCCCACTGCAGGGACTTAAGCCTCCCCTCAGGGCGAGGGTGCTTAGAGCTGAATCCATTACGCTGCTCCAGTGCAGCTTGGTGGATTTTTTACGATTGCCATCGATGATACCTAAAACTTTTAACTAAAGTCCGTTATTATTATTTTTTAAATAATAGATAATTTTAAGAAACTTATTCGTAGATTTCTATTTTTAGATCATTCGTGTATATATATTATTTTAAAAATTAGAATATATTTACATACATAACGACCTGAAGAAAATTTAATTTATTATCGTTTAGAAAAAAAATATAAAGTGACTTCAATAAAAAAAAATTGGAAAGGGGTTTGGACCGCCAAGTACATTAGACATGTTCTTTCATTTATTGGTGGTCCAAATAAAAATGAACTATACCTTAGTAGTAATGTGCTTGTGACCGGCCATAATAAAATTACATACTTATGGAGAGCGTTTCTTATTATTTGAAATACATTTATGATAGCGTTACTTAGTTTATGACATCAAGCGTAAATTATTTTTGATAACGCCCAGTCTATTTGTAGATAAAATAAATACGTAGTCACAAACCGTTTAATGATTATAGGAAATTTAATGCAATATACAGGATAAACAAATAGGGAAACGTTTAACATGCACAATGAAAAGTGTTTCTTACCAATGCAATTCCTAGGGCCCAATCCGAAGGGCATGTAGGTGAATGGTTTGATATTGTGTTTGTTTTCATCCGAAAACCGTTCCGGGTCGAACTTCTCTGGCTCTGGATAGTATGCAGGGTCATGGTGAATTGGCCAAACTGGTATAATAGCTATTGAACCCTTTTCAAGCTGAAATTAAACACACTATGCTTAGTTCGGCACTATATGGCGCTGTGTGGGATGTCCCAAGTATTATTATGTGATTCTGACTAGAATTCTAACTAGAATCACATAATAATACTTGGGACATCCCACACAGCGCCATATAGTGCCGAACTAAGCAAAGCTTGTATTATGGGTACCAGACAACTGATATACATACTTCAATATTCTTTACAATATGTACATATACAGATATTCTACACCCAGACACGGATCAAGTAGACATGTTCATGCACACAAATATTTGTCCCGATCGGAAATCGAACCGACGACCCTTGGCTCCGCAGTTAAGATCTCTAACTGCTCGGCCAATCAGTCGTTGTTTGTTTGAAGTTCATTATATTTTATTACGTTTATTTATAGGTTTAATTTGTAGTAATTATAATAACCCAAATTCATAAATTATATTTACGAACAATTGTTCGCTTTTGTATAAATAAAAACTGTTAGTTTAATAAAAATAATTTGTTTTCACAATATCCGTTCGTTTTGCTCGTTCGTTCGTTCGTTCGGTTTGCCCAAGTTGTAACGTTTTTGGCACAAACGATCAGTGTTGGGCACCCCGGGCCATTTTCTGAGACTCTCTGAAAATACAAAAAAAAAGAAAATGTTGTACACTATTTCAACGCTTTCAACTCTTTGAAACCCATATAGTAATCGCAATAAAAATATTTAAACCCAAGCTGATGACAAAGAAAATTCACAGATCTTACGCTTCCTGCAACCATTATATACATTAAAAGTGCAACCAGGTATTTTTTTCATGATAGGGCAGGCCTAATACTCATCTTTTTCATCTCTACGATATTTTACTGGTCTTCCAATGTTCAACACTTCATCGACTTGCTGAACACTTATAATAATTTTAATTTTTTTAATAGTTTAAATGTTATAGTAAGCACACCGACAAAAAATATAAAAACAAAAAAAATAAAAAATATTTTAGAACTTTTAGAATTTTTATTTTCAATACTATAGACATTTAAATTCCGCACCTTTTTACTTTTATAACATTTTTCTCTAACTCTAATAATTTTGCCACTATAACTGATTTCACGGATGCCAGGCCTATTCTACACCTACCGAAAAGTATTTTCAATGACAAAAATACACTGAAGTGCATTTTAATAGAAAATAAAGTATAATTATTACTACGAACATAGAACTACATAAGATAGTCAACATAGAAATGAAATATCAGTCCAATAGAAAATATCTATATCAAATCCTTCACTACTGCTTCACTGGCTTAAACAACGTTAGCTAAATTTGGGCTACAGTGAAATAAAATCATACGAAAGGATGAATACATTTCCTTGTAGCTCTAATTGCAAAAAAAAAACAACATCCTTGCGTACCTTCACATGTAAGTGAATATTCAGAAATATAAAACGAGTACCTGACAGCACCATGTCCATATATTTCATTTGATTTATCTTATCGTAGTCGATTTTCCCTTGATATTTCTCGTAGTATCTGTCGATTTCATGTCTCAGCTTGGTCTGGACATCTGGGTTTACCGCCAGTTCGTACAATAGAAACGTCATTGATGTAGACACAGTGTCGAAACCGGCGAAAAAGAATAATAAAGCTTGCGCGACTAAATGTTCATCGTCCCACACTAAAATACAATAATTGATATCAATGTGATTTTCTGATTAACAATATCCAGATCCTATTTAGAGATAAATGGTTAACTAATTTTTTGTAGATTCAACTTAACAGTAATAAATTTGTCCACTTAACGATATGCTGGTGGTTTGTATCGCGGTTTTAATCTGATATAATATGTGACTCTATATACATAAACCATTTTATAATAATAGAACTACCTCGTGTTATAGCGCCTTTGCCGACGGTGGACTCTTCAACAGTGGCAAATCCAGCGTCTTTTTCATCTTTTATGCTCTCATGCGTTAGTGTTCCTAATGATAAAAACACAATTTTATTAATAATATGTAATTCAATCCTATAGCCGCGGATGTTGTTTACAATTTCCAACTAACGCAAAACTTGGTAGTACCACGGGCAAGTAAAAAATGTCTAGTAGTACAACCAGTTGTAGGTACATAGTAGGAAAAAAATCCCCGTAGACCAACTGATAGTACAACCCTGGTAGTACGACGGGTAAGTCATGAATGACATCGTCCAATGATGTATTTATGATAAATAATTTTTTTTAAGTAAAAACATACGCTGTCGACAAAAACAAAACTGTCACCTTTCTTTGCCTCCATCAGAATTTGTATCACATCTGGTCTGAATATGTTGTTCTCGTCTCTGTTTTTCATCGTACTCAAAACAATATGTTTTAAAAATGATATAGATTCTTTTGAGAATAAACTTAGGTCAACAACCTGAAAATTATTTTTAAAAAATGAGGATTTATTTCGGCACCTCTTTTAACTTATTATGATTTCATATTAACCTTGTTGATAAAGGGGAAAGATATCAATAAAAACATTTTTATAATTTGAATAAATTTGAAATTCGTTAATTCATATCCCTTCTTGTAAAACTCATTGTCTCTATCTGCTATAGAGTTCACTTTGAGTCCAAATGCGCAGGTCG
The DNA here is from genome assembly GCA_949709985.1 of Luffia ferchaultella. Lineage (NCBI taxonomy): Eukaryota > Metazoa > Arthropoda > Insecta > Lepidoptera > Psychidae > Luffia > Luffia ferchaultella. The sequence goes on along the minus strand of OX453245.1, from coordinate 2,222,289 downwards.
CAATCACGTCGTTGGTATACCGCGTGAATAGATCTCTGGTGTCCACATCCAAATGGTTACCTGACAAAAAAACAGCATTATATCCTTTTGTAGTTATATTAAGCACGATAAAAACAAAGAAATCAAGAACAATTTATTTTTTTACTTCTACGAATACAAAGAAAGTATTGAAAGTTGTCAATTGTACAAGTATATTGGAACGTTCGCGCTAATATTCGGCGATCGCCCAAAAAAAAATTATTTTGTGAATATTTTTGATTTAAACATAACAGATTTTATGTAACTTGCAAAGTGTTACTTATACTTTGCAGAAGATAACAAATCGTACTCGCTGAACAGTCGAAAAGCACAAAAATAAAAAATATATTTCAACACATCGTCAAAATCAATGTAGGTTTTTTAGATAGGGTAAAAACTAAATTATTAGTTTACAGAGTAGAATATGATGCGAGTTTTTCATTATTGTACTCACTGTCGTTCTTCTTGAATTCACTGTTTAAATATTCTATCAGGTTTTTGCTGCAGTCTTGAATGAATGGCACCATACCCCTCAGTTTTGATCCCGTGAACGCGGGGCTCAAGGTGGAACGCATGTCGCGCCATTTTTGACCTATTTAGATAATTCATTTATTGTAATACATTTAAATAAAAATAATATTTTAAAACAAACATTTTAATTAAAAATTTTACTTACTAAAATAGTTATGTTAAGCGATCAAAACATATAATTAAGATATAAAAAAATTGTCTAATATTTTTCAGTGACGAATAAAGTAAGGAACAATGTATAACCTTTTAATCCAAATAAACTTTTAGTGAAAAAAGGGTCATTGTCGCTGCTAAAGGAGCGATGATCGGTAAAATGGTCGAAATCTTTGACGCCGATAAGTCTCAACAGTTCTGGATCACGTATTATCACCGTAGGTACCAGAAATTCATAAATGCCGATGAACCTGTAAAAACAGTCGTTTGCTATATAGTTTGACCGAAACCGCTGTACCGCGCCTTAGGTATGTGCGCGGCGAGGAAGGAGACAGCTCCGCTCTGTCAGTCCGCCGTCAACGCTCAGGAGTGGCCTCCCTCCTCGCTTAAACCTTAAACTAGGATAAGTGTTATTGGCTATAAATTATATTACATATAGAGGATATATCGTATTGGTATGAACGTCTAATTTTATAGAGCGTGTAGAGCTTAGCGAAGTAAACAAAAAGTTTCAAGTGAGCGGATGGCGAAAACTAACTGTTATCGAGAAAAACATGCTTAAAATCTTTTTTTAAATCACTTACCTCATTATTTTTTCATAGCTACTAATAAAAACAACAGTACAGAATCACAATATGAAAATAATGTATTTGCGGAAGGAAATATATTTTTGGACGGAAGTGCTTGGCAGACCACCCTGAGTGAACGCGTTTTCCGTTGGCGTATTTTACCAAAATATTTATTTTTTTTTGCTTATTTGATTTATAAATTTTTGCTGTCTAGTAAACGAATGTTTTTGTAAACCGGAGCAAATAAGTTAATAATTGAATTAAATTACTTTCAATAAGAAAACTAATGTTTTGGTTTTTTATTTCGAAATAAGTACGTTCTTTAATATTTACTATGAATTATTCAGATGATTATATCGGAGAGTTCCAAGCGATCATCTTCCATACTAACAGTTCTGTGCACTTTATATCTATTTTTTGACAATAATATTCTATTTATTATTATTATGTTATTTTACAATTTTTTTTCTATTTTTCGTGTAAGTAATGTTTTGGGAATGTATTATAATTGTACTCATATCGTAATCAAATTAGAAACTTGAAACACATTAATAAGTTTCATTTTTATGTTTATCCAAAACTAACATTAGGTACGTAAACACATGAAAATATATAATATAATATGATAGCAAGCTCATTACAACATCAATGCTTACTTGTCATCAGGAAAAGCAAAATACACTCTCTTCAAATTTTCAACACCGTGTTCCAATTTCAGTATAGGCCTGGTCATGTTGCCAAAAAAGGGTACGGGTTTCAAGTGATTGATTTCTCTGTCTTTGAAGTATGCGTATGTTTTGCGGAGATAGAGCCATAGTACAGCGAACGCTACACATATCCAGATGTACAAAAACATGTTCTGAAATAAAACAATTAAAATATAAATCCAATTAAGGTCCAATAATCCAGTATCTACATATCATATCTTAATTTTACTTAGGCTTAGTTGAGGATTTGTTAGCGTGCCAAAATACTAGGATTTTCGGTACTCACGCATTCCTCCTCTTTTCTTCTAACTCCCTTCCAGTTAATGTCTCAAGCTCCTTATACACTAATAATCCTGTGCTTTCTATGATCCTAGTTCCACTATCCACTCGTGTAACTAAATTTATTCTACGAGTATGATATAACATTGAATAATAAATTTTCTCAATTTCGCTTTGACTTTAAGATTCGCTGATTCCTTGTTTTTTTTTATAGTTGGAACGCATGATGTCGAAAGGACCGATATTACATATTGCTTTTTTGAAGGTGGTGTGTAAAGTATTGAGTTTCAGGATACAATGAGGCATTAAATAGTAGGTAAACTTGAAGACACATATCTTAAGCTTGAAGGCAATAAAGGTACGTAGAAATTAAACGTTATTATATTAGTAACCCGTGATAAGTCGTGATAGCCCAAAGCCCAACGAACCTGTCTCAAATTTATAAGGCCATAAGGCCATGGTTCAAATCCGGGCGTGTACCTACCAATGAGTTTTTCCGACTTAAGTACATTAACTATCACTGACTCCGTGCCTGGGAGAACACGTTAAGCAGTCGGTCCCGGACGCTGTCAATAGATGGCAGTCGTTACAATCCCTAACCCGCAGTGGAGTAGCGTGGTGGATTTAAGCTCCAACCCCCCCCCCCCCCCACACACACACACACACACCGGGCCTAACAGCCCCACAGGCCTAAGCCCCTGCGGTGGGGTAAAATGGGCTGATGATGATGATATTAATAGCTGCTGCCTACGGCTTCGGTTAAATTACATGGTTCACACTATTTAGTAATAAGTTGCCACCCTGTTTCCATTCTTATATTCTTTGATATGATGGCGTACTTTCCGTGTTTCAATTTCTAGTCTACCAAATTATTTCAAAATCAATTTAATGTTGTTGTCATGAAAACGTGGCGGACAGACAAACATATTAAAATTAATTAAAGAATGGCTCTAGGGCGATACGTTTTTTTTTTTAAATTCATTATTTTTAAAAACGAAGAACCGACGGAAATTATGTTTTTCAGGAATTTATTCTAAACAAGATAACAAACAAAAACCTATCGCCCTGTGACAGGATTTCTCCTATTACATATATTTTTTCTGTAAATATAGATACAGAAATACAGCGAGGATTAAACACGGACCGAACCCTTTTTTTTGTATGAAAAGCCTACCTCCTTAAACTGTGGAGTGATAACAAAAATATAGACACTTTTCAATAAACAAACAATAAAATCCGTCAAATGGTTTTTAATTTAAATACGAAGAAATTTTTGAATGTGCTCATAAAATACGACCTATAATGATGGCTGGATTACAAGGATTCAATTATAACATCGAACGAATCAAGTGTGAGCCGAATTTGCGTGAAAAAGGTTCTTTACGTTAAACCATTGCATTACCTATGTTTCTTAAATCAGACTCAAATTTAAGCTAGAATTTGATCTCGACTCCTTCATATAAGTAGGCTACATATACATCGGCCGTCGAGAGTTGGCGTTCCTGACAGACCGTAATCCGCATAGTAATCGGATGGTTGATATGAATTTGTACCGTCGGACGATTCCCGTTTTCAAATATTATTGTTACATGCACGAATGACACAAAATTAAATTAAAAATTGTATTATTATGTCAACACACAAGAAACATAATGTTATAGCTATAATTCACATGTGTCAGGAACGCAAACTCTCGACGGCCAATTTATAATTTAACTTATTAGTTAGCTTTTTCTCTACTCGAATGTTTTCCGTTTCCCGCTGGAATTTGACTTAGGAAAACTATGAGTGAGGCACCGGGCTAGGGGGCAATAGTCGATTTTAGTATGTCCTCTTTAATATCTTTTAAACTATACATTTACAAATTATAAATAAAATATTTGTAAGTATTTCATTCTGTACATTTGATTTGTCACATAATGCACTTACGAATTTTAATTTTATAATTTCATTTTCTGAAATTTTCGTTTATCGTTTACTTTTTACTGTAAATATAAGTAAGGCGGTATATTATTCTTTTTTTTAAATTTTAGACTCAGTAATGACGGAGATGAGAGTTTCGTGAATTTTTTTTGTAAAATCTGCATTATAAAATTATACAAAATATAGGTTTTTATATTTTCATAGCTAGCACTGTCATTTGATATATCACACGATGCGATTGAATAAAGTTCAGATTGAAGAAAATTCATTAATTTACGCTATATGTCCATGAATGGGTCACCAAACTTAGTAGGTATTTATATGTATCGAGTTTCAACTTACTTCGTCCACTGGTTTTAAAGAAAATAGACTGTGACAGACGAACAAACAGACATCAGAGTGATTCTACAAGGTATTAGTTTTTTTCATCTCGGATGCCCAGAACCCTAAGAAAGTCTCATCTCTATGCATTCAGTACTACATTTTGAGTGATTCGCGCACAATGATATATATGTTATGCATGTGTAGGTATATATTATAGTAGGTATATTCGATATTTATATGAATTTTAGCTAGTGTGTACAATACGAAACTACGTGATTCATATTAACATTTAAAATAAAACCAGTTCTGTATTAACCAGATACTGCCCGACAGTGAAAGTAAGATAATATGTAATAATATGTAATAATTTCCATCAAACAAATACGTATAACAGAATCAGCAACGAAAATGTAACAAAAGTTAATTAGTAGATAACTGATAAAGGAGGCAAAATTAAGCATTTCCGGCGCGAGTGAAATATTGAATCTAGAACCCAGGGATGTATTCTAAGTTTGAATCTTATACGTGTAGTAGAGATTCAATATCACCTGCAGGAGAAAATTTTGCACTCAGCGTTTCACTACCACTAGATAGGAAATGAATTATTTTCCAAAAAATCTTCTGTTACTACTGCACTAAATTTTCACTGAATGTCGTTTTAGTTATGTAGTTATATTCTTTCTACAATCTGACAAGACAGCATTGGAGGTTTTTTGGAAACTATGTTCCGTATGTAATTTGGGATTTGGTAGATTTATAAGTATTATGATTAATGACTGGAAGTTCCCTCTTGCTATCATCTAATCCCTAATTAATGCAGAGCCTATTAGATGAGCACCTACTAGACAACTGATACACATACCTACTTAAATATCTTTGTAATGCATACATATTTTACACCCAGACCCGAAACGAATAGCACGTTAAGTACACAAATATTTGTCCTGGAAAAATGGTCTATTATTATTGCAATAAACCATTTTACGACTAAAATGCTGAAAAAGTAGTATTTATAGGAATAAGTTACTATTATTTTTACAACTTACTTCTAAATTCGTTGACTCGTAGTTGGTAGCACACTGCACGTTATTTTTTCCTTGATATATCTACGTATTACTCGTACACAAGCCCGTTTACAAACGAGACTCACGACTCACTGATGACTTGATAACAAAACACGCCTTTTGTTTGCTCTTTTCTTTTTTTATCGAGCATTGACAATTTATTTTTTATCATTTGAAGTATTTGATAACAATAAAAAAAAATATTTGTTTATTGTACGCTATTTATATTATATAGATATAAGTGAACTTGTAATTTGGAGAGATATAATGATCTTTTATTATTAATTTATTTATTTATTTATTGTATTTTATCCGTATTATGTAAAAATAAATAAACTTGTAGTTTTGGAAGGCAGGTATAAATTTCTTAAATTTACGTTGAAAAAATTAAATAAAAAATTAAGGACCTGTGAATAAATATAAAAACCTGCTTTGAGGTGATTATTATTATATGTATTATACTTATATGTAATGCGAAAAGCCGCAAATCAGCCTTGCCGTTTTAGAGAAACACGTCTAGTACAGTTCCAATCAAACTTTATGGCGGATGTGAACATAAGCTTGTGCTTATGTTCACATCCGCCATAAAGTTTGATTGGAACTGTACTAGACGTGTTTCTCTCGCGCGCGCGTCGTATCGCGCCGCCGTAACCAGTTTAAGGTGTAGCGGGACGCAGTGAAGCGAGGGGTATATGTACCTGCGCAAGCACGCATATAGCGTTGTTTCCGATCCGCCATAAAGTTTGAGGCGAACTATACAGCGCCGATAACTATACTAAGTGTTGCCGTTATTGCCCACCAGAGGGTTTCTAGTCTAATGATATAACTATGTAAAACAGAAAAACTTCATAATATTCTTCTCGCCATTTCAGACATAGGTACACACGCAGTGCCAACTGGTGATCTAGCACCGTAAAAAAAGTCTAAAAACTGGCTTTGGGATAATATAAGTATATGTTATCTAATACAAAAAAACCGCATTAAAATTCCAGCTTGTACTTATTACTAATATCATTATTAATTATATATAATCATATCATTATTATTACTACTAATGATTATAACTTACATAATTAGATAACTATATTCAATTATCAATTATATATGTTCATCAGTTTCCCCGAACTTCAGAAATTATTTATTAGTTAGTATCCCTACGTACGCATGCAGAGACGGTTAGATTGACGTATTGTAAAACGAAAACTGCTTCAAAATATTGGCCTAGCCATTTTAGACAGACCATCGTAAAACAAGTCTAAAAACTAGGTTTAGAATATATCCATATATCTAATACAAAAAACCGCAAAAATCTCAGCTGTTATACACAAACACTCTACCGCTTTCTATATATTATTGCATACGGTGGTGCTATCAAAATGCAAGTAGACAAAAATAATTTTTAAAAAAGAAACCGACTTCAAAAACCAACGCTCTCAGACACTTCAAATTTTGTTCTATATTCGCTATAGTTATAAATATACCATTGTTGTAATTGTTATTACCTGGTAAGTACCCGTTTAAAGTGTCTGAGTTGGCACCGACTTCATTAACTATATGTCGCCTGTTAATGCTCCTTTCTTTATAGTGAAAATTTAATTTTTAACTTTTTACTTTATGTTTTTGAATCGGTTTTTATTTTTTGAATTTTTTTTTATTTTCCAATTTTTAGTTGAACATATCTGTAACTTATTTGTCTTTAGTATAAATTAGGCTTCTAAACGCGCTACTCAAATGAGACAGCGCCGCGATTACGCAACTTAAATTCTTTGTCAAATTAACGCATCAGCATGCCTAGTAGGTAGTGGTATTCCTATGTAAAACTTCAATCTTAATTATTATTTATGTGCGAACTGAACATTTTGGCATATTGAACCCTATGAAGTAAGCCCAACAAAAGATAACTGCTGTAAATCGTTGAGGAATTCTCTCGACTGTTTATAGTGTTCATTATCAGACCTGTAATGGCACTTATAACCCATAGGAGTGCAAAGTTCTCATCAATAGAAATGAATTAAGTCCAAACACCAGGTAATTGCTGTAATTCGTTAAGGAGTTCCTTCGACTGTGTATGGTCTCCATCATCAGACCTGTAATTGTACTTATAACCCATGTGGGTGCAAAGTTCTCATTAATAAAAGTGAATTAAGTCCAAACACCAGGTAATGGCTGTAAATCGTTGAGGAGTTCCCTTGACTGTCTTTCAGCTCCATCATCAGATCGACTCCCGACCTTCATTGAATAGTACTAGTAGTAGTACTTTATAAAAATACTTAAAATACGATACTTTAAAATACGAATTTCGAAGGTTGCCCTCGATTTCTCTGGGATGCCAACATCAGATCCTGGTTTGTTTATCCTCGTACTACTCCTGGGATATCTCCTTTCCAGAAAAAAAATATCATCCAATTCGGTTCATAAACAACGAAGTTATCCCTGATTGAGAAACCTCCTTCTTTTTTGAAGTCGTTTAAAAATAAAACAATTTTGACAAAAAAAAAACATTTAAAAAGTCTGAAATAATACAGGTTTGTTTATTTTCAAATGATTTTTGATCCTTCAAGGCATCTGGGACCGCTAATAATTAGGTATTTTAAGTTTACTTAGCGGTCCCCGATGCCTTTAAGGAGCAAAAATCATTTAAAAATGAACAAACCTGTATTGTTTCAGACTTTTTAAATATTAGTTTTTTTTTTGTGTCGGGGGTTTTTTAAATTTTTTATTTAAAATTTATTTCAAAATTCTCAAACTTAATTATTTAGTTAAATAAACTAATTCATACATGATAAAAAAAAATTCAAGTTTTTGGTTTTTCATTTCGTTACCTAGTTCATATTCTTTATTTTCTTTCAATATATTGTACGTTATTCTACTACGAGTCAAGCCCTTTCATTTGATACCCATGTCGATGGAGTAGGGAAAAAAATTTATGTAAACCGCCATTTTGTGGTGGCGGCCATCTTGGATTTGAAGTTTGTTATAGTGTATAGTATTCCACTAGTCAAGCCCTTTCATTTCTTACCCTTATTGATAGAGTAGGGAAAGAATATGATATCCGCCATTTTGTGGCGGCGGCCATTTTGGACTAATTTTCATCAAACATAGCTAAAAACACTGCCGCATAATCCACCTTTCAAAACAAAAAAAACAAAATTGAAATCGGTTCACCCGTGGAGCTACGATGCCACGGACAGATACACAAATACACACGTCAAACTTATAACACCCCTCTTTTTGTGTCGGGGGTTTAAACATACGCGCATTCAATTATTTTTTTCAATGTATTAAAATAATGAAAAAGAAAAACGACTGAAGCTAGTTTTTGCGGATCTGAATAACATTTTTTTTGAATATCGCTTATATTTTATAACCGTTAACCGTTAAGGCCTTTTGTATGAAAATTTCCAGTTCACAATCCTATTAACCCATAGCTAAATTTACGTGTTACCTTTCAACCGTCGCGTCGTCGTCATCACCAACGCATGCAACCCAGCATCAACAAAGTCGCAGACAGATGTTCTGCTCTAATGTCAAAATACCGTAGCGTGCTCTGTGAAGTCATTCAAGGTCACGGTCGTAAACATGTACACGATAGCATCAAACGCGAAGCGAACTCGTGCGTTGGCGTCATTCTGTTGATCAAACTACCTACATTTAATTTTGTATTTAGGTGGTGATACCCACCTGTATGTCCACTAAATAAAATAATTTATTGCCATACTAGCTTCTGCCTGTAACTTTGTGTTGGTATTAACTATAAAGAAATTGATTGCAAAGAAAGCTGTAGCGAACTATCTAGAGATATTTGAAATTATATTTGAGGCAACATTATTATCCGTCGGCAAGTAGAAGTACCAGAAAACTTTACGAGATGACGCTACAATAGAGAGACAATTTTTTTTTGTGTATAATCGAACCTAAAAAGCATAACCTTATCTAAATACAATATATCACCTCTAAACCATATCTATATAAATGTATTTAGGGGAAGAAAATGTCAAAAACACTTAGCTAATCAATGACATGTTGCTAAGATTTAATAGTTTGAAAATATATTAGTGTCATGTGATTCAAGGTTAAACTAATATATGCCAATAAAATCTTGTTTAGATTATGTGATGTTGGAAGCCCAGTGTGGGGCCACTATTTGAATATATCACCAAGCGCCTTAGATGAAACCAAAACATTTTTTTTAATATTTGACTAAGGTATTTCAATTTATTATTGTATTGTATCCACTAAAGAAACGCGATACTCCTGAACATTGCAACAGAGACGTTCTAGGACATTTTGAAACTTAACTTCCTAAAATATCTCTATACCGAATTTCACTTAAATTCTTCTACCAATTTTAGTATAAAGAATAGCTATCCCACAGGACCTGTGTATTTTATGTGTAATATAACAAAAAGGATAACTTCTTTCATTTGTTGTTTGCCTGGTGCCTCACAGATGTAGACAAGTAAACAATAAACAGATATTTTTTGAGGAATAATTTTATTCTACAGGAAGTATCATCATGTATTCATCGAAATCTGTTCAGCCGTTTTCGTATGATTGAGTTCCAAACATACAAACTTTCACATTTATATAATCCTTTGAAATGTTACATTTTTTAGTCCTTACCTTGCGTTTCTTAGAGGACGCAATTTTATTTTTTAGATGTGTAGGGGGGGTCAGTGTAAGGTTAAAACCAAGTTTGTGGGGTCGCCACCCTTGTCCCACGGGCGCCATCTTGGAAAAAGGGGTTGAAATGGTTTTAACGGTTTAGCTCGTAAACTATTGATCTCATTAAAAAAAATTGTTAACATTTTTTGTTGCAAACTAAATTATCTACAACTTTGATCCAGTACATTTTTGTCGTAGAACCATAAACAAAAAAGTTATGAGCAAAAATGTACAGAAATTCGATTTTTCGGTATAACTTTTTTTCTCATTTTACGAAAAAATGATATCAGATCATTTTTGTAGATCGTGTTTTGAGGAACAACTTTTATTTGGAATATTTTTTAATTTAGTCAATAGTTAAGGTTTTACAGCGCTTCGAAGCGAGTACCATTTTTCAGTACTCATAACTATACATATATTGTATATATGTATTAATGATTTGCCATAAGTTTTTATCACCTTGTTTGTTTTTTTTTATGATAATCTTTTTAATTATTGATTTTGCAATATTGGTATTAATTAATTATTGATTTGCCACTCCATTACAATTATTGATTTTTAAAATAATTTTTATTTTATTCATTTTTTATTTTTTTATTTTCTTAAAATTAATTCTCATTATGTATAAGCCTGATTCAGAATGGAAATTACAAACTTTTATAATGGAAAGAAAATAAAACACCAAAAAATAAAAATAAAAGATTTATTTATTATAATTATTATTTATTTATATGATGTGACTATATGATACTAGGGTTTACAAATTGATTTATATGGAATTATAAAAGTCAACAATACATATTATAATCGTTCTTAAATACTATAATCATTTTTCCTCTTTATGTATAATAATATATCTAATTTATATCAACTCTATGTGTTATTCTGAGCCAATGTCCACCCAACAAACGATTAGAGAAAGTCGATGGTTCCAATTCAGCAGGAATTCTAGTTTTAGGTCCTGGGTGTAATTCAAAATTCCTCAGCAAGTCGAATAACATTGTTTTCATTTCAATTATAGCAAATCGAGAACCTAAAAATACATAAACTTTATTACAGAAAAAAAAATTTAAAATACCTTCACACATCATACTAAAAATACAACCGAAATAATACAAAATAAGCCTGCAATGGGATATCTGGAAGCTTATACGGTACAGCACTTACTCGCATGATACAAGTGAATAAATAACCGTCTTGAACTTTCAAGTACCTACTCGTCGATAAATTAGGGAAGAAGCACAGTCAGTCAAAAACGTCCTTAAAAAATAAGAGCTAATCTTTCTTTCTCGTTCTTTCTGAAAGATGCTTCAGAGAAACTTGTAAAATTTTATGCCCTGAGATTATTTGAGTAAAATAGCATCGCATAGCAAAGGAACAAAGGTGATTAGAGCATGAATTAATATAATTAAAAAACAGTACATAATTTGAATTTTTCCTTACCAATGCAGTTCCTAGGACCCAAACCAAAGGGCATGTAAGTGAAGGGTTTGATGTTGTGTTTATTCTCGTCTGAAAACCGCTCTGGGTCGAACTTTTGAGGATCAGGATAGTACTCGGGGTCGAAGTGAATTGGCCAAACAGGTATGATAACTATTGAACCTTTTTCAAGCTGAAAATGAAAAGGATAATGAAACGAAATCTATGTTTGGGCTTGGTCGTTAGACTGTAGGTATTACTAACTCTATAGAATAGTAAATTAGGGTTTCATACATCTATAACATGAAATAGATATAGGTGGGTGGGTGGACTTCATGTTAAAGATTAGTTAGTATATGGATCTGCTTTCCAATGCTGCCTGAAGGAAATCGTGTTCATAACAATGACCAATTTTAAATTCGACGAAGATAGATTAATGGTCCACCATTAAAAAAAATGATTTGGCTTGGTTCCACCAAGTAGCCTTATTTATTTTGCATTTCCGTTAAAAAATATTTATTGCGTGAGGTTCCTACGCACTTCCCTAATAAGCCCAATGAATTATTTTTTTTATTCCCGTCAGGCAACATTGTAAAGGGCTACTTTATTTATTCCTAGGCGTTGTTTACTACAACTAACAGCTAACAAAAAATAATTTAAATGAAAATAGTTTAGCAATAATATTTTTTTTATGGAATCACTTCATTACATACATAAAAGTCTTTCGCAGCCTTTTCGTTTGGTTTCCCCAAATTATAACGTTTGTGACACTTTCGATCAAGACTGGGCGGCCCTGGCCATTTTCTGAGGTTTTCTGCAAATACAACGAAAAGTAACACTTAGGTTCCACAAAATTTTCTTTAGCTGTACTGAGCTGATAAGTTAACATAAACACAAGTACAAACTGTGAAGGACTGTACTTAGGCTATATAAAAATTAGAGCATTAATGAAACACGGAAACAATGGTAGTAATTTCAATATAGTATAGACAAAATGTTTGAAAATATACATATATGGAGAGAGAAATTCGTAGTCAAGCCATAAATGAATTCTTTTGACGGTATGATTATTTTCAATAAAAATAAGATTTAAATTCCATCAGTAGGTCATGAGACCACAAGTAGGAAATTGCCTTCTTAACCCATAAACGGGTTTACTTTACGGGACCACGGATAAATGCCCAAAAATCACATAAAGCTCGAACCTGATAGCACCATATCCATGTATTTCATTTGATTTATCTTGTCGTAGTCAATTTTGTCCTGATACTTTTCATAATATTCGTCGATCTCCTTTCTTAGTTTAGTCTGAACATCCGGGTTCACCGCCAGTTCGTATAACATGAACGACATCGATGTGGCTACAGCATCAAAGCCAGCGAAGAAAAATAACATAGCTTGCGCGACTAAATCGTCGTCGTCCCAGACTAAAATACACAATCTTTCATTAATTAAATATATTTGTGAAGGTATCGACCAATCTATACATAAACATTAAACTAATATTCAAAATTTTATTAATAAAATATTCCTGTGAAGTCATTTAGACAGATGTCTATTACTTGCATTATCTAAGACTAAATAAAGTCATAATATTTTGACTGATTCATGGGTATCAAAATTTGTTCTGACATACTGACCAACCTTAATATTTATAATTACTTTTTAATTTTCTTTTTGATTACGGAAAGGAACGAAATAAGCCGAACTGTCCAGATGACGTCACGGAGACAATTTCAACGTCAGATGAATTTTCATAAATATACAACAAATTCGTGAAAAAATAGATATTTTGAGAGGTTATTCTAGAACGTTATTTCTTACAATTCTAAAAAAGATAGGCTCAACTTTTAAATTTTTGTCCAATAAATATATGAATAAAAAATTTATTGACTTTCTTCATACAAATTTATTCCATGCAGATGTTATTTAAGCAACAAATAATGACTTTGAATTTGTGTAAATTCTAGTAATCGACAAGGTATAGTCGATTTACTAACGGTATTACTGCGAATATATAATATAATACAATACAATACAGTAAAATACAATTAAGCTTTAAACTACTAGATACTATATAAATATTACCTTGTTTTATTGCACCTTTACCGACAGTCGACTCATCGACGGTGGCAAAACCTGCGTCCTTCTCGTCGTTTATGTTTTCATGTTTCAAGGTGCCTGATTGTTAAAACATAAATATATATAAGAAGCGTTTTGTAAATTTTTCGTCTTAACCAGGGTGAACAGCGAAATTGAACTTCGCATGTATGGCGAATGCGTCGTCGGTAGTCGGATTTGTTTTGCTAGTGAAATATTTTTTACATTTCAAGTGACGGAAGCCTGCACATTAAGCCTGCCAGCGACCGTCATTTGAAAATCGTGAATTTGAAAATATCTATTGTCCTAGTACCACAAATTCCTACATAATTTTTGTAACTAAGTTATATAAGGTATGCAGAAACTGCAAAATATTATGAGAAACATAATTAGTATGTTTAGTCATATTTTTACATTACTTAAGTTTAAATACATTCAGTACATTCGTTGTGCGTTTGTATGTCTGCTTATCAAAATTATTATTATTAATAAAATTATATTATTACTCCTTTTATCTGGATAACGTTTGGCAAGAAGCAAGGTCTCACTGCACAACTACAAAGAAAAAAATCCGAAAATCTTTAATTTGTAGAATAAAATATTTTTCATGTTTAGTTCCCATCTAGCGTTAAGTAGCGATTAATACTTTATATAACAGTACGGAACCTTCAAGACACGAGTTCAACTCGCACTTGGCCGATTTCTTAACACAGGAACGCTTTCTTGGACTCGTACATGGAATGCGTGATTTTACGCCGTCCTCGCGTCGCTGTTTAAACGAACGAAAGGCATACCTTTAAGTAACTGTTAGCAATAAATTTTGTGTTTCTATACATTATTTTCATTAAATTAATACACTCATATACGGCCATATAATCCCAATTTAAAAATTAATGCACTGCTGGATTGAAATGTCGTGCTCGTGCGAATGCTTAGGATTCCTTGGACAGCACACAAGACTATAACATTTTCATTCTGAACGAGTTCCATATCAAAGAGAGGCTCTCTGCAATGTCTAATTGTGAGTTCTAAGGTCTTTGGGCACATTATTAGAGACGAGGGCACCATGGAGAGGCTCATAATACAGGGCAAAGTGGAAGGCAAACAGTCCTGAATACGCTCAGAGATGGACGGGTCTGATAGCTCCTTAATAGAATCCTCTAGCAGTGCCTCAAACAGAAATGAATGGAGATGCATCGCAAGAGCGATCGCAGGGATGGCTTCACTTCGACATCAAAACCACGACCACATCCCAAACTAGGCAATGCCTGTACCATGGATGTCAAACAACTGACTATTTGAGTATGTATATACATGCTCAAATATCTTTATAATACGTATATAAATATTTTTTACGCAAAACAATTGACATTGTTGTATATTAGTTGATATAATCATATTAATAATATTCTATGTATTTATATAAGTAATGTATAAACATTGGTATTTGTTGTGAACTTTATTGTACTGCTGGCGCAGAGATAAGACGTCGTGCATAGCAACGAACCGATTCACCTAGTCGCAAGTGTTTATGTACTATGTACGTGAAGACATACATTACAGACATGTTCATATTGTCCATGCACACAAAAATTTGTCTCGGGCGGGCATCGAACCCGCCACCTTTGGGTCGGGTCTGCCGTCGTCGTCTCCAACCACTAGACCCATCGGTCGTCATGTATTTGTTTTACTATGCTTACTTATTAATTTTACAAGAAAAATTACAGTGTTCGAGTCCGGTAATTATAACATACCGGCCGTCGAGAGTTTGCGTTCCTGACAAGTCGTAATCAGCGTAGTAATCGGATGGTTGATGTGAATTTGTATACATGCACGAATGACACAAAATTAAATTAAAAATGATTTTATTATGTCAACTCACAACAAATATGATGTTATAGCTATAATCTCATGTATCAGGAACGCAAACTCTCGACGGCCGATGTATAATAGGGGAAATTATTATTATTAAATTATTTCTTTTATTTTTTCTTCCTTACCCTTTTTCCCTTTTTATCGTCTATTTTTGTTTATATAAAAATCGGTTGACCCTGCAGGCCATCGCTGAAACTTCCCGCTATTTTCGAGATCAAAGCGCTCGAAAAGATCCCTATTAGAAAGCTATTGAGTTGAAAGCTATTGCTCACGCTCAAAATATCGATGTTCATGGTTTTCTGAGCTCTCCATCTCAAACATAGAATTTCTATAAATTAAGAGTTCATCGAGCTCAAAAACCAGGGATATATTCAAAGGAAACGTTATTTTGTAAATTTTCGAACTGCGATATCTTTTCAACGCTTTTGATTTCAATACAATTTACGGCATTCTATGCAATTTTGTAAGCATAAATTTTTTGTTTCAAGTCAAAAATCGATTCGTCGTAAAATCTCAAATTTATGTTTAAAAAAACCCTTTTTCGGAAATGTATAAACTGCGATATATTTTGAACGCGTTGTTCGATTTTCATTTTTTTTAACGGCATTCAACGCAGTTTATTTATGCACAAAAAACGTATGAAAATTTTCAAGTAGATCGGTTGGAAAATGTCAAAGTTATCTCAAAAAACGTTAAAAGAAAATATATTTTAATTTTTAATAATTATGAAACAGCTCGACCGATTGACTATAAAATCTAATCAGATCTAAGTTTCGTTAAATCCTTTCGAACGCCGTATCGTGGGTCTTAATCGGTTGATCTGTTCTCAAGATATCGTACGACAGAAAAAAGTTACATACACACACACACACACACACGCATACGGACGTCCAGCCGGAAATAGAATGGCTTCCCAGGACCTCAAAACGTGAAGATCTGTTAAAAATTCGATTTTCGGAAATCGGACCCAAGCCAATAGGTACCTTCCCTTGGATAGCGGGAAGTTGATAAAAATAAAAAATATATAACTTTATAAAAATACTTGAAACAAACAAGATATTGATGTTAGAAACTTTAAGCTAACAAGGACCTACTATTTTCAGCGCTAACACACTTGGAGAACCTCCCATTGCAATGTGGATGTAACTGGCAATTTAATGTAGAGGCTGACATACTTTAAGATGATATAATATAAACGATACAAAATAAACTGACAAAAATTCATGTTTACCTTTTTTAGCTTCCATCAAAATTTGAATCACATCTGGTCTAAATATATTGTTCTCGTCTCTGTTTTTCATCGTACTCAAAACTATGTGCCTTAAAAATGCTAAAGATTTTTGGGGAAACATACTTAATGTAACAAACTGAAAATTAAAATTAATTTATTATAATAATATACATATTTAGGGATATCTTTTATCGAGTATAAATCATAATTAGCTAATTAATTACCTTGCTGATGAAGGGAAACGATAACATTATGAACATCTTTATAACTTGACGGAATTTGAAATTTGTGAACTCGTAGCTTTTCTTATAAAATTCGTTGTCTTTCTCCACAATGGAATTAACTTTGACTCCAAAAGCACAGGTTGCGATCACGTCATTGGTGTACCGCGTGAATAAATCTCTGGTGTCCACATCCAAGGGATCATCTGCAAATTTTTATTAAATGATACTACGATTCAAGTATTTAACCCATCGAGAAAAGTGTCCCACTCTATTTGCGGTATTACTGGAATATGAAATTACTAGCGGCAGCTTGCGGCTTCATCACTAGATTACAGAAAAGATTACCCAAAGGATATCAACGGGAACCGTATTACTAAGGCTTTGCTGTCGGTCGGTCCGTCCGTCTGTCAGAGGCCATTGTCGTTTAAATCGTAATACATAATACACACTTTGTGAAACTTTCAACGGTTTCTTGTTATACAACAAACAATAAAAATGAAATAAAGTTAAAAATGAAAGGGGTTCTCCATCCAATAAACGAGTTTTTTCGACGTTTTTGTTGATTTGTGGTTAGAAGATCATTGCTTAGACTTGAAATTTTCATGAAATATGTATTCCTATGGTGGCTATAACAAAAGTTTAACTTGCAAGTTTAACTTATTCACAGATTTTCATCGTTGATTTTTTGTTCGAAATTATTTGGTGCACGCGCACTGAACAGGCAACATACCAATAGTAAAAATTATGTTAAAGTGAGCATAGGAGTAATGAGTTTAATAGTGATATTTATAGCATCTGTGTAACACTAGTATAGCTGTATATTTGATAAATGAATAATGGCTTGTGTTTTTTTTTTGTGTTTTGAAAAACGAATGTCGTTATTGTATCTGCCTTTGGTTGTGCCTGAGTATTCGTAGGCTTTCACTATGGTACTGCCTCGAGAGGGTTCTTGTTTTTCCTCAAAAGACTCTGATTGGATAATAAAAAAAGGGGTGCATAATTTTTAGAAAACGCTAGTTTGTACATAATATACTTTTGTATTTTATTTACAAAAAGAGTACGAAAGAGCGAACAAATTAGTATAATCCAGTCTTCTATTTCAGATAGCAACAACAGCAATTACTAGACGCTGAGGAAATAAGCCCTGAAAAATTGTGGAGCATTATTTCGATTCACATTTTTCGACCTATAATAGCCCCATGCAAAGGTCGTAACGCTTGGCCACGAAGGTCAACAGTTTTATAAAGACGTTGCATTAGCATTCATGTTTTTCAAAATTTGTGTGGTGAATCATATAATCCGACAACATTGGAGCCGTTGGGATTATCAGTTCCGGACAGCAGTCGGAGGCGGCATGCCGGAACGTTTTTGTGTGTCCCTTCACAAATCTTCACGAATTCGCGCCAGTACCGAGAGCTATACATACGCTTTTTGAATTTTTTATCAGAGAAAAGTGTAGATATTTTAACTGCTCTCTGTCGACGTTCACAGAAACGGCAACATGTTATATTTCTAAAATGTAATATTATTATTATTACTATTTTCATAAATGTTATAATTACTTATTGAATGTATACTTGAGGTAAGTAGGTGTTTTATTATTGTATTTTACTTTATATTTTTAGTTTTAGTTGTTATATATATTTCTAATTGTTTATTTGGCAGTCGCATTGGTGTTTGCACTGTTATGGCTGTATTCTAATTTGTATATATAAATAAATAAATAAGCACATGTGCGTTAAATAATGGCAAACAAGTAGGCAGTTTTTTTATGATAATATTTATTATTAGGGACACTTCCATCATTTCACTTACTTTTGTTTGTCTCAAGTTCGGAGTTTAAATATCCTATTAAATTTTTGCTGCAGTCTTGAATGAACGGCACCATACCCCTCAATTTGGAACCTGTGAATGCGGGGCTCAAGGTGGAACGCATTTCGCGCCATTTCTGACCTGTGATAAATATATTTTTTGTATTTAAGAGATTGAAATTACAGTAATATTAAATGTCCCAAATATGAAAAGCAATCATTGTAATTTTTTACCCAATTCTAATATAATATTTATATGATATAATAAAATATTTTATTTTAATCTATTGTTTACACGGACATGTATAATTTTCCAAATAAATGACTAGGCCTAATAAAAAGTAACACCGAGAATCTGTAATAAAGTGTAGTGTAAAAATTCAAAAACATTGTAACATTTCAAAGTAACAAATACGTCTTACCTTTTAGTCCAAATAGACTTTTAGATAAAAAGGGATCATTATCGTTGCCAAAAGAGCGATGGTCTACGAAATGGTCGAAATCTTTAACGGCAATAAGCCGTATTAGTTCTGGATCACGTACCATTACTGTAGGTAGAAGAAATTCATAATTACCGACGAACCTGCAAATATATTAATAAATAATTTTTCGCCCGCGGTTTTGCTCGCATGGATTACACATTTCTATCGGGATTGCTAAAGGGACGTCCCAAAAAAATCTGGAAAAAATTAAAGATTGCGTAGTAAAAAGTGTGTAAAAGTAAAGATTTCAAAAACCGATGACGAAACAAGAGGTTCTATATGACTTGTAGAGTGCTTAGATCCACGGTCGTTAATAAAATTTTGAATTTATTGTTTTAAGATTATATTGAAATTGCAATTATTTACACGTTTTTTATAAAAACATATTTTTTAAATTTTTTACTTGTCGTTTTTCCTGTGCAGGATCTTCAAAAAATTTAAAAAATCTTTTTTGTATTTATTATTTTCATTTTAAGTTAAGAAGGTCTGTACCCAAAAGTGGATTGTTTAAAGTTTGGTTGTAATGGAAAAGGCGTTTGAAAAAACGTATTTACTGCAGCGCCCCCTAGCAGCTTATAACCGTATGCTAATTTAAAACCCGGCACTGACATATCTGACGCACTGACCGAAATTTGCCTAGCTGTTTTAGAGAAATACATTTACTGCAGGGCCTCCATTACTATGACCGTAAATATATCCACTTCTAGAATATTATGGAGTATTTAAAAAAAGTTCCATTGAATACTTATTTAAGTGGAACCCATATATGCAGTTGAAAACATACATGCATTTAAAGAATTTTATATTATATATTTTACACCCAGTCACGGAATAGACATGTTCATGCACACAAATATTTGTCCCTGGCGGGAATCGAATCCGCGACCCTCGTCTCCGCAGTTAGTCTCTAACCACTCGGCCAATCGGTCAGTCCACTCACCACTGCTGTCTCGTTTTGTCACACGAAAGTGTCTCATTTTGTCGTACCCGAAAGCATACTCATACTTCACCCCCGCGGAGATTTCATTCACAGTCGTATTAAGCTAAGTTTATATTAATGTTTTTGCTTCCAAAAACTGTTACGGAATCAACGGAGGTACTTTGCTGCAATGATTTCCAAGTGGACACATTTCTCGAAAAATATTCTATTAATAATTTAGTTGTTAATAATCACAGTTTCCAATGAGAATGATGAATTTTTGCTTACCTGTCTTCGGGAAAAGCAAAATATAATCTTTTTACATTTTCAACCAGGTGTTCCGATTTCAGTGCAATCCTCAGCATATTACCAAAAACGGGTAAAGGTGGTAAGTGATTTATTTCATTATTCTTGAAGAACGAGTATGTCTTTCGAAAATAGAGCCACAGCGTAGCGACTGCCACGCATAACCAGATGTACAAAAACATTTTCTGAAAAGATAGAGGATAATATAAAGACAAGGATTTTCTTGAAATATACATTACAGGTACATAAAGATACATATAGCTTTTCAAAGGTTTAGACGAATCGACAGACACCAAGTCATGAAGTCGTTGGGACGCTTCTACACAGAAAAAAAATAATTCTATCATCAAGATAATATAGTTTTCAATATATACCAATACCGCACACTCTTGGCCCAATGAAATTTGCATTGATACAAGAATTTTTTTTTAATTTTCTTGATGACAGAATTCTTTTTTTATTAAAAAAACCCACATTCACAATCACTATTACACATACCAAGATACTCGTAAAAAACATAATAATAGTAGTACATGGGACATCCCACACAGAGCCATCTAATCTCAAAGTAAGCACGATTATGCTTGTGTTATGGGTTACTAGACAATTGATATACATTGGTTGGATACAATTGGTTCTGTAGTTAGGGTCTCTAATCGGTTAGTATCAAAATCCGAACCCTGTCTTTGCTTAGTCGGGTGAAAAATATGGCCTTTCTACAACGTATTTTAATATAGGTAGTAAATTTTTACGACTCCAACATTTCCGTTGACCTAAATTTTTAGGGTTCCGTATTTCAATAAGTAATTAAAAAGTAATAACTAATACTTCATAAGCTTTACATCATATAACGGTACCTACGGAATTCTTAATGTGCAACACCGTCTCGCACTTAACATATTTTTTTCTAGAGTCAAGAACACAAGGTCGACATTTGAGGTGCATGTGTGGGCGCATGGGTCAATTACAATTAGTGTAACCTTGAATTTATCATCTAGTATACGTATGATTCTATGCCCGAGTGAATACGTCGCAATTCTGTTAATCTCGCTCGGTCATTTATCTAATAATATTTCCTTATTCGCTTGTATACCTGTAATTGTTATTATAGTACCTCGATTGACAGTTTTGTCTGTCTATATTATAAATCTATTACCCTGACTTAGAAAAAAAAACCTGAAATAATACATTTTTATGCAATCAATTTCGAATTATAACAATATTCAAAGAACCTTAAACGTGACCTAATAAGGGTAGATAAGTATTTTTTTACAGAGGTTACCTGCACAGAAATCGATTAAGGTATCATATCGATCGTTCTACGACGATTTCAGGAGCTGACTGAAAATCAGTGTTCAATGTTCAATCAGTTTAGTGTTCAGTTCAGTGTTCAATCAGGTATGCACACACACCTGCAACGTGTGCTGAGTCAGCCCCTATCATGGTTGCGGAGACCATTTTGTATTTTAGTTATTTGTAGTTGTATATGTATTATGTATCCGTGGCCGTCATTATATGTGTTTCTTTATTTCCTTCTTTTTAATTTTTTTGTGTTCTAATCTTTAATTCATATCTTATGAACGTATTCATTTGTTTTACAAATATGTATAATCCAACATGAAATAATTCTCACATAATTAATTAAACTAGAGGTCGCCCAGCGGTCGAATTTCGACCGTACTAACTTCTTTGAAACCACCAATAATAAATAGGCGAGAGTAAGTCAATTCAAAGTGCATCAAACGACAGACTATTAACTCTTATGGTTGACAGTATTTTGTAACATATATTAGGTACATATAGATTTTAGATTCTGGCACTCCTTTTCCATATAAATCTTACATTTGCCAAATCTCACACTCTTCCGTACCCGTAATATGCTTTAAAAGGGGTACATAGTTTTCTCTTATAGTTCGCCTCTAACTTTATGGCGGATCGGAATACAATGCTATGAGCGGGCTTGCGCAGGTACAATCATACACCCCTCGCTCCATTGCGTCCCGCTACACCTAAAACTGGTTACTGCGACGCGACTCGTGCCTATGTTCACATCCGTCATAAAGTTTGATTGGAACTATACTTTTCGTTATTTTACATAGTTTAGGATTTGGCCATATAATCCAATCTCAAAAATTCAGCTTTTATATAGATTTCATCTTTATACAGTCCTACTCCACATAAAGTTTTCTTTTCACGTATTATATATAGATATATATAATACGTGAAAAGAAAACTTTGTACCCTTTTCAAACATATTGCGTGCACGAAGGAGTGTCAGATTTGGCGTTGTTAAAATAAAGTGGTTCGATTATCTGTTAAAATAACAGTTTTTTCACAAATGTAAATATGCAGTTTTATTATCTCGAAAATCAAGCTCATGATCCCTTTGAATAGTTTTCTCTATTGCTCATAGTTTATAATTTGGCCATATAGTCCCATCTCAAAAACTCATCCTGTATATAGATTTTAGCTTTCTGCACTCCTACTCCACATAAACTTTAACTGTGCCAATTTTGACACTCCTCCGTGCGTGTAGTATGGTTAAAAAGGGGTCTAAAGTTATCATCACGCATTTATATATAGAAGATAATATACATTTAATACAATCTATACATACACAGATATACAGATACTTGTCCCGGGCGGGAATCGAACCCTAGACCTGCTTTATCTAAGTAAATATTTAGCACACAGACAAGTAATTTCACAAGTATTCAAACAGATTCAAAAGTATCATCATCATCATCAGCCCATTTTTACCCCACTGCAGGGGCTTAGGCCTCCCCCAAGGTGAGGAGGGGGGCTTGGAGCTTAAGTCCACCACGCTGCTCCACTGCGGGTTGGGAACTGTAACGACCGCCATCTATTGACAGCGTCCGGGACCGACTGCTTAACGTGCCCTCCGAAGCACGGTGTCAGTGATATTGTGTACTTAAGTCAGAAAAACTCATTGGTACACGCCCGGATTCGAACCATGGCCCGATGGGGCCAAATTTGAGACAGGCTCGTTGCGCTCTGGGCTATCACGACACTTCAAAAGTATAGTTACATTAATTCATTATGTCATGTTTGTACAGTTCAAGGTTAAATTAATTTACGCAAACAACAGCGGACGATTTAGTGTCATGTCTCGTTAAGATAACAAGGAGGCCACTGTACCTTAGATTATGTATACAGGACTCACGAAGAGCGCTCAAAAATTATCCAAGTAAGAAAGATATTAAAAAATAATACTTTGTACATCTCACACACTGCCGTCCTAAAGTAGACAGAGCCTTGTATTATGGGTACTAGACAATTGGTAACCATATTTAAATATATTTAATAGTAAAAGTATATTGATATTTTTCACTCAGACACAAATATTCGAATTAATAATTGGAAACTCTTTAGCGATATACCCATACATCTATAGATAGAAATTCGGCGTCAAAAAAAAAGTAGATAAAAATATCATTTTTACTGTTGTCATATTGTATCATGTGGCTGGCTTAATCTAGTCATAAAAAGCTCTGTGCATAGACAATTATATAACCTCTTTTATTTTCTTTATGTGCAAAACATTTAGTCATGTTCGAAATTGTAAATACTTTTCCACGATAGGGAGTAAAAACGCATTTCCCGCCTGCTCTGCAAGTCAATATGACACTTTTCTGAGTAGTTGCAGCAAACATTTGTGTGAGTGACGAGGTAAGTACAAGAATTAATATGTTAACTTAATGCGTCTTTCCGAAAACATTCGTAACCTACTTCTTTTTTAGACCAATTTTCCAAAGAAACTATAATAATTAAATGAGCAGTTTCTGAGTAAACGGCACTGAACTTACACTTACAAAATTATTCAAACACAACCCTACTACTTTAATAATATCTAAATTTCAAGACAACGCAGGTGAGTAGGTGCTTGAAAAAATCAAAATGCGCGCGCAGAGTTGTCGCTACGATACGATTTTTTTTTAATATTTTTCGTTTCACTTTAATAATATAATATTATTTAGTTACGTATAATATGTGTAACAAATAGAGGAGATTATGAATATTTGCCAAATAACACATGATCGTAGTATCCATCATGTATATAAAAATCCAAAGCGTGTTTACAAATTTCTATAACCATGCTAAGTTTTAGCTTTGCAGCACCAATAGTTAGCACCAAAAGAGAAAATATAAAGAAACACTGTAAATTTAATAAGATAGTCATATATATTATTTATTATTATATAGAGGTATTAAGAAAACAGAACTGAAAGTCACGTTCAATAATAGTTCAAAATTATATTGCCCACCTCTGCTGTTAATTTTGTTATTCTCAATTGACATTTTATCAAAACAAATCGTTTGTTTGGCGAAAATGTAGCCCAAAGCACTAAGTCATTACTTTTTTCTATTTAATTAATTAGAACATAATATATACTCACTTGATATAGTTAGTACACCGCTGTTCTTTTTTAACACTTCTAATATTTTGTGTTTATACAATTATATGTATGTCTCTCGTAGGTGACCGTCAGTAAACGCGTTTTCGAACATACTAATTTTACGACTGGTTATATACGAGTGCCGACGATGTTTGTTTTGTTATTTTTTTATCTAATGTTGATGATTATGCGGCGCTTTGTTATCGTACGATAAAATGTATATGTTTTGTTTGTATTAAACTTACATTTATATTGTAATATTTATATTTATAATAAAAAAAAACCAGAGACGAGAACTTGCACACTTATGAAACCCAAACATTATCTACTCGAACTGCAAAATATTCATATGGCTAGGTGAGTACAAAACCGTAGATATTAAGAACTTCCAAATGCTTCCAAGTATGTGGAAACTGTCTCTTGGTCGGTTCAAAGTTTTTCAAGGTCAAGTTCCAAAGTAGAACTCAGAAATTATCCGGCCAGTCTGTAAAATCTGATGGCTCAACGAAAAGAAATGAGATTGTAGTCTTCAACAGACATATTGGATTACAAACAGATCTCTAAAGCAATGCGATGACACGATATACGCTTATTTAAAGACAGAACATATTTAAAATATAATTGAGCGGAACAGGGGCTCCAATGGATTCGCAAAAACCTATCTGCTGAACAAATCAAATGATGTAGCTGTAGCGAAAATTTTGAAGTAGATCGAGACTTTTATATCGACAATTATAGAGGATTACACAAGAATCTGTCATCTTTGTTCTCTGGGATTGTTCTCTACGGCCTAAACGGTTAACAATCCCAAAGCCAAGCTGACCCCAACTACATGATACAAATCCCCGACATAAGCCTGTACGAGATCAGGATGGCCCTCAAACGATTTAAAAGTGACAGGGCACCAGGTGGGGACGGAATTAGACAGAGTTCTCGAGGATGGGTGAAAAACAAATACTCAAAGTCAAAAATTAAAAATATAAAGACAAATTGGTCCATTTTTATTGTTTTATGCTTTTCAGGGCGATTGGAGTTTGGTTCGGTGAAAATGTCTGAGGATAATATTTTAAGGTTGTTTGATACCAACCTAACTTACGAATGGTTTATTAGACGATCCCTTCATTTCAGTCAGGCTGCCACTTACGAGGTATCTCCTCCTAATCATTTCCCAAGAAGACCATGGAATGCACTGACAGATCAGCCGGACGACCTCACTCTCGAAGTTGTTGTTGATTCATACTAATGACTCTTTCTCGGGCGACTCTCAAGTCGAACCCGAAGCGGGGACACTCCCCCACCCCCCACCCCAGCCTGCTGACCTCATTCCAAATAAGTAAACAGTAAAACACTTTTCACGTTATATTAATAACGTAAATCTTAACCGGAGGCCCACGCCAACGGAATTATTTCGCATCGAATAACTCTGAGGGTTTTTTTGACATCTTCGCGCCGGTGACACCCTGGTGTGCCTCCTGGCCGGTTCTATGAAGTCGTTGGAACTTTAGGGCTAACGACACGCGTCCTTATTTTGCTTCAGGCGGTTGTTTAGCGGGTGCAACTCCTACATACCCCGCGCCCTCGGGCGCGCGGAAACTCTAGAATTTAATCCGCATTCCCACCGTAAGGGTGAAACAAAAAAAAAGGCTTCGTCCGAGTAAACTATTCGTGGGCACCCGAAGTAGTGCAAGTGTACCTACTTTTGAATTTCGGTTTTAGCACATATTCAAGAATCAAACTTACCAGTAAATTTTATCAAGATCGGTTCACCGTTTTAACCATGAAAAGGTAACATACGTGCAGAGAATTTCCGTAGTACATAAATACTTTGTCTACCTTCAGGATACAAGCTATCTCCCTACCAAATATTGTATTAAGATATTTAGGGGTTTAGCCGTGAAAACGGAAGATAAGATGGACAGAGAGACTTTCAACTAATATTAAATGAAAAAAAAATCAGTTTTATATGTAGACGTTTTATTTTACTATGTTATTGTAGATGTTTTGAACAAAAATATTTCATTATTCACAGCAGGTAAATTTTCTATTAATAATTAACATTAACAAGTAATCGAAACTTCAAAGGCTAGATAATTTATTTTTATTTATAATATTATTTACGCAGAAACTATACCATCTCTAGGTATGATTCTAAGCCAGTGTCCTCCCAGCAAACGAATGGTTAAATTCGAAGGATCCAGTTCAGCAGGCACTCTGGTTTTGGGTCCTGGAGACAGCTCGAAGTTCCTCAGCAGGTCGAATACCAAGGACTTCACTTCAGTTATGGCGAAACGTGATCCTAAAAAAAGATGTCAATAAAACGTCAAGGTAATAAAATTAAAATCTGAACCTCAAAATGTAATATTTTAAATTTTAAATTTTGAAGTCAGATTATTTGGTGTTAATACACCGTGTTCGGTTGAAAGTAGTCCAAATTTGTAGAGCGCTTAGAGCATACCAAACTAAACAAATAGTTTCAAGTGAACAAATGGGGAAAACTAACGGTTACCGAGAAAAACATGTTTCAATTTTCTTTTTTTTAATCACTTTTTTTAACGTTTTATTTACATCGGTACGCTCTACACGCTAGATAGTCTTGGACTACGTTCATCCGAACACGTCGTATATTAAACTTTTGAAAAATAGTCACTATAGCGTACATTGTACTGTCAGAAAAATAAAATGAGTGTTTAATTTGCATTTGATACTTGGTGTAATTATTATTCTTAGATCTAAAACTTCTGACATCAGGATTCAATTATTTTTATCATTTGTAATCAAAATTAATTACTTGACAGCATTCAAAATATTTCTTATCTACAATACGTATTAAAAGATAACGGGCGATCTTTAAAAAAGAAAAGATAACACGAAAATTTAGTTAGATATTGGTACGTATAGTATAATTTAATACATCTATTTAACGATATCAAACTTGTTAAAATAGACGTAAATATGCTAATTTTTTAAATAATTTTCTTTGCACAATCACTTCAAATTTTAAACGTTATATATAGTAAATGGTAAATAATATGAACTACAACAGTTCAACATATGAATTGATGACATAATAAAACAATAAAGATTTCTGGTAGGTACTACGAAAATGTAAAAAAAAAATGTGTAAACGGGCTCACTATATAAAAGTTTATCGTATAATTATTTATTTTAAAAAATCTGGTAATTTTTTTCTGTTGCTTCTTATTTTTTTTTTTAGAAAATATAGTTAGATATATTCACATACTGATTAAATATGAATATTTTTCGATTTTACCTAAATTATGTACTGGTCGATTAAATAAAGAACAATTGGAATACTTATCAGCTGTCGACAACAAAATACTTATCAGCTATCGACAACAGGGCAAGTACAAAAATTTACGATATGACGCTATGTTAAATAAGTAGAAATATTGTTTTTTTAATTGCGTTTTTTTCAAAAATTATAATTATTTAAGCAAACTTAAAACGCAAAAACTTATCCAAATAATAAATTCCATACAAATAGTTAGAGCCGTTTCTAAGATAGGTAGGTACCTACGTGAAATAAATTTATATATTTATATTTATTTATATAATAAATAAATTTATTAATAGTATATGATAATTAAATTATCGACAGAATTTTCTCACGAAATCATATAAAAAAATAGAAAATTCTTAAACGCAACTGATATAGTATATATTTAATTATATTTTAATAATATATAAGCTTATAGATCTTTTACACCCAGACACGAAACAAATAGATGCAGGCACACAAATATTTTTTATGGTTATTATACATTACCGATGCAGTTCCTAGGCCCTAGACCGAAAGGCATGTATGTGAAAGGTTTGATCTTGTGTTTGTTTTCGTCTGAGAAGCGCTCCGGGTCGAAGCTTTGTGGCTCTGGAAAATACTTGGGGTCGTGGTGAATCGCCCAAGTAGGAACAACTACTACTGTACCCTTTTCGAGCTGAAAGCACGCACAAAATTATTTTCCGTTTAGACATGGATATTGTTACGGGCTACTAGTCCGGATATCGGGCATGCACTAAAACACAGATTTTTACTAAACTTTATTTTATTAGAAAACGATATTACAAACTAACTTAAGAACAAATAATACCGAACACAAATTATACCGTTATCTCAGTTTATGCTTTACAAACACTGTCTCGTTCGACGACTCATCATTACTTTTATACCTTTACTCCCCGCCACCGATTCATACGTCACGAACATTCCACTTCTCGAATAATTTTATTGAATAATTCCTCGCTATGGAAGCATACAAACGTTCTAGGCGGTGGCGCCACCACCACCGTTTGAGAAATAATAAAAAAAAATCTTAGTTTTCTAATATTTTAGCTTTTATAGAATAGGAATGGAATGTTCGCGCCATGACTTCTAATAAAAACATGCGTTGATTTTTCGAAATATCGAAGCGCTGTTCTTTGTAAAGACCGTCTTACGAATTTCTTTAATAAATTCGTGGAATTTATTTCATTATCTGGATTTTTCTGTTTTATTGAATGGCCGTGGAAATTTTTCGAGTAAGTTCGATGACATGTCAACGTGCTATTATAGATAGACATCACAATATGAATACATGTACGAATAAAGAAAAGTTTCAGTGGTAATACTAAAACTGGTAAGCACATTTTCAAAAGACTTCCAATGGACTTGGACCAAAATTTTAAAGTTGTGCTGATTCTTATTAGAATCAAAAGGAATAAAGTTCTAAAATAATCTCTCAAAATATCATTTTTTTCTGTTAACGGATTTGCCAGATATTTATGAAAAATTATTAGACGTTCGTTGTCCCTATGGGGTCATCTGAGCGGTTGAGGTTGTAGCGTTGCTTACCACAGTTAAATACCAAATAAAAGTTAATAAAAAATATTGAGGTAAGGTCACTTTATGAAATAAAATTAAAATCTTCATAAATCAATAAAAATGTTATGACTTTATTTAGTCTAAGACATCGATGTACCAATATAACTAGATGGGCTGGCCGCGTTCTAAAGTGTCCGCGCAGAAAGTCATCCAAAACGCAATACGTCCACCAACCGGGTTTTAGTCAGTGTAGTGGCTTAGCGTGGAATAAACGTGCGCGATGCCGACTTGTGTCGTAAAAATTTGTAAAACTATTCGTCAAAGACGCAAAAAAGAGCTAAATATCGTATTTTCAGTAAGTAAGTAAACATTCTAATTTAACATTAGTTTATGCTTGCGGACGGTTATTCAATTATTTTTTAATTTAACTTGAACATTATCACGATTTAATTTTCGTCCCATTCTCGTAAACAGTGTGACACGTTTAACCCGTAATAAGTATTCGTAAGGACTAACTCGACCCGATGCGACCCACGCGCGGTGGCCGTGGCGCGGCTGGTCCGAAGAAGTCTATGCTTAAGCGTCTTATATAAGAATTCTTCTCAACGAATATATGCCATAAGCGTTATGAATAGAGCTCAATTTCCATGCTTCATGAAAGAAAGATAATTCTGTCCGTTATGCCCCACTGCAGGGGTTTAGACCTCAACCCAGGGTGAGGGGGATTAGAGCTCAACCCACCACGCTGCTCCAGTGCAGGTTAGTGGATTTTAACAAGTGCCATCTGTTGAAGGCACCCGGGACCGATAGCTTAACGTGCTCTCCGAGCCTAGGAGTCAGTGATAGTTATGTACTTAAGTCAGAAAAAGCTAATTGGCACACGCCCGGACTCGAACCACGGCCGCATAGCCTTCTAAACCAGAAACAGGTTAGCTGCGCTCGGGCTATCACGACGTATAGCATAGTTGTAGTAGATATATTCTGGTCACTTACCCAAAAGTCTTTCTTAGCGTTTTTGTTCGGTTTGCCCATGTTGTAGGATTTTAGGCAAATACGATCAGTGCTAGGTGGCGCAGTCCACTTTCTAAGACTTTCTGTCGATAAAATATTTTGTAATTGAATAAGATTACAAGCTTAAGCAACTACAAAGTTTTCGTGGTTCGACTACTAATGAAGCTGGCATACCTGATAGCACCATGTCCATATATTTCATTTGATTTAGTTTATCATAGTCGACGTTCCCCTGGTACTTTTCATAGCTCTCGTCAATTTCTTGTCGTAGCTTAGTTTGGATATCAGGGTTCACCGCCAGTTCGTACAACAAAAACATTAAAGCTGTAGATACAGTGTCGAAACCAGCGAAGAAAAATAGTATGGCTTGCGCAACCAAATGTTCGTCATCCCATGCTGAAAAACATTAAAAGATTACGCCACTGGTACCTATACACACCCGTATGGGTACCAGTGGCGTGTGGGTGACATGTAAAAAAGAAAGTCGACTGCGACAAACTAGATGACAAACATTCTATCATTTGTATTGCGATGGTCTATTATAGTGTGTATATATTAGCAAAAATAGACCATTACAATATAAAAGACAGAATAACTGTTATTAGCATGGCCGGCATCCTTTTTTGAAGGTCACCGCACGCCACTGACGTACTCGTTCCATAGAATCACAGTCTCATTCATATTCTGTAAATATAAAAAGATAAGCTTGCACATTATTTAAAAGACTAGCCTCAATATGTAAACATGTAATTTTTTGTGAAGAGGAGGAAAAAATGTGTAACTGGCGATGAGTATTGCTTGCTATCAAAATTACAACTAAGTAATAGATCGAATTACAAGTACAGTGGTTATGAATGATAAATGATTATTCTTAAAAATTAACTTAAGAAACATTTAACTGAAAGACAGGTTTCAACTACATAAACAGCCGTGCTGGTTGTGCTCATTTGTATTATAACGTATACACATTTTAATTTCCTTACATGTTTTCCACATCTCGCACTAGTATACAGCTATCACTAATTACACTGTTTATTTACAAGGTATCACTAATTTGGTTTTTAATATTTTCATTTTGAACAGCCAAACGGAGTGTTTTACAGAGCCATGAATAATATTTATAAAATATGAGCCTTTTGACACTCTTTGGTTTCGTAGAAAACCAGCGTCTTGGTATCCAAATGCCCGGACACACAACTGAGTGGAAACCATTTTCACGTATAATATTTGTTATTGTTTTCTTAATTTAGAATACCAAATGTTTTCATTTTTTATTTTACTTTCTTCTTATCTTTTTATTTTCAATATGTTATAGATATTTTAAAACGTTATTGCTCCCTTATTGTACGTGTATCAAATAAATATTTTTTCTTTCTCCTCATTTTTATACTATATTTCTATAAACTAAATATTTCGATTCATCGCTTAATATTAATATTCATGAACGTTTAAACCTCAATTCTCTATTGATTGTTGAAAATAAATTTAAAAACTTAACTGGTAAACTTGATTTACTTATAATTGATAATACCGGTGTCGTATAGTTACCTCGTTTTATAGCACTTTTACCGACGGATGATTCTTCGACAGTTGCGAAACCTGCGTCTTTTTGATCTTGTATATTCTCATGCTGCAAAGTGCCTGATTGTATAAAATTAGTACAATATTAATAAACCATACTTTGTTGCAGTTTTATTTGCACACCACAATTTGGCAACCATAGACTTACCTATATGAATACGTTCATAGGTAAAACTAATAAAGTGGATCCTGGTAGATGTGAGTTTCAAATCTTTGATGTTTATACGAATAAGAGTATATATAAAACTATCACATTTATAATCTTCTAGTTAAGTTAATTGTTTGCGTGCCAGGGTGACACGTGGCTGTGGTGTCTATGCCATCATACAGTTATGATTCTACATGTATATATGTAGTTAGTTGGCATAGACACTGATGAAAGTGATTCACTGTGCCAGCTACGTATATTCTCGTATAATTGTATTACAAAAAATTATTTGTTGGGACATTTGTTGTGCGTTATATTAAGAATATCATATCGTATTATCATATATTTCATTTATTTTCTTTAGCGATTTTTCACGTTTGCCTATGTTTGCATCTTGTAATTAAATATTTTTAATACATTTTATGATTTACAATCATTTTAACACATTCAACTATTTTATAAATTATATTTTTTATTAAAATATTTGCGTGCATGCTTTTATATTATTAATTCGGCCCCATTTTTAGCAGATATACAAAATGTTATGGAGGCCTTGAACAACTACGCATATATGTATACGTAGTCTGCAATTTAAAACAAATTACGAAGGATGTCTATATGCGTATTTGGCACAGAAAAGCTTAAGAGAAACTTTGCGAACTTTAAAATTGTAACAATATGGTGAAAAATTATTATTATATCTATCGATAAATGCAGAAGCTTGTGCATTTAATTACTAAAAAATTACATCCATCAAATCTAGTACTATTCTTCATATACCAAAAAGAATAAAGATGATAACGTACCAATAGTAAAAAAAACAGTATACCTTTTTTCGCTTCTAAGAGAATTTGTATCAAATCTGGTCTGAAAATATTTTTCTCGTCTCTATTTCTCATGGTCGTCAGGACTATTTGCTTTAAATAACCCATTGACTTCTCAGAAATCAAACTCATATCAATAAACTGGAAAGCAAAAAAATATTTTCTTCTATATATACTTTAACAGGTGTTTTAACAAATGCTTGCATTATTCACTATACGTACCTTATTAAGAATAGGAAACGAAATCACTATTAACATTTTCAGAAAATTACGAAATTTAATATTTGTTAATTCATATCCTCTTTTATAAAATTCGTTATCCTTTTCCACTATAGAGTTCACTTTGAGTCCAAAGGCGCAGGTCGCGATCACGTCGTTGGTATACCGAGTGAATAGATCTCTTGCGTCCACATCCAAATAGCCATCTGATAAGTTTTGATTTCATTACAAAAAAAAAATAAAAACAACATAACATAAACTGACTGACCAATTGGTTAGAGGCCCTAATTACTGAGCTAAGGACCGCCGGCTCGATTCCCGCCCGGTACAAAAATTTGTGTGCATGAACATGTCTATTTGTTCCGTATGTATAACAGTTGTCTAGTACCCAAAAATATAAGCATAACTTGTTTACTTTAGGGCAAGATGGCGCTGTGTAAGATGTCCCAGGTAATATTATTATTAAACAGTGCAGTTTAGAACGAATTATACGATATATTTCGTACAACTTACTTTTATTTTTCTTAACTTCGGAGTTTAAATACTCTGTCAAATCTTTACTGCATTCCTGTATAAAAGGCACCATCCCTCTTAGTTTGGACCCCGTGAACGCAGGACTTAGGGTGGAACGCATGTCGCGCCATTTCTGACCTGAAATTGCATTAAATATTCCTGTAAGTTATACTAACTAATTTAATTATGAAATGATCTATTTATGAATGATTATATACCAGAGAAACCGGTTTTAACTAACCTTTTAATCCAATCAGGCTTTTCGAGAAGAATGCGTCGTTGTCATTGCCGAAAGAGCGATGGTCGGTGAAATAATCGAAATCCTTGACACCAATCAACCGCAATAGTTCTGGATCACGTATCATTACTGTGGCTAACGTAAAGTCATACATACCCACGAACCTAAAATGTAATTGAATGTTAGTCATCAAGAAATTTTGTCCGATATCGGTTTTAGGCTCATTTTTTTTATTATAAGTTTATTTCATATTTTATCAATTTGAAAAGAGTTACATCATATTAGAGATGAAAATTTTAATAATACTTATATTTTTTTAGTTTTATAATCGTTACAATTATTTTAATTAATTTCAAATTCTAACAAATGCTAACATCGAAAACTATAATTTCCGTTTGTCTGGATTGGATTATGAGACAGCCCCTGCAGTGGGGCATAACGAGCTACCAGCGCCCACTTCAGGGGCTTAGGTCTTTTCCCATTGTGAGGGGGCTTGGAGCTTAATCCACCACGCTGCTCCAGTTTGGATTGGTGAATTTTAACGACTGCTGTTGAAGGCACCCGGGACCGACGGCTCAACATGCTCTCTGAGGCACGAAGTTAGTAATAGTTATGTACTTAAGTCAGAAAAACTCATTGGTGCACGTGCGTATTCGAACCACTGCCGCACGCCCTTCTAAACTCGAAACAGATTCGCTGCGCTCGGGCTATCATGACATGTCTCATAACCGACTTAATTTAACGTTTTAACTTACCATGCAAATTATGACATAATAATATACTAAGTAACTTTACTTAAGTCATTGCTTACCTATCTTCAGGAAAAGCAAAATAGATTCTTTTCATATTTTCAACGGCATTTTCTAATTTAAAAAGAGGCCTAGCCAAATGGCCTAAAAAGGGTACGGGTGGTAAGTGATTTATTTCATGTTTCTTGAAGTAGGAGTGTTTCTTGCGCTGGTAGAGCCAAAGCGCTCCTACGATTACACATAGCCAGATGTACAAATACATTTTCTGAAAAACACAATAAATAATTACTGAGAAATTTGAAATATTATTCTAAAGCACTAGCTAATTAAAAGGTTGGTTACTAGCTAATTAAAAGTAAAAAAAACTGACGATTTTTTTATTGCACTATACAGAACAATGAAATGGATTCATTCCATCTCAATTTCGGTGCTTGGGTCGGCTCCAAAAATTAATTTCAATCCTATTTCGATTTCGAAAATTTGTTCCGATCCCGATTTCGGTTCTGACCTCGTATTTATAAATTAGTTCCGATTCAAATTTTGGTAAAATTTATTCCGATTCCGATCCCGGTTACACATCTGATCCCTTGTGGATTTCGAATGATTTCAACAGAATTAATCTTCTTTAGTCTTGTTTGTTTAGTGCAAAGTCTCAAGTTAATGTAAGCACGTTGTTTATATTTTTGTCATATAAATTTTAGCGCCTCTTATTGAGTTGAATTTTACAAACTTGTTTTTTTTTAGTACAATAATTGTGCAAAATTATAGGTACCACACATTGGAAAATAAGCTTTTTAGTATATTTTCAAATATCAACATACCTGTTTTAACCCTTATAGGATGAATTTTCCAAATACTTTTATCAGTAAATACATAGGTAAGTTATATAAGAAATAGTCTAGGACGTCACGACAAAGTGGACTGCTCTAGGTTGACATGATAAAGGGCAACTCTCTGAAGCCAAATATGTCGGTCTGCCTGCGCGGAGTGGTTGCTTTAACTTTATATGGCGCTTGAAAAACTAGTTATTGTGACAAAAAAAAAACGATAACCAAAGTGGCTGAATTTCATACAGAATTAAGTACTAGTTACACGTTGATGAATAACATAAAAACTCCAAATATACGGTTGCGTTATTTAGCAATCCTCGTTCAAAAATGCTGAATATGTTATTACTATTATTATATTATTACTATTATTTGGTCAGTTTTTATGTTTTTCATTAAAATGCAACTAGCACTTAATTCTATATCAAATTCTGCCATTTTGGTTATCGTTTTTTTTTTTGGTCACGTTAAGCAGTTTTTCAAGCGCCATATAAAGTTAATGTAACCACTCTGCGCAGGCAGACGGACATATTTGGCATCACAGAGTTGCCCTTTATCATGTTAACCCAGAGCAGTCCACTTTTGAGATCGTGACCAAATTTGTCGTAACCGCCCGGAATAAAACCCTTGTGCGAATTTTGAATACGAATTATGCAATACATAATATATTTGTAAATCAAAATCATTATTAAATACGCACATATTATTACAAAATAAAAAAACTCTGAAACTATTTTCATTATTCTTCACGACTAGTGCTAATTGTCGGAATCTACTTTGTTTCTGATAAAACATAAGTGGTCGCTAAAAATTTAGAGGTATAAACCGTTGAACATACCTACTGATTTATTTTACTTTAATTTTCCACCTAACTTAAATTATAATGATAATAAAACCTCGGACATCCCACATAGCGCCATCTAATTCCAAATTAAGCAAAGCTTGTACTATGGATACCAGATAACATTCAATATGTTTCAATCACCGGGATCGTAATTAAGAGTATAGTATTTATAATAAAAATGAAATTAAATGAAATTATTTATTTGTATAGGTGTCGGGCTAAAGTAACTATACCTACTATAAATTCCATAGAGTAAACAAACTTCACGGCAGCGTTTGGTTTTAATCGAGCCATAAATGTCACTTCCGTACGAAACCAATCGAAACTGTCAAACGTAATTTAGCGAGAGTGAAGGCTCGCGCGCGAGGACCCCACGGACGGAAACCGGACTGAAACTCGCCATCTCAACAAACACCAACTAGCTGTAGTATGACTGGTTAGACGGTAAACGCAGAAGAGGGCTTCTAATCAATTCGTACTTTTATGATAAATTCCAACGTGTATAATGAAGGACATAATACTTAATAACTTTTTCCTAATCTTATCCATATATTTTCATTATTTATTTGTTTATGTATAGTTGCATATGGAATATAATAAGTATTTTCTGTAAAAATACGCTGTAATTTTTATATATTAGGTAAACCATTGAGTTATCGGGTTTGTTTTACGCGCCGCTTCTTAATGGAGCCAGCAAATATAAGTCAAGTGAATTCAAACGTGAGTCAAATTAAACTCTCAATCCTGACGTTTTATGCAACTGTCTCGTTTTGTCACACGAAGGTGTATGTATCATTCTGTCCTACCCGAAGCATACTTCACCCCGTGAAAATCGGCAAACGTATTTTAATACCAAATTTCATTCGAAGTACGCGGCGCAAAAACTGTTATATGAGCTAAACACATAAGTAGTAAATCGTTTAAATAACAAAAAATAAAAAATAAAAATTAAAACCTAGCAATCAATTAATTACGGAGTAAACACGTGCAAACAATCTTCACTTCACTCACTTGTTCTGGTTTTCCTAATTTGGTTTTCGTAAAACTTACAAGTGTACTTTTTTAAACAACCGTTCATGAACGCGTTTTACAACGCACTGACTAGGTTGGTTGAAGCTATGTTCAAACATTATTTTATTCTAATTAAATAACTTTATCTGACATAGATAAATGATTAACTTATCTTTCTTCGATTTTATTTTTCACGAATCATCATGAAAATACTTTTTGTTGTTTATAGAAGTTATTTATCTGTTTGTACTCGACAATTATAGACTAGCGATTTACTTACCAAATCCGTTTCTATCAAATTACATAGTAACGTATAAACAGTTGTTACGTATCAAATTACGTATCAATCATATAGTACGAGATATAGTATGAAACTACACCTATATGAACGTGATGACCTAAGCTGACCAAGGCCACTTTAACACGGAAGTGGGATGTCTTCAAAGGAGATTTCGTACTCTACGTAGACTCGCCGGCTTTTCTTGTACAGCATTTAAATTTGTTTTTATATACCGTAGAAATAAGTACAAAAATGTTGAAACTTGCTGAAATTCAATGTTTGTAATGGACAGGATCATAAAGGTTTGTATTTAAAAATGTAATTTGCATTTTGAAGTTATGTTTATGTTAATAGGTAAGGTATATGCAAGTGGATTACATGTGAACAACTTACCAACTGAGGAGCAGTCCTCTGACATATCATTTGAAATATGTTATAACCATGTTATAACTGGTTATAACTGGCACCTTGAACAGCTATGTATGTTTGTTTGAGTTTTAATTCAAAAGAGTAATTTAATATAAATTAAAATGTTTATATTGTTGTCCGTCGAATTTGAAAATTAAGCGGACGTATGATAAAAATAAATAAATATTTAAGCATGGACAAGAAAAAGCCGGGATGAGCGATCTCCTTTACTATGACTGGTGTTCATAATGACGCTGCTGTCAAATTTATTTACTCTATGTTAACCACCGTCTCGTAAATTATTAGGAACTGAATATCTTGTTGTTAAATATGACTACAAATTTACTTGATTTGCATCGATCGACAAACTAAAAACAATCATATCTAACAAGTGGCTGCTACACTTGTATGAATTTTGTTACCTTTGGTAATTTTATAGATGAATATAGGTAATGAATATTATTGATTTAAATATTCTTAACATAAATCAAGTTAGTACAAATAATATGCATGAAAGACAAGTTTACGACAGGAATTAAATATGACATAACGAAAAATTAAATATTACGTTTTTTTTACAGAAAATGGTGACTATTTATTTAATAAACATTTATTTTCATTAAATACAAAAATTCAAAAATTTATTTCAAGTTGCGACAACTCAATTCTTTTAATCTGTGACTGCAGGCGACGCATGTCGTAGCAACACGTCGCCACACCAACAAAAAATTATAAACTTATCACTTCATAATGTCAAAAACTTCAGCGCAAAAGCGTAGAACGTTACATGTTGAAATCAAACTATTAATTATACTTGTGGCTCAAAAAACTCTAAAAAAAAAACCAGAAATCGTTCCACGATTTTACACTCAAACGTTTAAAATCAAGAAGTGACAAAGTAAAACCAGCATATTAATCTCATTAAACAAATTATTTATTGCTTTTTAGTACGTTACGTACATTTACACACTCGGAAAACCTGGAAATGTACTCACTTTATGATAAACTTACTCAGGTTTTTATGATAAATGAAAACTATCTACGCTCAAACCTTCCTCGTATTTGTATATTTAGTTATTTTAATTTACTTCAGAGAAATAATTGAAGCAACTCCAGATTAAACAAATGTAATAAAACCTTCACTTTTTTAGTAAAATAATTTTATTTTCGATAATAATATTTTACGTCGAAACAATGCCATGTCTAGATGTTATTCTTAACCAATGTCCTCCAAGCATTCGAATCTGGGGAAAGTTTGCGGGGTCCAGCTTCCCCGTTGTTCTAGTCTTGGGTCCTGGAGACAGCTCAAAGTTCCTCAGCAAATTGAAGACCATACACTTCACCTCTGTTATGGCAAATCGAGATCCTATAAATTATAAAATATAAACATATATGTAATAGGTACTATCACAGAAAAATTTAAATCTAAGATTGCCTAAGTCGATCCAAGATCACTTGATTAATAGCTGTTTTATCTAGAATGAACAGATATGAATAAACAGTGAACACATTTTGAATAAACAAAACAGAGTGTGCTTATTTTATAAATTTTTTTTCCGGGAGCGCCTCGTATCTCTGTCTGATTGAAAACCCAGCACATGAATTATACTGCATCTGACATCAGAAGTAGGATCTATTTTATTGCAACCAACATGTTTTTCTCTAAGTAATTTAGATTCAAGTAATTTAGATTGCAATTCTCCAAATTAGCTCATAGTGCACATTAAATTCTGCAACAAATGGACGGACAAATGAACATTTACACAAATCCTTTTAACTTCGGAATTCTACTCATGTTTCTTTTAACAATAAATCGATAAAACACATGTTGATCTTTTGAAACAACTACTCTTAACAATATAATCTAATTCGCTTAGTGTTTTTGCACAAAGATACTGACCGTTTGGCCGAGTGGTTAGACACCCTAACTGCAGAGCCAAAGGTCGCAGGTTCGATTCCCGCCCAGGACAAATATTTGTGCACATGAACATGTCTATTTGTTCCGTGTCTGGGTGTAAAATGTCTATATATTGATATTTTGTTAGCAATGTTTCCATGTGACGCGGTACAACGCTACCACGACGTCACATCCCTAAGATTGAGCAAGGATGAGTCAATATGGCGCGAACTGCAAGTGGCAATGATTGTAACGCATTTGTAATGTGGAATCATATATAATAAATATTGTTAATAACATCAAAATTATACAGTATTAATAATATGTATATATTATAAAGAATATTTAAGTATGTATATCAGTTGTTTCAATAAATATATCAATACAAGCATGCTCAGTTTGGTACTAGATGGCACTATGTGGAATGTCCAAATAATTATTATTATATTGAACGGCAGGTTTTGTAAATGATTGTTGCACAGAAGAACGTCTTAACATTACTATGTACCCAATGTATATTATTTATTCCTTACCTATACAGTTTCTAGGCCCCAGGCCAAAAGGTAGATACGTGAAAGGTTTGATTCTATGTTTGTTCTCGTCCGAGAATCGTTCAGGATCAAATTTCTGAGGCTCAGGGAAGTATTTGGGGTCGTAGTGAATCGCCCAAGTGGGTATAAATACTATCGTTCCTTTTTCCACCTGAAAATTGCGTAAAAAATAAAATCGTTCTCAAGACAATTTTCGTTATTGTCGAATTATATATTGTCTCAAAATTTTGTTTATGCATACGAACTTAAACTACAGTTAAACATACAACACACGCATAATAAACATACAAACAACAAAGTTAAGAATAATAATATTACTTTAAAGAAAAGTGTATTAGAAGGCAACTTAAAGTTTATGAAATCGGTGCCAAGTCATATTTTCCTCACATTTAAACAGGACCGATCTCGAGATATAGCCTATATTTAATAATAAAAAATCTGTCAAATCGGTTCATAATCGGTTGATATATCGAGTAACATACACAAACAAAAATTACAGTAGAAAATGCCAGCCTTCGAACGAAATCCTTTTTACCCGAACTAAGAAAAAGAAGGCTAAAAAATAAATAAAACAGATACAGCGTTATAACTCACTTGAATCGTTGTCTATATCTAATAAATGATGTTGATAAATTATTATAGATAGCCCTG
This sequence comes from Luffia ferchaultella, assembly GCA_949709985.1. Classification (NCBI taxonomy): domain Eukaryota; kingdom Metazoa; phylum Arthropoda; class Insecta; order Lepidoptera; family Psychidae; genus Luffia; species Luffia ferchaultella. The sequence continues at coordinate 2,180,700 of OX453245.1, read as the reverse complement.
TAACTCACATAAAAATCTTTTGTAGCATTCTTGTTTGGTTTCCCCAAGTTATAACGCTTCTGGCACACTCGATCCGTATTGGGTGGCGAAGGCCACTTTCTGAGACTCTCTAAATGTAAAAAAAAAATTGAAATATGCTTATCACAAACATAGCTGGAGCAAGCTAAACTTTTTGCTATTTTATGCTCTTTGAATATATTTTGCAAAAAACACTGTTGAGTGCCTATTCGTTAGAAATTAAAATCAGATGTAATTTTTGAATGCAGTATTATTGACATGGTTCTTTCTTATTTGAATCGATTAAATTTTGACGAGACAAAAAAATTTTTACTAGCCTTGCAAAAGTAGAACTTGCACACAGACATGTTGAATTATTTATGTAATTAACTTTCTCGATATTGTAATGCTTTATAAACGGTTTGTTGTTATTTTTTTTAGTTATCTTATTGTGTATTTGCTTCTGTTTTCTTAAAATTATATACAGTGAAGTGTAATGTAATGTGCAAAATAACAGCAGTATGTAAGGAATTCTGTACGAAATATAACTCGTATAACGAGTTTCTCTTCAAAGTAACACGAATTGCATTCACACCTGACAGCACCATGTCCATATATTTCATTTGGTTTAACTTGTCGTAGTCCATTTTTCCTTGATATTTCTCATAGTACTCGTCGACCTCTTGCTTGAGCTTTGTCTGAACATCTGGGTTCACCGCCAACTCGTGCAACATGAACACCATTGCCGTAGCCACAGTGTCAAAACCAGCAAAGAAGAATAACAGAGCCTGGGCGACTAAGTGATCGTCGTCCCAACCTGCAAAAAAAATTAGTACACTTATTGAAACTTTTTTACAAATCATAAAAAAACCTTATCTGAATTGAACATACTTTAATAGAAAAAAAATAAGTCACGCTTTATGTATAAGTTCTGGCGACTACCCATCAATACTTCAGTTTTAACACGAATCGCATTAGGTAGCGCATACTTAATACTTTTGAAACTAGTTTTTTTTTTTACTTAATTATTTCTGGTCTTCCTCTAGACAAGTTTGGTCCGGTTATTATTTTCGTTCCAGCCCCCATTTCATTTTTGACTGCGCTATCAATTGTAATCCTGAATACTTTCCCGTTCTCAACCCCAATTCAAATTTCGGAGAGGTCTCGATCTTGGTTACAAATTATTTTTTAAAAATTCAGCTTCCTACACGTCCTTTTCTTCTTTTTTATTTTTTCCCTTTTTATTTTTCATGCATATTTTCATAAAAACTCTAGTGAAGCGAAGCCTTGTCGGTAACGGAAGTTTTACAGAAAAATACCCCAAACCTGGCCGATGATTTTCAAATTTTCCACCATGCTTTATTTAACTTTATAACTCTTGAATAAGTATCTAAAATGTATTCAATATTCAATAAAGATAACTTTGTCTTGTTGACATCGGTTATACATACTAATAGCGGTTTTTCAAACTAGTCTATGCTAAGGCCAGATAGAATCTATTTAATAATGAAAGTCTAATTTAAAATCGGTTAAGTCGTTTTTGAGTCTTGCTCGATCACGCACGTCCACATACAAACCGCGGATTTTATATATGATTATATTACGAACAGATAAATATGTTATCCAACAGTGATATTTCTATTCAAAGAAAGTTTTGCGCGTTTAAAAATACATACATACAAACAGCAGCTTTCGTATGTTACAACTAGTTATATAAGCTACCAAATAAATAGTACAGTTTCATTTAAAGCGGTTAAGCCGCTGCTCTCGAGTTTATAATGTCTATATACACAAGTATTGGGTTTTACATAATAGTATGATTTGAATAGTGAAAGTACAACGAAAATCCAGTCATCCACACTGAGTGGGTCCTAAATGTGTAATAGGTCACACACCTACTGAAAGTTTATAATAAATCATTTCAAGATCCACTAGACAGAGTAATTTGCGAAACTTATACCAAAAATGGTTGAAAATTACTCTATTACCTCGTTTTATAGCGCTTTTGCCAATAGACGACTCTTCAACGGTTGCGAATCCTGCATCTTTTTCATCTTTTATATTCTCATGTTTCAGCGTACCTGTTATTTTAAACACAATTATATACGTTATTAAAATCAAATATAATTTCCTTGTTTTTACAAGGAAATACCAGCTTGCGTGTTGCCTTGCATCATATTTCGTTGCATTTGAGTTGTCAGGCTCTCGAATTAGTGTTTAGTGTTTAATGTTGAAAATAATCCTGTATTATATATTACTCAAACACCTTCACCGTTCAAATGAATTGTCTTGAGTTCAAAAGGAAATTGACTGACCGAATGGCTGAATGGTTAGAGACCCTAACTGCGGAGCTAAGGGTCCTCCGGATTCGATACCTGTCCGGAACAAATATGTGTGTACATACACACGACTATTTGTTCCGTGCCTGGATGTACAATATCTATATACGTATAATTATAACGACAACCGAATGGCCGAGTGGTTAGAGACTCTAACTGCGGAGCCAACGGTCGTGGGTTCGATTCCCACCCGGGACAAATATTTGTGTGCATAAACATGTTTATTTCGTTCCGGGTTTGGGTGTATAATATTTATCTATATTATTATATTATAAAAAAAAGTATTTAAGTATATGTATCAGTTGTCTAGTAACCCATAACACAAGCATAGTACTTGCTTACTTTGGGACTAGATGGCGCTGTGTGGGTTGTCCCATGTATTATTATTATTGTAATTCTATAGAATATCTGAGTATAATAATAATAATAATAACGTATACATGACAACAACGTCTAGGCCCCAAATTAAGCATTAGCTTGTGTTTTGGATACCAAGCGAAGACACCACATACATATAACAACCAAGACCCGGTACCAGTATCAATATTCATCATATAAATACTGATCCGATCTGGGATTCGAACCAGGGACCTCCAGCTTCGTAGACAGGGTCGCTACCCTGGTCGCTACCCGCTAGGCTAAGCGGTCGTCATGTAAATATATCAGTTGTCTAGTAACCTATAACACAAGCATAATACTTGCTTCGGGACTGAATGGCGCTGTGTAGGATTTTCCATGTATTATAATTTTAAATATGTCGGCAGGTACCAGGTGTTTTTATCATTAGACACAGAACATTGTGATAAATAAGACATAATTAGTTGAGCCGTTAATTAATTCTTACCTTTTTTAGCTTCTAGTAAGATTTGAATTACATCTGGTCTGAATATATTGTTGTCCTCTCTGTTTTTCATAGCAGTGAACACCACTTTTCTTAAATATTCTATGGCATCTTTAGAAAACAGGCTTACTTTGAAAAACTAAAAATTGTAATGAATTCTAATTAGCTTTTGGGTGAATGTCTAGACATAAAATTAATACGCTGGACGGCCATGCTTTCGTATCCAATATGAAAATTATAGATAGGCGTCTCCAAATGTAACACTTGTTGATTAGGAATTTTTTTCTTCTAAGTATCTACGAATATCACATCAAAATGATGCGAATTTGCAATTTTTTTCTTTTCTTGTCAACTTCTGTCTTTGTTTTTTTAGAAAAACAATATTGTATTGGGCGAGGCCTTTCACTAGTTTTTATTGCAAACGAAAACAGCTATGTTTCTCACCTTATTGAAAAAAGGAAAAGATATCATTAGAAACAATTTTAAAACTCGAAGTAATGTGAAATTAGTCAAATCATAGCCCATCTTATAAAACTCATTGTCTCTATCTGCTATGGAGTTCACTTGGAGTCCAAATGCGCAGGTCGCAACCACGTCGTTGGCGTAGCGAGTGAATAGATCTCTAACATCCACATCCAAATGACTACCTAAAAGAAATAATTTTCCATCAACAAATTATGCGCTTTTGCATTTTTCGGGAAAAAATGAAAAATATTTAAACAATACAGCGTGTTCGGAACGTAGTCCAAACTTATTGAGTACGTAGAGCTTACGGAATTAAACAAAAAGTTTCAAGTGAATAAATGGCGCAAACTAACGGTTACCGAGAAAAATATGTTTGAAGTTTAATTTTTTTATCACTTATCTTTTTTTAAAACTTTAAACGCTTTTTAAGTTTGGACTACGTTCAAGCGAACATACCCGGTATATTATAAACGTAATGTTCACTCACTTTTATTTTTTTTAAATTCAGAGTGTAAATATTCTATCAAGTTATTGTTGCAGTCCTGTATCAAAGGCACCATGCCTCTCAGTTTGGACCCCGTAAACGCGGGGCTCATCGTGGCACGCATGTCGCGCCATTTCTGACCTGCAATTAAAATTAAATTTTAATAAAACAAAATATCCGATTTCGTCTGAATTATCGTTTGTATTTAATACTATACACAGACTATGATGAATGAAAATGCTTGTAACATCTTTTTTTTTTTTTTTTTGTTAAACCAACCTTTTAGTCCAAATAGACTTTTAGAGAAAAAACGGTCGTCATCATTGCCAAATGAGCGGTGGTCCGTAAAATAATCGAAATCCTTGACACCAATTTGCTTCAATAGTTCTGGATCCCGTACCACCACCGTGGGTAACATAAACTCATAAATGCCTACGAACCTGTAATATCAATTAAATGCCAGTTCACAAACATATGTTTTAGTCTTAAATAACGAAAAACTCAGATGTTCCCCAGAAAATAAATATATAAAGGATAAAAGTAGCCTATGGCGCTCTTCAACTTATAAACTATATCTAAGCAAAAAATTATAGCGGTCCCGGTAGTAGTCCACGCGAGTGTAGCCGCGGGCGGAACGCTTTTATATTTATAAATTATACCCTATGTATTATTCTGATGTATAAGCTATATTATTGTAAAGTTTCATTGAAATGCATTCTGTAGTTCTTGCGTAAAAGAGTGACAAACATCCATACGTACAAACTTTTGTGCTTATAATATTAGTTAGGATGATCTCTGGTCCCACATAACTGATATTTACTATCGAGCCGGCATAGTAGGTATACCTAAATTTATATACTCATAAGAGTCAAGTTGTCTTATATTTTTAATTACATTATGAAAGAACCATAACATAAAATCATCTGCATTTTTCATGCCTGAGAAAGTCCCTTTTAAGATACGATGTCATATCAGATACCATGAAAACGTCCTAATGTGTAAACATATAAAACTTGATATAAAACAAATTATGTGCAATATAAACATAAAGTAAATTAATTTGACAGCAGCGTTTGGTTTTAATAGTCATAAATGTCACTTCACAGTATCGAAGTGACATTATACCATTTTGCGGGATTGAACACCGCACGCGGGGACCTCGCGCACTGAAACTCATCTTGCACTAGCTAGCTAGAGTATGAGTGGCTAGACGGCAAACGCAGAAGAGGGATTTTTTTAGAAGAGGGCCAATTTGTACTTTTATGGATATATATATATGTACTTATTTTACAAATCTATAAGACCGGTTGCAGTGCTCGATCGACCGTGTCGGTGCGTACATCAGTCGCGCTTGATATTTATATGAAAATTTATTAATTCGGCTCATCGATGATTCGGCTAGACTGACCGTACGCACGCATATATTACTAATTGCTACGTACTGCGTACATGGACCGTAGCGTTGGGTTGGTAGAGCGAGTACGGTCAGTCAGTCCGGTCAGTTTATTTATTGGTCAGGAGAGAACGAATGTTGCAAACTGACGGTCGGTTAATGCATATCGTCAGGACAGAACGTACACAATGACGGTCGGTGGAGTGCTGTAACCGGCCAATGTCTCTGCACACCAATTACACAAATTGTTTACTTGTCTTCAGGAAAAGCGAAATACAGTCGTTTCACGGTCTCAACTCCATGTTCCATTTTCAGAAGCGGCCTAGTCATATTACCCATGATGGGTACTGGTGTTATGTGATTGATTTCGTTGTTCTTGAAGTATGAGCACTTTTTGCGATAGTGCAGCCATATTATCGCAACTACTACGCACAGCCAGATGTATATAAACATGTTCTGTAAATAAAAACATTGAAATGATGCTCCTCTTGTCTGCTACATACAAACTCACGTGCATTTAACTTCAAGTATTTGTTATATAAAGTAATTCAGTTTATTTCTGAAGTTAAAAAAAAATTCAACATCTGAGCCGAACGAATGTAAACGGTTAAAAAATTACGAGGTTTAATAAAAAAGATAGGTACTGAAGATATTAATAAGATTAATAAGGTCAAGACAATTTAACACTAAAATATTTGTGTGAATGAACACGTCTATTTGTTCTGCGTCTGGGTGTAAAATATCTTTACATATATATAAATAGAAAGATAAATCAGTATCCTAAATTAGTAGTTTATTTAGAATTACAATTTTTATACTTGTCGTAGTAACTTCTAAACGAAAGTTCCGACACAAATATAAAAGAGGAATTTACATATACGTTATCAACCTTGATTGTGAAAATATTTAAGTGGATAAAGATTAATATCATATGAATGTCATCATATATTAATTCTAATCGTGTTTTGATTGATTAATTTGAACAAAAAAAAAACTGTTATTGTGGCGTAACTAAGTATAATAGACATGAATGTAGCCTCGCGGATTTATTTGTGGGTAATGATGACTCGATGAGTACTATAAACATATAGTAAATTATTTTATATGAGATCAATAATTTTCGCAACGCAAGTCAAATATAATTTTTATAGGCAAATTTTCAATACATTGCACTATTGTAATTTTCGTGAGGATCTCTAATTTCTTTATCTCGCTGATACTGTAGCTTTCTATAGGAAAAAAGAATTTTAAAAGCAGTTATGTAGTTTTTAAGTTTATGTTGTGTATGTACCACAAGAAGAAAGTACGTTTTTGTTTCTCATTACTTTGATGCACATACACATCAGTTTATCCTTTACAAACGAATATACAATAACAAATCTGTTCTCTTTAAATTTATAAAGATAAAATAAAAATTTGTTTATTATAATTACTAAGTTTAGAATATATACTTCTGTATGTATATCAGTTGTGTAGTACCCATAATACAAACTCTGTTTAATTTAAGAGTAGATGGCGTTATGTTGATATTTCAGGTATTATTATTTTTATTACTATTATTGAAAGGGCATCTCAGCTACCGCAATCCTTCAGTCTGTAGGTAATTCTTTTTTAAAAATGTAAGTATGCTTTGTATACCCTAGTAACCGGTGATAGATATCAGCAGTAAGAGAAAATATTCTAATATTAAAATATAGTTGAATTTGACGTATACTAGAACAACATTCAAACATTTATTTAACATACTGTAAAAGTAGTAAACAAATTACATTTCGTAACAAAAATTAGTAGGTACCTACTTACATCAAGTACTACAGACTTGTGAACTTCACTGTTTTTTTTTTTATTTGTGCACTCAGTTTTGTATCGTTAGTATATTTTACAACATACCATTTACAAACACGTCTCACGGTCCACTGGTTTCAAATCGATATCTTTAACTACTAATATTATTTAACATTATCAGTTTCGTGTTCTTTAGCTTAAACGTTCTTGTTATTTACGAATGAACGTCCATGACCGATAAAACTTTGTGATACACGGATATGAATATTATTTTATTCGAGTCGTTTGATAGCTTATTTAAATAAAAATATATCATTAACATTTTAATGTACGTTACGGAATTTACTGTAATATAGAAATAACTAAACAAAAGCTTTGCTTACTTGGCTTTGTTACCTAAATTATTATTTTTTAATCTAAACTGGTGATTTTCTTTTTAATTAGGAGGCCTTGTAAGTTGACTGTCGTCGACAAGACCTTCGACCACGATTGGATACAACGAGCGTGTACCTACATAGGTTAAATAAGGTAATTTTCGAAATTTTATTACAAACAAACTTGCAAACAAAAATAAAAAATAAAAATTTTATATGCCAGATAACACCTCAAAATTTAATTTTGTAGGTTTTCATATCATTTTCATTAAATCGTAACGCGTAGACGACATTTTTTACGACATAACATTTATTTTTACTGTACAAATTAAATAAATTTTAAGACCTTTTCTCAGATACTATTAATATACTATATGCCCCGTGAATTTAATTTTTCTGTGATTGGTACAGTTCCAATCAAATTTTATGGCGGATCCGAACATAGGCACAAGTCGCGTTGCAGTAACCAGTTTTAGGTGTAGCGGCACGCAGTGAAACGAGGGGTATATGCACGGGGTACATGAGCGTACCTGCACAAGTTCGCTTGTAGCGTTGTATTCCGATTCGCCATAAAATTTGAGGCGAACTATTTTCGCTACCAGTTTGCTAAAAAAACCTCTGAAAAATCTGATATTTCGTGCTTACCCAAAACCTAAACCCAAAAATTAAATTAAAAATTAAAAAAAAACCCCGACACAAAAAAACTAACCTTTAAAAAGTGTGAAATAATACAAGTTTCAAAATTTTTAAACTTTTATTTAGTTAAACTAATTCATGCCTGATCAGACAAAAAAATATTTTTCAAGTTTTTAGTTTTCATTTCGTTATTTAATATTCCTCATTCCCTTTCAATATGGTGAACATTATGCTATCAGTCAAATCCTTTCATTTGCTACCCAAATTGAAAAATTTGTAAAAAAAAAGTAATTTCCCATTTTCTAGTGGCGGCCATCTTGGATTTGAAACTTGTCATAGTGTATAGTATTCTACTAGTCAAGTCCTTTCATTTAATACCCATATAGATGAAGTAGTGAGAAAAATTTAATTCGCCATTTTGTGCCGGCGGCTATCTTGGATTTGAAATTTGTTAAAGTGTATAGTATTCTACTAGTCAAGCCCTTTTATTTGCTACTTATATTGAAAGATTTGTGAAAAAATATGTAATTCGCCATGTTGTGGTGGCGGCCATCTTGAACTGATTTTCATCAAACATAGCTAAGAACGCTCCTGACAAATTCATCTTTCATATAAAAAAATCTGCAACCAAATCGGTTTATCCGTTTGGGAGCTACGATGCCACGGACAGTTACAAAGATACACAGATACACATACACGCTAAATGAAATTTCGTAGACTTATTAGATAACTAGATTATGTATGACGATGCGTTAAAAAAATATCGAATATCTTAATTGGTTATTGAGGTTTGACCGGAAAAAATAATGTTTTTCGGTTTTCAGATCGCTACATCAGTAAGGACCCTTAAAATTAGTAAATCTTAGCGTGCTGATAGATTTTTTACATTTTGAACTTGGCGGTATATCTGTGAATAAACAAAGGCGCAGACGCCATTCGAGCAGGCTTTCATTCAAAATGCACATACTTTTATTTAATTTATTATTTAATTAGTGCGTTTTAGTAAAATCTCTCGAAACGGTTTTTGAATTACCATCATTTTATAAATACCTAATTTACCCACCAATTACAAAAATAACATAAACTGGATTGAAAGTATTGTTTGTCTTTTAGAGCACTATTCATGTAGTTTATGTCATTAATGTGTTTTTTGCCCGACTGGTAATTTAAACCATTTGGTCCTGTTATCAGCCTGACCGCTTTGTTGACTACTTCTTCGTATAATTCTAGAATTGATTGAGGTAGCAGAGCCATTCCTTTAGAATTCGATCCACGTATTCAAGCTTCAAATGTTATTAGTAAACTTTTTGCGTACCTCCAGTAGGTACTTGTTGGTTGCGTCAAGCACTAAATTATTAATTTTAACCAATTGTTATAAACATATATTGGTCAAAAATAACAATACGTTGACTTCGTATTGAAGAGGGCTATAATTTGTGCGCGCACCTGTCCAGACTACCTTAGCTAGTCATCGCTTTAAAAGATTATTAAACATACTGACATCTGCGATATAATACACCTGTTCTCACAGTAAGCATATGAGATGTCCTTAATTGTGTCCGAGTTGCTTTGTGAGTGTATTTGCAAATATAAGTATACTTATTCATAATGCATGATAGTGTATTATAAATTATTGTAACCACAATTACGTCAGCCGTGACGTATTCATGTAAGTATGCGTGCACTGTTTACGTATAAATTGAGGTATTTTTATGGCCTGTGATCGTCTATAAAATTACTAAATTGATTTGAGAGTAAAGTAATGATAACTCGATGATATTTAGCGAGTATTCGGATACGAATAGTTACGCCCTATTTAAATTGTACTTTCGTTTTCGGCAACTTATTTACCGTTATATGAGCGCAAAATAGGACATCGAACTATCGGGATGTTGTATAACAAACGCCGATGTTTTGGGGTAACTTTTGTTATTGTAATGAATAAGGTCATCTTGTTCCTTTTTATTACATTTGATTTAGTGGCTTTAAATTCGAATTTCCTGTATTGATCAGGGATAAGTTTATGAAAGTAAGTCGTTGCTTATATGTATTGTATTTTCGGTCGAAAACTGATTCGCCTAGTAATCCACTCAAACTTGGCCCTTAGGCTAACGGGACCTCGGGGTTTTATTAATAAATTGATAACAAAATCCCGACTTTGGGCCGATGTGCGTTTCTTTGAGAGACTGTCCGCTGTTCTTCAACGGGACGAAACTACGTTTTGTCACCTGAAGAACTTCACTTTCAGCGAGCGTTTTACTACAAACACTCGTCTCACGCAAATGAGCTTTATTTCACAACGCCCAAAAGGCGTCCCTGTGCACTTACTTTGAATGGAATTCCAAACGCAGTCCTCGAAAGAAAAACAATTTGGCGGTTTTCGAAGATTGGTTCAGCATAGATTTGCATACATGTGTTTTGGCTGGCCAGCCTTGACAATTTGTCATGCGGGGGGTGGTATCCACCTGCCCGAGTATTGTTTTGCGCAATAGGTATACATTTCATACGTGTGAGGGGTCGATTCCGACTGCCTCGTGATATGCGTTTTATGCAAATCGATCATGCAGGGCGTATTACGCCTACCTGCGTGTATATATATATCTCGAGGGGCCGTTGGCTGCCTCATTTGATCTTATGATAGTTGGCATATGTCTCGATGCTGTATATAGTTGTTTTGCAAGGGGTCTGTGACTGCCTCGCTTGATTTTATATGCAACTGTTGTCCGTCAGTATTTATCTGGCACTATATTAGTGAGAGGACTGACTTTACTTTATTAATATTTAAGTGAGACAGAAAATCTCTATTATTTCAACTCTGGACAAGATAGCAGCTGGAGTTAACTCAGCTAATTATATCGAGCAATATTTTGACTGTGAATTATCACCACTCATGTATTTAGTATATTTCCATCTAATACAATGTATTGTGCACATATTATTCAGAGCTTTGGTCAATAGAACAATGACTACTTTTAGCTTTGTGTTAAATCACTCTATTTATATAAATATATTGACAATATTAAATACCACACACGTGTATGTGCGCTAGTACCGAGTTCAGTCTAAATTAATTTAACACACCTTTGTGTTATACTTGTGATAAACAATTAGTTACATAGTTTCCTTTTGTATATGAAAGGAAATTGTATCCATTACACAAGTTTTGTATTTGTTGGCAAGATAATCGTATTGAGTTTAATACACACATTTGTGTGGATGGAAGGTAAAACATGCCCCAACCTCGCATGTCCTCGTGCCAACCAGACCATTTTATTTTTGAGCTGGCTCCGGTCAGAGTTCAGCCAGCAAGTCTAATTTCGTATTTACATTTGGTGAATTTACCTTTACTTCGTTAATGTTACTTTAAGATAAATAATTAATTGCAAAACAAATGGCCTCCTCTGACTCCATCAATTATTTATTTCTTTCTCAGTATTTACCAACAATAAAATTAATGGTACAAAAGTATTTATCTTTTATACAACACAGATTTATCAGTTATTATACTTTTTGGTCGGCAAACGAAATTAGACATTTAAATTTAATTCTAAGGGCATGACCTCGCAATACTAATTTCCTGAACTATTTGTATAACTGAATGTAAATTTAAAACTGGATATCTTTGTTTGAGGCATACCGCTATTCATCTCGCGACATTACAAGCTGCGACATAATATTAACTTTTAAAATATGAGGTAAGCAGCTTCTCTATTTTATAATTAAATCAAACCTCGATCAGACCTCAAGACAAAATTAACAAGGAACGAAACCTTAAATTTAACCGGCTGAAAATGTAGCCGGGCTCTTTACAATCAATCATAATAAATTTGGATATTAATCAATTCGGTTATCCAGCCACACGCACTCCCGATTCAAACGGTATAATATAGTAAATTTATTGTTTCGATACTCTTTGGTAGAATAAACTCAATTTAAGACAGATGTGCTATTATGAATTTGAATCGTAGTTACAATCTACTCTTTCGTGGTTTCGGGATGGTAAAATAATTAAATATCGAATATCCAAATGGAGTCAATAGTTGAAACAGTTATCTCTATAAAATAGAGTAAACAAATATTAATAAACTAAAATCTTTGCGCTTACCTTCAAAGCAGCTCAACTAGGTTAAATTCTCACCGAATCTGGGTACACGCCAACACACCTCGGCCTAGCTGCTTCCTCCGCTCCGTCACTCGGTCACCACCCGCTCGTCACAAGGGTTGAAAGCTCACTACTCGTCTGCGCCCGCGTCTCTCATTCTATATGCCTCCGCCTAACATGAAACCCTCTCCTATAAGTTCGCAAATCAGCACGCTCGTACCATTTTCGCCCTTATGCCTACATACTCAAAGTCTCATACCCCTAACCCTCAAACCGAAAGTTTGTGACTAAATTCCGTATTTTGACTAATTCGTTTTTCCTTAACGAGATGTCGCCACTAATATCGAAAATTCACTCGAGTAATTAGTATAATTTTATTTCTGTTTTGTACTTTACAGTTAATTGTTTGTAGGTGTAGTCGTCATATTTATAATAGTCGTAACACGAGTAAAACCCTCATTTACCGTAACTTAGTCACAAAGTGCGTCTCGGATACTTTACTTAAAATCCAAAACCAAGCCTGTAATTCAAATCTTGTTTGCATAGCGATAAGGTCGATATAAAACTTTCTCCTACAGGATTTTGTAAACAATACGGATTGATCAATATAAATGTATAGCGTGTAAATTCATTTCATATATAGTTCAATGTTTTACCAAAATTTTAAATCCACACAGCAGTTTTGTTTATGTAAAAGGTACATCTCGGCGTCTCTACCTGACACCGAAAAGCACCCTCGACCCTTGAACACAGATGCTCTGCACGTGATCAGTGCAACTTCGATCAGAAATCGTTTTACATCCCAACTTTCGCAACATACTAACTAACTGACCATTCGTACGAATCTGCTACGTTTACTGTAGATACCTGCCATGTATCATTCTTCGAAACTGATATTAGTAAAAGAAATTATTATCTAGCCTCAATCGACGATAACTCACTTCACGAATTTCGCATAGCAATTTATCCAAATTATTTTGTATCGTTCCCCGCAAGGGCGCAGTCTATTGTAGTTTCGGAGAATTACAAAAAAAATTTTGCCTTGCGCTCGGGTAAACTTGAGGTCCTTTCTTAACGACGCTTTGAGAGTGTTTATCGGAATTTTTGGCTCCAAACTACCATAAATCTCAAAACCAACTTTAGAGAATTGCGTTACACGCCTGTGCTACTTGACATAGCTCGCTTATCAACATCGACAAGTATAAAATCATAAATTTGATCTCTTAAGCGAAATCCGCCATAAGCACCTTTGGGCTTAATATCCAACATGTGAAAGCAACAAATTATCAAAATTATGAGTCCTAATACACCATATACAACTAGCGTCTTGCCCCGATTCTGTTTGCCTCAGTTTATGGTTATTTACAGTATAAATGTATGCTAGCTTATCTAAAATCAAATACATATATACCTAGCTTACACAGTTATCTATATACAATGCTGGGGCCACCTCAGTATTATGATTTTTTCCTAATTTGTATTTTTATTAATTTTTTGCTAGTGATTTAGCCATAAAAGTACGAATTGTCTAGAAGCCCTCGTCTGCGTTTACCGTCTAATCACTCATACTATAGCTAGCCGGTGTGTGATGGGGAGTTTTAGTCCGAGTTTCAGTGCGCAAAGTTCCCGCACGGCGCTCTTCACCCCCGAAAAATCCCCGCACACCGGTTTCGATCCCCCGTAAATGCGAAATGTCACTTCAATACCTGTGAACTGACATTTATGACTCTATTAAAACCAAACGCTGCTGTGAAATTAGTTTATGGATTAAGCAATAAAAATTTCTTATGTTTTAAATTATTGTGTTTATTTACGTATAAACTGACAAACGAATTAGGTTCCGATAAGGTGTCGTTTTGTCATATATAGTATAAATGATACTAAAATTGATCGACATTAAAAGTTCGCACCTTTCACTGCAAGCTGATGACGAATGAAAACTAGGTTTAACTTGTTACGCACACATCTACATCGAAACTAATACTTATACGAAATAATAATTATAAAATTTTTTTCAACGAGAAATTGTTAGAGAATCGAGAGCAAATTTTATAGATACATCGTGTCGTGCCAGATAAGAAAGTTTACTAACGACCAGAAGTGAAACTAATAAATTTTACCATTTTTAAAGACATTCATTTTTTTTCGTAAGTTAAATAAATAGCAACAACTTATAACCTATAAAGGTTAATTATTATAAAAAAAAATCGCGAAAATTTATGTCTTTAATACTAATATTTAGGTACCTACTTTAAATCTATCACAATTTTTTTAAATCGAAAATAAATTCTCATAAGTTGCTTATATAACCCCAATTTTTATTAATACATCATTTGTTAATGTATGTACAAGCTATTCATCACAAAACAAAAAGAAAATAGTATCAAAAATGACATGTACAATAAAAATATTATTACATTAGTAGGTATATTACTGTTAGATATTACTTGCTGTTGTACTTTACAAACATACATGAATTGGAGGAAAATTCAATATGACGGCAAATATACTATTAAGAAAAAATTTAAAAATAGATAATCTTTTGTACATACCTGTGCACCAGATGTGTACCGATCCACAATATCTAGTATCAAACAGTAGGTATTCAACACGTACACAAATTACAGTATTTATTTATACAGATAGGAGTTTTTCACCATCATTGTAACTTCTTCTCGGTATTAGGTATTCTTCAAAGATCCATTTAAAAAAATAAAATAGGTAAATAAAATTTTCCCCAAAAAGTTGTCAATACACGTTTTAACAATTCAAACATAAATACAGGAACAAACAAACAAACGATAGACGCCAGTAGTTTAATAAGGAACATTATGGCGCCGACGGTGGAGCAGCGGGCGGCGGCGGCGGCCGTTTACCCCCCTCCCTCTTGCCGATGCGATGCGACCCAATTTCTCAGTGCCCACCACACACGCCACGTGACTCTAAATCTCGAGTAGGTACCTACATAACAAATTGAAATGACACTGACACTGTAGTACAATATCACTACAATAAAAGGACAAATACACTCGGCTAGGCTAATATATTTACTCTATGATCACTACAGTGACTTTGATACTCAATAAATAAAAACCATAGCAGCTCTTTATGCCTCACTGCAGGGACGTAGGCTTCCCCTCGGGATGAGGGTGCTTGGAGCTTAATCTACCACGCTGCTCTAGTGCGGGTTGGTGGATTTTAACGACTGCCATCTAATGACGGTAACCAGGACCGACACGACGACTTAATGAGCCCTCTGAGGAACGGAGGCAGGGATAATTGTGTACTTCTGTCAGAAAAACTCATTGGTAAACTTACATGTCGGTTTCTGGGATCCCAACCACGACCTTCTCAACAAAAAAGACTATTTAGAAATAATAAACTTCGTAATTTAAACATTTATTAAATTACTGTTAAAATTATTGCGTCAAGGGGGTTTTGATTGAAATTTTAACATTAGGTTCAGACTAAAATTTATAACATACCTATCACTTTTTTGTCTAAAATTATAAACGAATATATAACTTTAAAAAGCTTTAAAAAAATAAGACTCGTATTGTCTTAGTTAGGTGTATTAAAAATTTTAAAAATTAAATACCTCTGTGATCTCGCCTGGACAGATGTTCATTATTTGCATTATCTTAGACTAAAATAAAGTCATAATAATGAAGTATTTTGTAAGTTTATGGTATTCAACTACTTTTTGCTTTTGTTTTTTACAGTAGAAAGAAGCGCAATAAGCTCAACCATTCAGATGATGTCACAAGGACAGTTTTAACGTCTAAAGTTAAAATTCGTAAATATAATAGATGTTTTTAAAGGTGGTTCTAAAACCTTATTTTGATAACCATCAGACCAACTTAAAAAGTATGGTCTAAGTACATAAGTTGAAAGATTTGGTTTGATTGTTCTATCGTATTTATTGTATTCAAGTAATTGCATCCTCAAAGAGAACAGCACAAGGTTTTTGCATTTTGATGGTCCAAAGCCAGGGAAAGTAGGAAGAAGAGACTTATATTTGTTATGAGAGACACGACGAGGCAGGCAGTGCAGACCGTGCAGCCGCCTAAACAAGCACTGTGTCAACAACAGCTCTTTGATAACTTTTTGGTGCACACATTTTGGTGAGTGGTACTAAAAAAACGGTCAAGTGCGTGTCAGGCCACGTGCATTTTAGGGTTCCGTTGTTGCCCGTCACAATATGCCGACTTAGAAGGAGCTTTTTGTTTAATACTATGAATATCGAACATATTGATTTTGTAAGTTGTCACTAACATGGAAACCTTAATTAGCTGTGATAATTTTTCTTTTTACTTCGTATGCTAACACCACCATTTTTTATGTAATAACAACCGTTTGCACTTTAAAGCCTAATATTTCGCAATCGGAACCCTGAATCGAAAAATAGTTTTCACACTCCAACAATTTTTTTTAAACAATCTATCTAAATATACCTACTTTACAATGTGGAGCAGATGAGAAAAAATCATCCCACTGTACGTGTAGGAGAGGTAACCTAAATTACAGCTTTCTAGTATTAACAATCTTATAGCTAAAATGCGGACAAACGTAAACTATAAGTGTTCCTTGTTAGCTACGGAACCCTAAAAACACGTATAACATTGGCCCAATAATACCCCACCGCAGGGACTTAGGCTTCCTCTCGGAATGACGGGGTTTAGAGTTTAACCCACCACACTGCTTCAGTGCGGGTTGGTGGATTGTAACTGGATTTAACATCGCTTAAACCAGGACCGACCGCTTAACATGCTTTCCGAGGCACAGAAGCAATGATAGTTACGTACATAAGTTAGAAAAAACTCATTGATACACGTCCTGGGATTCGAACCATGACGAAGAAGAAACGAGAAGCGAGCTCGCTACTACTCGACTATCACGTAAAAAACACCTATTTTATTATTTTAACCAAAGATAAAAATTTCAATGATGATGAAAAAATCTTCTGCACATTATTGATAATATTTCCTATTGTTCTATACTAATATGCAAACTTAGCATTAAAATATAAAAAACAAAAATTATCTATGTCTTTGTGTCTGAAAACAATTTTAATTAAAAGACAAATAAGATTTCAGTTTATATCTAATAAAATTATATGAAAATTTGTGTTGATCAGTGTTCGTGAAACGCATATTATTTTATCATATCTGCCATTTGCATACTTTATACTAGACTACATCATAGTTGTATGATCTCTAGCTTTTACTGAAAGCCAATGTCCACCCAACATACGATTTGCAATATACGATGGATCCAGTTCAGCAGGAATTCTAGTTCTGGGTCCTGGAGACAGTTCAAAGTTTCTCAGCAAGTCGAATACCATTGTTTTAATTTCAGTTATTGCGAAACGGGAACCTGTAAATATACGGTAAGTGACCGATTAGCCGAGTGGTTAAACACCCTAACTGCAGCTAAACGTCGCAGGTTCGATTCCCGCCTGGGTGTAAAATATGTACGTATTTATTATAAAGAATATTTAAATATGTATGTCAATTGTCTAGTACCTACCCATAATACAAGCATAATACTTGTTTACTTTTTGAGTAGATGGCGCTGTGTGGGATGTTACAGATATTATTGGAATAACTTATTAAGATTATTTTCGTTCAAAACTTATTGCAGGTTGTACTCACATAAATAATTTTAAAAATTTTCACCCCTTAGTTAAAAAGATAAAGGGGGGTATATCCCGCCCTATCAATCTATAATCCTAAAAAGTATCATTTTAGGATTCTAGAAGCGCGTTGCTCAATAATTACCTTAACTTAATAAACAAAGCATTCTGAAAATTCTAAATTACTTATATAATCCTGTCTATGATACCCCACACTTCAATGTAATTTATTTTTCGACCCCTTTTTCAGGCGACCTACCCCATAATTTTTTTTTCGTAATGTCACTACTGTATCGTATAAAGATACATAGATTACACGTATATCTGCCTATAAATTTCATCGATATAGCTCCAACAGGCCCAACAGTCTCCAGGTAAAATGGCTTTAAAGGACAGACAGCACGAAGTTACAAGGGTTCCGTTTTTTTTAATATTTGGCTACGGAACCCTTAAAGCAATATGATCGTACACGATGAGCTTGGACCAAAATTTTTAGCACATTGTTTTTATATTTTTTCCGAAAATATACATCAATATCATACGTGCTTCTTAAAATAAAAAAACAGTAAGTCTGTAATTTTCGTAGTAATTTTTTCCCAGAAATAGATTAGTAAAATATTCCTGTGACGTCATCTGGACAGATGTTTATCTTAGATTAAATAAAGTTGTAATATTTTTATTGATTTATACGGATTTTAATTTTATTTGACCTTACTGTGACCTTACTTCACAATATACATATTTTATTTTATTTAAGCAATAAATCCAACCAGATGAATTTTCATAAATATCAGGCAAATTCGTAAATCAGCTCAACTTTAAAATGTTGGTTTAAGCGCATTGAAAATATTTCTTACCGATGCAATTCCTCGGCCCAAGACCAAAGGGCAAGTACGTGAAAGGTTTGATCTTGTGTTTGTTTTCGTCCGAGAACCGCTCTGGATCGAATTTCTGCGGCTCCGGATAGTACTTGGGATCGTAGTGAATTGCCCAGACAGGTATAATGACCATGAAACCCTTTTCAACCTGAAAGTTGCCATACGTATGCTGAAATTACATCTTCACTTGACCGCTATAGTTTAGCGTCACTTTACCGAAAACTAGAAAACCAATGATTAGATATTAAAGTTTATCGTTTTAGGATGCAGTACATAAAAAAGAAAAAACCCTTACAGGATCATTTAGTTGTCCATCTGTCTCTCAAGAACCTTTTTGTCAGAAACGCATAGAAGTCTATCCAGTTGAAACGAATTTCAAATACCTACTTGGGTCGACAGACCTCGCAAGGGAGCTTTAAAAAACAAAGCTTTTAAATGAACGCGATCAAAAATACGGCCATTTATGCCGCATGTTTTGATCTTCGCAAATAAATGAAAACCTATAGGGTACTTCTCGTTGACCTGGAATCATGAATTGGCAAAAAGCAAGGTCTCACAGTACAAATGAAGAGATAAATCCGAAAATCGTTAATTAGTGATATGCAAAAAATAAGCTTTTACAAGCAAAACCTATTCTTTTTCAAAATCATTTCGCATTTAATCATAGTCATTGAGTGAATCACTTACATAAAAGTCTTTTGAAGCTTTTTCGTTAGGTTTTCCCAAGTTGTAACGCTTTTGACACACTCTATCATTGTTTGGCGGCCCGGGCCACTTCCTGAGACTTTCTGCATACATACAAAAAATATAATTTAATATAATATAAAAATACGTTTGTTTTTCGTAATAACACGAAATAGTAATTAATGTACTACCTAAAAAGTATCTGAACCGTGAACTCAATACTCACGACAATATTATATACAAAGAAAATGTATTTTGCTGAAGACCACGTCCCATGCTTCATGTTTTGAAAATCTCATACAAACTATGTTATTTGACACTTAACATTTTCTATATTCATATACATGAATATGTTACATCAATTATGAGCCAACAGCCCATAGCCCTTCTGAAGTTATATATGGGAATACCATTTGATAATTCATTTCAAAACAGTCATCCACGCTCTGTGTTGGCTAAAGGAATGTTACCAGAATATATTTTAAGGATCTGACCCCTTACAAGTTCAAATCGGCGACCTCAATGCAATCGATGAAGTATTCCAGTCACATGTGCATTATTTTCAGCAATCGACCAATTATGCAACAAAAATCTTATTCGCTCATTTTTGAATTTGTCAAACCAGCGGCCTAAATTCTAGGTGTACTTTGGAACACACCAATTTCTTTCTGATTAGACCAATACACACACGTCATAATTTGTGAAGACAATCAAATGGCAAAACGCCGCCTTAACCACTGTTAGTTCTAAAGCTATGAAAACTCTGACATTATCCAAAACTCTGCCAGTAGAACCACCCGCCTAAGACATAAGTCTTCTTCTAAAAGATTCGTATTTTGCAATATAAATAATTTTGGTTAACTTTTATTAAGTTCATTCGTTCTACTGCGACAAGACGGAACTGTAAACACGATAACCTTCTAATGTTAAGCAAATCAGTCAGACACCTCAGACAGCACATCTGTTTTCATACAAATTCAGCTAAAGATATCAATATCTATTAATTCATCTATCGTCCCTTATATACCCTTATAGTCCTTTATGTAAACTAAGAAAATCATTATTCTCTCCTATTTGTGTAGTCAGACAAAAACGAAAATTAAATAAAACCCAGACCTGTGAGCACCATGTCCAAGTACTTCATTTGATTTATATTGTCATAGTTGATTTTTCCCTGGTACTTCTCATAGCATTCGTCAATCTCTCGTCTTAGTTTGGTCTGTACTTCCGGGTTCACCGCTAGTTCGTACAATAGAAACGTCATTGATGTAGATACAGTATCGAAGCCGGCAGCGAAAAATATCAGAGCTTGTGAGACTAAATCGTCGTCGTCCCAAACTAAAATACATAATATTTACATGTTAATTAGTAAATACAATAAAATTATTAGTTATCTGACTAAGTTGACTGACTGAGTGACTTGAATACGTCTATATGTGTTTAAACTATTTGAAACACCTTAATTTACCTCGTTTCATAGTGCCTTTACCGATGGATGATTCTTCGACAGTCGCAAAACCTGCGTTGTCTTCTTCTTTCTCGTTCTCGCGTTTCAGAGTACCTGATGATGTAAATTCACATATTTGCAAACAAGTTTGTAAACATTATCATACTGGTACTGAATAATTTGAACATCAATCATAATGATCAGTGAAAGACTACTTAAATAAATATCAAAAGATAATTTGCACCTTTCTTAGCTTCCATCAGTATTTGTATAATGTCTGGCCTGAATATCTTGTTTTCGTCTCTGTTTTTCATCGTACTCAAAATTAGATGCCTAAAATATCCCATTGTTTCTTTTGAAAAGAAACTCCCTCTAACGATCTGAAAATAAAATAAATATGCTATTCAAATATTCTGCTACATCTACTCAGTAAATACAATTATATTTTCATTTTGCGAATAAATAAATAAATGTTTTACATAACCTTTTTGATGAAAGGGATATACATTATCAGGAACAGTTCTAAAATCTGACGCAATTTTACATTTGTTAACTCATAACCCCTCTTATAAAACTCATTATCTCTTTCCAATATGGAGTTCACTTTAAGTCCAAAAGCACAGGTTGCGATCACGTCGTTAGTGTATCTTGTGAATAGATCTCTGGTGTCCACTTCCAAAGACCCATCTGAAAAAAAAAAACACTTTGATAGTAATATGACTGTGCAATTTACGTACAATTAATGACTGACCAATTGATGTAGTGACCTCGACTGGAGACCCAAAGGTCGCAATTTTGATCACCGCTCGGGACAAATATTTGTGTGCATGAACATGTCTATTTGTTTCGTGTCTGGATATAATATATATAATATGTAAGTGTTATTCAAAAACGAATAATACTTAAGAATATCTATGTCTGTATATCTATATTGTTTAGTACCCATAGTACAAGTTCTGCTTAATTTGGGACTAGATGACTATATGTGACATGTCTCAGATTTATTAAATTAATTTTAATTATTACCTTATCACAGTCATATGAAAGTCATTCCTCGACTAAGAAACTGAAAACGATTTGTCAGTAGTTGTGATTTTGAGTAGGTACCGTATCAAATTGTTTTAATTATCTAATGTATAAGTGGATCCATAAAACATGACTTGCCCGTGGACCAACCAGCGTTGTCCAACCAGTTGGTCCACGGGCAAGTCATGCCATAAAAATGCTTGTTGACATTATTTATTATTCGTATTTTTGGGCAGCAATCTGTTAAAAAAGCTTTCATAACTTTGTTTTTTGGGAATAAACATTTCATTTACCCCTTCAAGATATTAAAAAACATTATAAGGCAAAAATAATGATTTAGAATTTTCGTCATCTTACTTACTTTTATTTATTTTAAGTTCAGAGTTTAAATATTCTATCAAATTGCTGCTGCACTCTTGAATGAAAGGCACCATGCCTCTCAGCTTGGACCCTGTGAACGCGGGACTCAACGTGGAACGCATTTCACGCCATTTCTGACCTGTTTAAGTATTTCAAATTTACTGTAGTAACTATTTTTAAATTGAAATACTGTATGTAACAGCAAATAAAAAACACACACAAATAAACTTTCACGTAATTAGGGTCCTGTATTCGACGGAGCCGAACGGTTCCTATTAACGTCGTCACAACGCCTGCCTGTCTGTCTGCCTCAGCTCGTAAGAAGTGAAAAGCGATTTATAAAATCCAAATATTGTATTGTAATTTTAATATAATGTAAATTTTTAGGAGGCCCACGTGGTTCGTGTCATCGGGAAATGCTCCGTAGGATATGACATAAATATTTATCACATTTAAATCACAATTAAGAGGTTGCAAAGTGATTGATTTATGTGTTATTTTATAATCAGATATATTTTTTGAACCGTCTAACTCCTCGGCCTTAGTCAACCCTCAGGTGACGCTACCGAAACGTGTCAAGCAATTTTCTCATTGAATTTATTACCTACACTAGATTTTTTTTTCCTGATTAACGCTCATCACGTCTTCATCTTAAACGCTTATCCTCCACTTGCCCTATCATCACGAATAAGAGTTTCGGCGTTTATACTAACTAAATATGTGATAACTTACTAGGGAATATAATAATAATAACCGTTTAATAATATTTGAAAGCAAATAGCGCAAAGCGGACCAGAGCGCACTGTATGCTGTCCACGATATTCAAAAGTAATGCCACTGCACGTTTATCATTAAACATTAAATTTGTTTCACCATACTATGTTCTGAACCTGGCAAGTACTTGTGCGTCTTAAAAATAAGTAAATTTTTTTGTAAACTGTTGATATTTAATATGGGTCATAATGTATATATATTTCTGACCAGAATCAAATATGTTTTATTTTGTAAAAATGCTTTTTTATATTTTTTGTTAAAAAATATTAAATGCTGTCAATTTAGACACCATCAACCCATTAATGCCCCACTGCAGGGGCTTAGGCTTCCCCTTGGGATGAGGGGGCTTGGAGCTTACTCAACCACACTATTCCAGTGCGGGTTGGTGAATTTTAAAGACTGCCATCTATTGATGGCAGCATCCGAGACCTAAAGGTTAACGTGCTCTCTGAGGAACAGAGTCAGTGATAGTTATGTACATAAATTAGAAAAATCTCATTGGTAAAATGCATGTCCTGGGATTCGAACCACGGCCTTCTAAACAAGAAGTGGGCTCACTACCACTCGGCTATCACGACATTAGCATACCTATAAAATCAATTCAGTTAGCATACCTAAAGGTAACAGTTATTTCATCTTCAGTTAAATTGAAAATTACCTACGAATTTCTAACCTTGGTTTTCGTCAAGAAACAATATTCTATGTTACGTTTTAATCTTTGAAAAGCTCGAGTGAAACAAACTTAATCTATGGTTAACCTGACGAGAAAGTCATTAAAATAACATTATTTTAATTTTAACAGTAAATGAAACAACTCGCTCTAAGCTGAAGTGCTGAACCGGTATTTTAAAAGCAGTTTTAGTAAGTTAAAATTTTAATCTAAACTTGAAACAAATTTTTAAAAACCAAATAAACTAAAATCGTTTCTAACCTTTTAGTGCTAACAGATTTTTTGACAAAAAAGGGTCGTCGACATTACCAAAGGAACGGCGGTTAGTAAAATGGTCGAAATCTTTGACAGTGATGAGGCGCAACAGCTCTGGATCACGTATCATCACCGTAGGTAATAAAAATTCATAGAAACCAACGAACCTGTGATAAAAATTATTTAACTAATCATCAATCATTATCAGTTAATTGTCTCTGTTAATCAAATGGGTTGTGACCTTCAATCTGACCAAATATGGTTAATGTGTGGTGATTAGGTAAACGAGTATTAGAGCACACCAATGGCTTGATTATTATAGTAGAAAATTCTTAATTCTACGCCTCATCAACAACATCTTGGACTGATTTTTCGGTCATACTACTTATATCATACCAAACAAAAATACGCATATACTAATAAACGGATAATCTTGGATAAATCTAAATGTTCACAAAATAATCACAACAATATACTCACTTCTCTTCGGGAAAAGCAAAATACAATTTTTTTATACTTTCGACACCATGTTCCAGTTTCAATATGGTCCTGGTTATATTACCCAGAATGAATGTAGGTGGTAAGTGCTCGATTTGTTTTTCCTTGAAATAAGAGTATTTTTTACGCAGATATAGCCATAACGCAGCGACAGCCACGCAAAGCCAGATATACAAAAACATTTTCTGAAAAATAAATACAGTCATTTCCCATCTGTTTCCAATTTGTACATGCCAACATATTCGAATATAACCGAAAAATTCCAACATCGGATATTCACGATAACATATAAATCAATAGTTTTTATACACTCTTATCAAACTATAGTGCAAAATCCCGATTTATTTTTTCTTTTCCGAGGTGAAATATTGTTCATATACTATAACAGTACATTATGATGCAAGTACGGTAAGCTGCATATTATAGTCGAGGTGTTTATAGGCACGAGGCTAAGCCGAGTGCTTATAATAAACCGATGACTGTAATAGCCAGCTTACTGAGTACGAGCATCATACGACTTTTTTCAATACATTTGCGATTAAAATTAGGTAGATACTACAAATGTAATAATAGCGGGAGCTATGGGCGCGAGCGGGCTGCTTTTCGCGGTTTGCGCATGCGTTAGAAACAGAATGCTCGTTTATGATTTGTGTATAGTAAAAAGGCCTAGTACTGTAAAATACAACATTATAGTACAAGTTTCGATGTCATAAAAATCGTATTTATAGCAAAAGTATTGAAAAATATATTAATAACAATACTAAGGAGGATTGGTACCCCAAACTCGGTCCAGGTTATTTTTAGTTAAAATTGTAATTTTTTTTTGATAGAACAACTCTTTTCCCATATACATACGTGTAATTGCTAAGGTATATTCCGATATCAACTTAATTTTTACTCGAACTGTTAATTTTGTATATTATTCTGTAATCACTTTTATTTTTATATTTGAAAATTACTTTAAAATTTTAATTAAAAAATAACCTGGATCGAATTTAGGGTGCCAACCCCCCTTAGTAATGTTTATTAATATAGCTTTCCGCCGGCGGCTTCGCCTGCGTAGACTACACAGTTGTACCAGGACAGTTAAAGAGACGCGACACTCCAGTACATTGTGACACTTTTTAGAATATTGTGAAACTTAACTACCTAAGAAATCTAATTACCTAATTTCATCAAAATCCATTTAGCCATTTTAGCATGAAAAATAGTTATCCCACAGGTCGGTCTCAAAATCGGTCAGCCGTCTTATAGATTAACGGGAACAGACAGACAGACTAACAGACAAAACGATTTTATATAAAAAATTATATATTATATATGTATAACAAAAAGGTGGAATAAACAGACAGACAGACTACCACACGGCCTTACCTATATCCCTCCTGATAAACTATTTTTAATGTCTGCATAGTTTCATTGAAATCGGTTGACCTTTTAGGAGCTTAAAAAGTAGTGTAAGTCACTCATCACACACTTCTTTTCACGTCTGCGATGTAGCATTAAAATAAATTTAGCCGTTTTGCAGTTTAGCTCGAACAGACAGACAAACGAAAAGTCTTGTATGTCACTTCGGACAATCTTTTTATCATTTCTGTGAAGTTTCATTAAAATCGGTTCAGCCAATTCGGGGATCAGTTCGAACAAACTGACGGATGGACATACAGACAGATAGACGAAAAGTAGCGTATGTCACTCCTAATAATCTTTCTATCGTATCTGCGAAGTTTCCGTGAAATCGGTTCAGCAGTTTCGGAGATTACCTGTAGCAGACAGACAGATACTACAATTTTATTAATATAGAGATTTTATATATTATAAACGATATTTCTCCTAGGAAAAGAATGAGGGGTTTACAAGACAGATTGCGATCAGATAGACAGAGGACAGAGAGACATACAAAAAGCAGCCTATGTCATCCCCAAGAATACCTTCTGTACATCTGCAAAGTTTCATTGAAATCGGTTCAGCCGTTTAGAAGATTATCCGGAACAGACAAACAGACAGACACTAAAATTTTATTAATATAGAGATTTTATATTTTATGAACGATATTTCCCCTAGGAAAAGAATGAGGGGTATACAAGATAGATTGCGATCTTGGACTAGTAATGTGTGAATCATTTAATGTTCGTGATTAGAGCAACATAAAATAACTGCAAAGGTTTTAGATGCCAAATTGGGTCTTACTGATCAAACTTCGAAGTAATTTTTCGTGACTTTGAATACATAGATTCAAATCCAAAAAGTTTTTGTTCAAGATAAGATGTTTACACACACTTATTAAAAGTCAAAGTGAATTGATTAGGTACCGGTTCAAAAACTAGAAGGAGAAGAACCGGCAAGAAACTCCTCCCTGTTTATTTATTTATTGGTATTTTATTTTGTAGTATAGATCCCTTATCAGAGTATGGTATAATATTGGTGATTGGAAAAAACAAGCATTAATAACATGGATTTTTGCCATTATCCAACAAAAATAGTCGTCGGCTTGATAGTTTTTCCCACAGGTTTTGCCACTCATTTCAGTATTTATTCCTTCCTTACAGTTAAATATAATCTTAAGTATCTACTGAACACAATAATTTTATTTTATCTCTTTGGATACTTTCCTGTCAAAAGTCTACCTAATTGTTTTAGATTCTGTCTTTGATTAGTTATACCACGAATGCAAATAAATATACTGTTGGTTATGATAAGATATCTACTTACTTGATATAATTACTATTCTAGATTTCAAATTGCAATTTAACTCTTTTTTAGCTCAATCAGACACTAAATTTAATTTTTCCTCATGCGTTCTTTTAGCACAAAACCGCCTGCAAACACGTCTCACAACTCACTGATTTGAACGACTTGGTAGCGTATCTATACTATAATATAGTATATATATAGACGATAATTTTCCGGTATTAGTATTTTTATCTTCAATTTTGTTTATCGTCTTTCATAGTCGTTGGTAATTAAGTTATTCAATGAATTAATCATTTCTAAGCTTTGTTACTCGGACAAAGTTACAGTTCAGTGAAAAATTTTACTCACTCGACGACAGGAATGTTACATAGATTTTCCTCCACTCATTCAAATTGTAAACACGGTTTCAGCTAGTTAATTTGAAAATTGATTTACTTAAAATTGGGAAATGCTCACTTGTTAGAAAAAAAATTCTCGACAGAAGTGAAACTTTGTAGAAAATCTCACGTTTACCAATATACGAGATATTTGTAAGTCGTGCGTTTTTTTTTAAAGTTATCTTCCGCAGGCGCGTTGGGGTGATTGTTTTCAATGGAAAATATAGTGTGATAGACATTGTGAATAGTTTCGTTTTTGCTCTAGAAATGAAACTATAATCTTAAACAAATGGCAGTCTCATCTCATCAAGGGCAATCTTGAAAACTTACCTTTTTTGAAATAGTCGAGTGGCATATCGTTTTTTTTTATTGTATAATGTGTAAAATGACGTTCACAATGGCGACTGACGATTGCCTCAAAGATCGCAGGTTCGAAAATTTCAAAATGGTGAGAATAAAACATTTTTTTGGACTTGAAGAAAGCATAGTGCTTATCTCGACAAAAGTTATTTTAAAACCTCGATGCCGTTTTTACAGACTTATCTATAACTCTATATGTACCCCCACATACCGATCTATGAATTCGTTCAATAGAGAAAAAATGCTGGCCGTTTAGTTCGAGAACCAAAGTTATCATATATGAGAATTGAATGTATTTGAGCGACATGGTGAAAAAGGGAGACGGGCGGGAAGAGCGTATGGCACACGCGATTGATCACCTACCTACATGTTTGTGTTGTGTCTAGGTCTTTGGGTATTATCCATGGAGTACATAAATTTGTCAGCTTCGTTTGGTTTTAATACAGTCAATAACATCACTTCACAGTATCGAAAATGTCAGACACAATTTCGCGGGGGTGAAGACCGCCGCTCGGTAATCTAGCGGACTGAAACAGGCTATCGTGTGCCAGCTAGCTAGAGTATGAGTGGTTAGACGGTAAGCGCAGAAGAGGGCTTCTAGTCAATTTTTATGGTACCTATTACCTGTCACAACTTTTACACACAAGTTACATTATACTAATATTGAATGAACGAAAAAAAACGATAAAAAAAATTTAAGTTAATTAAATTGGAAAAATTTGTCAACTTCTAGTCGTTGAAATAAGCCAACGTGCGCCTTCTAGTCGGCTACAATCATTTAAATTGATGAATTTAATTTCAATGAAATGGTGCAATGCAATCATTCTCAGCTTACATTTTTAAGAACACAGTGAGGTATATATTAACATTATTAATAAATAAATAAATAATAAATAATTTATTTAGGAACTATAAAAAAATCACAAACTGTTTAAAACCTAAAAACTAAAACATTTTATTCTCTTTAATTTTCTCAATAACAGAGGCTATTTTATTTTATTTATTAATTTAACTTTTTATTTATTTATTTAATTTTCACAGCAAATTTTCTTGGTGTGATTCTAAGCCAGTGCCCTCCCAGCAAGCGAACAGTAACACACGATAAGTCCAGTTTAGCGGGCACAGTAGTCTTGGGTCCTGGAGATAGTTCGAAATTCCTTAGCAGGTCGAACGCCATAGTCTTTATCTCAGTAAGAGCGAAACGGGAACCTATGAAACATATAGTAAAATTGTTTTAGTGTATTCGGTGACGCCAATTTTGCAAAAAGAAGTTAAAAAAAAGTAATTGATCATCGTCAAATTACTTCACCAAATGCTGTCCTCATTTTTAATTTTTTAACCAGCCATGAATACATTTGGCTTTGGCGACAAGTCTTGGGACAAGGTATATTTATTTGTTTAATTGTGTATTTGTATATTTTTCTTTGGCACCAGATTTCCATCTCATTGAGTAACCAATACACAAAAGGTGCAAAAACTTATTCTATCTTATTATAGATATTACTATAAATTTAATTAATGACAAGAAACTAATACCAGGAATGTTGATGTACGAAAAATGTTTGAAGTAGAGAATAAAAGCCCACAAAATTAAGACGATTTGAACTCGCGTAGAAAGATTTCCGTGCCATATAATTATAATCCATCAAATTACCCGTGTTTTTTCAAGTGACCCGAATAGCAAGAATTTGTACTGGACACCTTCATAAGAAAACGCTAATATAGTAAATACTGGACCAACTGATATTATTAGACCTCAATGATATTATATTAAACAACACATTTGACTCATCCAGGGGGAGGCTTAGATTCCTGCAGTGGGGCGTTGATGGGCTGATGGTATGGTAAGTACACTCATTCGACACTCACCCAAAAATCTGTCAAACTCTTATCGTGTGATCTTCCCAAATTATAACGCTTTTTACACACTCGATCAGCGGCGAAACCCGGAGGCCATTTTCTTAAACTCTCTGCAAATATAACATAACATGCTTACAACAACAGAAACTATAGAAACATATGATGAAAATGACTATAATTCGGTATACGAATGTAAGTGTAATAATTATTTATTTGTAAATAAAAGCCGTTTGTGTCAAGACTTATCTTCATGTGATATATGTAGCACCCAATACGAAAGCCACACATACAACTTACTTTCATCCGACCGAACGTAGCCGTGGAAACAAAAGAATCTAAAATGAAATTAACCTTTCTAGACGACGACCTTATAGACCATAGACTGGAAAAACTTTTTAACACAAAAATTAGACCGACGAAAAAACTAAAAAGCAAAAAATAATAAACCTTTTTTATTATTTAACCTTAGAAAACTAAGTTCTTAAACTAATGTATTTTTACCCAAGTAATTTTCTGTCAGCGCCAAACAAGCCTTCAAGTTTCACAGAGTCTTTAAATTTAAGGTAATTTAATTCATTGATTGTTTGGCGCTTACTCGAAATTACTTAGATATAAGTACATTAGTTTAAGAACTTAGTTTCTAAGGTTACATTATAAAAAGGTTATTTAGTTTTTTCGCCAGTTTAAATTTTTGTAACAAGTTTTTATTTTATAATTATTTGGGGTAATAATCTACTAATGATCATTTTTTTATTACTATTTAATTAGCTACCTTTATGCATGGTCATATATTACAATCAGTGAGTGAACAATAAATCATCCCTTGTTTTCCTACCCTTAAGGTTGGAATTTTTTTGTTAAATTTATATCGGACCAACTACAAGATATAATCTTTTAGTAAAAAAGAATTATCAAAATCGGACTACTCTGCAAAAAGTTATTATTAATATTATTAGTAATTTTTTTTAATTTATATGGGACCAATTTTGGGATATACACTTTCTAAGTATTTCAGAAATGTAATTATCTTAACCAACGTAGACTTGACAACAGCCCATTATTTTTTTTTTAAATCTTTTTCTAGTGGAAAAATGACAAATCATTGAAACCTGATATGACATTGTCCAAATATCGCATTTGATTTAACTTTTCGTAGTCCATTGTCCCCTGGTATTTCTCGTGGCACTCGTCAATCTCTTGTCTTAGCTTAGTCTGGATATCAGGGTTTATTGCCAGTTCGTACATCATGAACATCATCGTTGTAGCCACAGTGTCGAAACCAGCAAAGAAAAACAGCAATGCTTGTGCTACTAACGCTTCATCACTCCATACTGGAACGTCAAAGGAAAGTAATTCATTTATTTTTTTTATTAATAAAAACATAAATAATACTTTCCTACTGTTATTACTACAACAACTATCTTAAATAGTAAATAAATAATTCGAAAATTCTATGAAACCAGATTTCAAAATAACTTTTTACAATAACTGCCATGAAATAATCGTCTATGACCAAAAGTTGTTGAAAGTTATAATCATTATCAACATCGTAAATTTTAATTGATTATTTTAATTAAAAGGTTAAACATCGTCTTTACTAGTAATTTAACACAAAATTACCTTGTTTTATAGCACCTTTCCCAATGGCCGACTCTTCAACTGTAGCAAACCCTGCGTCTATAGCATCCTTTATGCCCTCATGCTTCAAAATACCTGTTTTTTTATAATACATAGATATATAAAACATACTAAATATCATCTCATGATAAATATAGGTACGTGACAAGTTAGACAGACCGATTGGTCGAGTGGTTAGAGACCCTAACTGCAGAACCAAAGGTCACGGGTTCGATTCCCACTCGATACAAATATTTGTGTGCATGAACATGTCTATTTGTTCCGTGTCTGGATGTAAATTATCTACATGGTTTTTTTTTTCTATTCCACCAGCCCATTATGCCTCACTGCAAGAGCTTAGGCCTCCCTTCAGAGTGAGGGGATTTTGGAGCTTATTCCACCACGCTGCTTCAGTGCGAGTTGGTGGATTTTAACGACTACCACCCGTTTATGGCACCCGGGATCGACAGCTTAACGTACTCTCCGAGGAAAGGAGTCAATGATAGTTATGTACTTAACGAAGAAAAACTCATTGGTGCACGCCCAGATTCGAACCACAGCCACATGGCCTTATAGATTTGAAACAGGTTCGCTGCGCTCGGGCTATCAATCAATACTACATATCATCAATACTACATCTACATAGTATACTATAAAAAATATTGAAGTATGTATATCCGTCGTCTAGTACCTATATTACAGGCTTTGCTTAGTTTCGAACTAGATGGCACTGTGTGAGATGTTCTAGGTAGATAATATTATTATAAAGTTTATTCATTTAAAATTCCACAGTTCACCTTTTTTAGCTTCTAACATGATCTGTATCAAGTCCGGTCTGAATGTGTTGTTCTCGTTTCTATATTTCATAGCGCTCAAAAATGTTTCTTTGAAAAAATCTGTGGCTTCTTTTGACACGATACCCATATGTAAAATCTGGAAATCAAAATTATTTGTAATAGGTACATTACGTATACTAAAATAACAAATTGCCTGTTTACCTATAACCAATAGGTATACCTTTATTCTTATAAATTTTTATCTTAGTATTTTTTTAAATATAATAATGTCTGTTACAATTTATTATACACTAGCTTTCCGCCCGCGGCTTCGCTCGCGTGGACTACACAGTTGTACCGTTGTACCGGGAGAATAAAAGGAACACGACGCTCAAAAACATTGTAATACTTTCTAGAACATTCTGAAACTTAACTACCTAAGAAATCTTTACACCTAATTTCATAAAAATCCATTTAGCCATTTTAGGATGAAGAATAGCTGTTCCACAAGTCAGGCCCAAAATCAGTCAGCCGTTTTGGAGATTAACCAGAACAGGCAGACTAACAGACACTTCGATTTTTTATATGTATAAAGAAAATGTTTTTCACTCCTGATAACGCCCTCTTTATGTTTACAAAATTTCAGTAAACTCGGATCAGCCGTTTTTACGATTAGCTCTAGCAAACAAACGCACAGACAAAAACCAACTTATGTCATTCCTGATAACCTCCTTTTTATGTCTGCAAAGATTCACAGAAATGGTTTAGTCGTTTTGGAGATTAGCCGGAACAAAAAGACAGACAGACAAACACATGGACAAAAAGTAATCTATATTACCCGTGACAACTTATTTTTAATGTCTACATAGTTTCATTAAAATGTTTAAAAGTTTAGCTCGGACATATATATAGACAGACAGACAGATAGACAAATAAAAAGTGCCGTCTGACATTCGTCACATCCGTTTTTTTACGTCTGCGAAGTTTCATTAAAATTGGTTTAAAGACGGTCAGTAGACAGAGAGACGGCCAGACTGACAAACAAAAAGTATTGTATGTAACTTCTGACAATCTTCTAATCACATCTGTGAAGTTTTATTGAAATCAGTTCATCTCTTTCGGATATCAGTTTGAACAAACAGACGAACGGACAGACAAACAAACAAAAAGTATTGTATGTCACTTCTGACAATCTTTTAATCACATCTTTGAAAGTTTCACTTAAATAAGTTCAGTTCGGAGATCAGCTCGAACAAACAGACGGTCCGACAGACAGACAGATAAACAAAAAGTATTCTATGTCACTCCTGATATTCTTTTTATTATAAATGTGAAGTTTCATCGAAATTGATTCAGCCGTTCTAGAGATCGGCTCAAACATACAGACAGACGAACAGATAGACAAACAAAAAGTAGTCTATGTCATCCCCTGTACATGTGCAAAGTTTCATTGAAATCGGTTCAGCCGTTTCGGAGATTACCCGGAACTGACAGACAGTCACTACAATATTATTAATATAGAGATTTTATATATTATGAACGATATTTCGCCTAAAAAAAGAATGAGGGGTTTACAAGATAGGTAGAAAGAAAAGGATAGAAAAAAGAATATTTAAGTATGTATATCAGTTGTCTAGTAACCAATAATACAAGCATAATACTTGCTTACTTTGGGACTAGATGGCGCTGTGTTCATCCTAGTTTGGAACTAGATGGCCGTATGTAAGATGTTCAGGTATTTTTAAATAACATTTTCCCTTTTCATATATCAAAGAAGTGTTAGGAATACATCTTTAAAATTGTATTTAATTGATTTGTCTGATAACAATAAATACACGATATGTTAGTATTGAGAATTACAATTTCCCAAAGTAAGACAAGATACCAGCGATTACAGCGCAGCGTCACGTGCAAAAAAAGCTTTGTCTTCTCCACTTCGTTGTGTTCTCGTAAAAATGTTTTCGTGTATAAATCACCTTATTTAGAAATGGAATGAACATGGTTAAGATCAATTTTATGGCCTGAGCAACTGTGAAGTTGGTCAATTTGTAACCCATCTTATAAAAATGATTGTCCTTATCCGCTATGGAGTTCACTTTGAGTCCAAAAGCGCAGGATGCAATCACGTCATTGGCATATCGCGTGAACAGATCGTTGGCATCCACGTCCAAGTAACCATCTGAAAGTGAAAAGCCCATGAAAATATACGGTGAAAATTGTTGAAAGACAAACGAATAGTTCTATCCGTGGATCATACAGTTGGAAGGTGGCGACACTTATCTAAACAATTGTTACCCAAAAAAATTCAAACCATGGCAATCTATATTTGTTCCGTGTCTGGATGTAATATATCTGTATAGGTATATATTATAAAAAATATTTAAATATGTATGTCAATTGTCTAGTACCCTTAATACAAGCATACACACTTGCTTACTTTGGGACTAGATGGCACTGTTTGAGACATCCTAAATGTTATTATTATTTTATTTTCAATTGGTATAACGTCGCCACAGTTAAACAGTTCATTGTTATCTATAGTTCGTTTTACGTATATCAATTTGTCGTCAACTTAATTTCAGGGATTTCAACCATAAATTTTATACGACTTTGTTACATAGTATATACCGCGGTTACAGAATCGAACTAGCATACTACACTTTTCAAGTTATTTAATATTTCACTAAAAAAATCAATAATTTTTTTTTATTATGAATAATTACAATTTTTGGAATACATTTCATTTGAAGGTTTTTTTGTTTTACTTTGATGCGAAATAATATTTACTGTAACTGTACTGTAACGATTTACTCTGCTTTATATATATCACTGTAAAGTAAAAATCACAGAGGTAAAAAAACCCATTAGTTTATAATCCGTCTAGTGAGATTGTGAACTATTTACGAGGTGGTTTTAGGAAAATCACAATTCCTTGAGGCTTTTGGGTGGCTCGTCGTTGCTCCGCTCCGCTTAGCTCCTCGCATCGACGTAATCAAAACCTAACCTACCCTAGTAGATTGCAAATTTTAGTGTCTGTTCACAATCTATCAACAGTTTACAATCTGACGGTGACATATACAGACATTAAGAAGTATAAACATGAGAAACAAGTTTTACATACCTTCATTCTTCTTAAGTTCTGACTCTAAATGTTCTATCAAGGTGTTACTGCAGTCCTGTATCAAAGGCACCATACCTCTCAGTTTGGACCCTGTGAACGCAGGACTTAAGGTGGAACGCATGTCGCGCCATTTCTGACCTAAAAATATTGCGGAAATCAAAAGTAATAATTTTATCGAAATAGTATGGAAAAAATATTTAGGAGTTAAATAGTCGTCGGTTTTATTGTGTTTGATATTTTGAGTAAAAGTAACGCTGTTCGCGACGGCGAGCCGACAGCCGAGCTACAAATCGTCGATAGTAGATAGCATTGAAACAATGAAATGTTAGAGATCGAATAGAATGATAGTTATGTAATATGTAAGGTTAAAAACTGCAGAAATCGAATAAAGATGGGCTATAGTTGTGTTTTCCTTCCCGCCAACCCTTAGTACTTGCTGAAAAATAGGGAAAAACCGTGGAAAGTTCACCCAGCGAGGGAAATCGGTTCTCGTTAGAGTACTGCCGCGGAGACGTGCCAAACGGCCAATCGGAGCTCTCCATGTGGTACTGCCTTCCGAGCGTGCCTAATTCTCGGTGGCTCTCGTTTGGTCTTGCCCTCGGAGGGTACCAAAATTAGCTGAAAGAGCTCTGATTGGTCAACTGAAAACGGGCGCGAAAAGCGTGAGAACGCGCCAAAATCTCCGCGGGAAAACAGTACCTAACGAGCACATAAGAAATTATGTACAAACAACGTATAAAAAGGGCGGACGATCCACGGTATAGGCATTCAGTCTGCTCTGAGCGTTCGCCCCGCGCGGACGTTTCACTGTGCGCCCGCTGCCCACTCGGTTTGTCGACTAGTTAGGCCGCCTTTTGGCTTCCCGACTTCTTGATATTCGTGTCGTGGTCATCGCTACGGCACTTGTGCCGATAGCATTTTCAAGTTATAGTGAAAAGCTAGTGTTTATTCCGCCGCCGCGTAAACCACCAGCTTTTAGGGCCGATATCGTCGCCGCAACTAGCCCCCCGCCCCGCGGCGACGCTACCGTCAACGCTACCGTCACCGTTTCTATTAGTGAGTAATTCGTTTTACCGCTTATAGTTCCGGTGAAGTCGTGGAAACAGGCCGGGCCGCGACATCACCGACCGCTCAGGTCGGGTGTTACGTTACACACGATCTGTGGCCGCTTTCACTTACCTACGTCGCCCGTGTGACGTCAGGTATTCTTAGAATCACTCACCGTGCGCCGCCTCGCCTCGCCCATTGTTCTCGCGACCTTTGTGCCCTATTGTTGGTACCAGGTACGGACCGACACCTGTTTATCAGTAAGTCCTATTTCATTTAATTTCATTTAATTATTTTGTTTTCATTTTACCTTCAAATAATTTAAATTTCATTTTAAATATTAAATTTTTAATATTATTTTTGTATTATATGTAGTCATACTACCTTTTAATTAATATAATGGAGGGCCGCCTCCAGGTGATGGAGGCTCGCTTCCGGGACCTGGAGAGCAACCTATTAGCTTTTCTCAACGAAACGGGTCAAAAAGAGGAATTTAAATCCTTTCTCAAGCGCCGCGCCGCTCCGCTGCCCGATTCGCCCGCGTCCCCGGACCCACCACAACTAGACGACAATGACGTCACTTATGACGAATCACTAGTGCCCGACGCGATGGAGGTTTCCGAGGCCCCTCAGGCCGCCTCAAAGCGCCCATTGAACGTTGATGATAACTCGTCTGACTCGGAAGCAGACGAGTTTCAAAAAGACCCGGCTGCAGTCCGCCGCGAACGAAAGAAGGCGCGCCGCCTCGCTCGAAACGCCGCGCTCCCGCCCTCTCCCAACCCCGCGCCCGCGAGCGCGACCACCCCTGCCTCCATGCCTACCGCATCTCAAGCGGCCGCCACACCCCACTCTCTGCCCGCCCCAGCGCCCTCTGCGCCCACCGCTCATAAGCCCATCCCTCCCCCCGCTGGCAAATCACCGCCTCCCATTATCTTGAGGGACAAAAGTAAATGGACCCACGTGTCCTCAGTCTGTGGCGCTCGCCACATTAGCTATAATAAAGCCGTGAACACCACGGAAGGAATTCGCATCACCCTCAGTGATAGCGAATCCTATAGAGCCCTGTCTCGCTTCCTCATTGAAGCGAAAATTCAATTTCATACGTTCGCGCTTGCTGAAGAGCGCAAATTAAAGGTCGTGCTTCGCGGTATTCCCGACGAAGTTGACGACAATGTAATTCTGGAGGACCTTAAGTCCCAAAACTTCCCCGTCGTGGCAGTCCACCGCCTACATAGGCGCGATGGCTCTTCTCTGGGCCTAGTACTTGTCATTTTGGAAAAAAATGAGACCAGCAGGCTTATTTTCCAAAATAATATCCGCGTCGCTGGTCTCTCTGGCATACGGGCCGAACCTCCTCTCCGTCGCGGCGGCCCCGGTCAATGTCACCGCTGTCAACTTTATGGCCACGCATCTATCAACTGCAACGCGAACCCGCGTTGCGTGAAATGCCTCACACCACACTTCACGTCAGAGTGCCCACGTGATAAGTCAAAGGACGGACCACCCGCGTGTGTCCTATGTAATCAAACCGGCCACACGGCTAACTATAGAGGATGCCCTAAAGCACCTAAATTTTCACCGCCGCCAGTGCGTCGTCAACCCGCACAAAGGCAATGGGCCCCGGCGGTCCACAACACGACCCATTTCCCGGCGCTCATTCAACGGCGCCCGCATTTTAACGGCCCTCTCGCTCCCACGACCGCTCGCCCCGCCGCGCCCGCGACGGCGTGGGGACCTAAATCAACGGCGGCGGCCACCTCGGCTGCTCGTACCACCGGGCCCGTGCCCAACAAACCTCTAAAAGATGCGAGCTCGTTCCTCGCGAATTTAAATATTATTAAAGCGGCGATAGCCGAAGTTTCTGAAGATGACGTCGCCGCGCTGGCTTCAGAAATTTCGAACAGTAAAAACATTAAGGACAAAATGACTGCCCTTAGTCGTTACCCTAACGTTGTCAAATCCCTTTATTAAATTTTAATTCACTAACTAAATCATATTAATTAATTTAATTAAACGTATTTTATTCCAATGGGTGCACCCGTGTGCGCACTAGGCACTCGCGCTGGACGACATAAACCGAGTTCGGTCTCGATTATGTCGTTCAACGCGCGTGGCCTTAACACAAATTTTATTGAGTTAGGTGAATGTGCGTCTGAGAACACCGTAGATATCATATTAGTCCAGGAAACCTTTTTATCAAATAAAAGGCCCAGGGCCTGCAAAATTAAAAATTATAATTTACTTAGAACGGACCGCGAACGCGGAAGGGGCGGGGGTACAGCGGTGTACTTTAAACGCTCGCTGTATTGTTGCCCTATCGACGCGCCCTCTCTTATTAACGTAGAGGCGACAGTGTGCAGATTGGCTATGACCGGTCACGGGACCCTTATCATAGCCTCTGTGTACCTGCCGCCGACTAGTGAGTTGCTCCGGAGCGACATAGAAGCTCTTCTCGCCCTTGGAGATTCCGTTCTCTTATTCGGCGATCTTAATAGTAAACACACAGATTGGAACTGTGTGGCCACCAATATGAACGGCCGCAGGCTATCGGTCCTAGCCGAGGCCCTTAATTTAGACATAATCGCGCCACTTACACCGACGCGATTTCCCGATAATAATACTCATCATCCAGAAATTC
The DNA here is from genome assembly GCA_949709985.1 of Luffia ferchaultella. Lineage (NCBI taxonomy): Eukaryota > Metazoa > Arthropoda > Insecta > Lepidoptera > Psychidae > Luffia > Luffia ferchaultella. Next base: position 2,141,567 of record OX453245.1, on the reverse strand, counting down.
TGGATTTCGCAGTTCTTAAAAACGTGGCGCTGAAACTGAGTTCTATCGAGACGCTTCACGCCCTGAGCTCAGATCACCGGCCCGTTCTCATGAAATTGGGTACACCGGAAAATCCGCCGGAGGACCCCAAATTCATCACCGACTGGGATAAAGTCCAAGCCGCGCTCCAAAAAATCGATACCCCCGATCTTAATAAAATCCCATCGGAAATTAATTCCAATAATGATATAGATTTAGCTATAGGGGCTCTTACTGAGCACGTTCAAAAAGTGATCGCGGACTGCTCGCGGAAGGCGCCGGCGGCTAAACCCCGCCTGAACCTGCCGCCTGACGTGCGCGAACTCATAAGAGTCAAAAACGTTGCTCTGCGCCGCGCGAGCGCATATCCCACGCCCGAATATAGGTCACGAGCGCGCGCCCTCCAACGCCGTGTGAGAGCGCGCATAAGTGAGTTACGTAACGAACAGTGGAACGAGCTTATGGAAGGCATTAAGCCAACCCATAAGGCCTACTGGAGTGTCGCCAAAGCGCTCCGTTTAGACGGACACGCCGCGTCCCCCCCACTTAAGAAACCAGATAGCTCCCTCGCGTTCGACGATAACGAAAAAGCTGACTGTCTTGCAGATAGTCTTGACGCCCAATGTTCAACCAGCACACTTCCGTGCGACCCCTCTCACGTAGCCTACGTCGAAAACGACGTACGCAATCACGCGGCCCGTCCGCCCTCAGCGGACCTTCCCCCAGTCACTTGTGAGGAAATTAGTAAACATATTAAGGAGCTTAAAAACAAAAAAGCTCCGGGTCTCGATGGCATCAATAACAAAGCACTCAAATGCTTTTCTTTTCCATTAGTCGCCCTTCTGGCAACCATTTTCAACACTTGCTTCAAAAACTGCTACTTTCCACCGATCTGGAAGGAAGCCGTCGTAATCGGCATTCCTAAGCCAGGCAAACCTCGAGATCTTCCCACCAGTTACAGACCCATAAGCCTCCTCAAGGTTATGGGCAAACTCTACGAAAAAGTTTTAAAGACTCGTCTCTGCGATCATTTATTTGGAAAGGGACTAATTATAGACGAGCAATTTGGCTTTCGTCCCCGACACTCTTGCCCTCAACAAGCTCTCCGCTTAGTTGAATACATTTCTTCCGGTTTCAAACGGAAAGATAAAACCGTAGCAGTATTTTTCGACGTAGCCAAAGCTTTTGACAAAGTTTGGCATGCAGGCTTAATATACAAGCTGCATAAACTTGAAGTCCCAGATAGATTAGTTTTTATAATCCAAGACTATCTCACCGACCGACAATTCGTCTATAAACACGAGAAATCACTCTCAACGCGGAAAACGTTAAAAGCTGGAGTCCCGCAAGGCTCCACTCTCAGCCCGATACTGTACTCAGCGTATACCAACGATATTCCGTTGCCGCGCAACGGAGTCCAATTAGCACTGTTCGCCGACGACACAGTGCTCTATTTTCGCGCGCGCGTTAACAGTCATATCGCTCCTAGATTACAGTCCTCTATAGACGAACTCACGCAGTGGTTTCGCCTATGGAGGATTGAAATAAATCCGGACAAGTCCGCGGCCATCTGTTTTCGCCATTCCAAAGCGAAAGACCCCTCACTCCTCCCAAAAAACATAGATTCACTTAAAATGTCCGGTGTCAACATTCCGTGGCAACATAGTTATAAATATTTAGGTATTACGCTTGACAAGCATCTGCACTTTCGCGATCATGTCAAACGTGTTAGCAAACTTGCCAAATTTTATATGGCCCGCCTGTCCTGTATGATAGGTAGCCGTAGTAAGATGTCGATGCGCAACAAGCGCACACTCTATGCGATGGCTATCAGACCGGTCATGACTTATGCATGCCCGGTCTTCGCTTACGCCAAAGAATCGATACTTAAACCGCTACAGGTCATACAGAACAGAATCTGTAGAAGAGCAGTAGATTCTCCTTGGTACGTTCGAAATAGTATACTTCACAGCGATTTCGACTTACCAACTCTTTCAAAATACATGAAGGACGCGTCAGAGCGCTTCTTCGCCGCTGCGGTCGCGCACCCCAACCCGCTACTTTCGGCAGCGGCCTCTTACGAGCCCCCGCCCGCCACCCACTTTCTCAGACGTCCACGGAATGCACTAACAGATCCTCCTGACGATCTCACCACCGAGGTTGAGAGTCTCAGGAATGCAGGCAGATCAGACCTTCAGTCTGACATAGGCGAACAGTACTTAGCGCCAGATATTACCTAGTTAACGTAGCAAATCTGTTCGAATGGCATCTGAGCCTTGTTTGTTCACAGTCGGGCCGTCCAGCTCGAACTGCCCTCCATTGCCGAATTTTTAATTCTTAATTTTAATTTTAATCATAAGCCTACGAGACGGCACCCTTAAGGCACCGCCCGCCAATAGGCACTAACGCACCGAAGCATCCTCAATGCGTCCGGTCGTCGTTCATGTCAAATCCTATACGCTCTCCGGAGTATAGGTTGAGGAGTCGTTTAGCCGGTCGGGCTGCACCTTCTGTGTAGAAATCCCAACCCGGCACTATCTGCGCGGTAGGTCGGGCGCGCAGATGTCTGTAAGCAGATTCGGCCCTCACTAAACAAAAAAAAAAAAAAAAAAAAAAAAAAAAAAAAAAAAAAAAAAAAAAAAAAACAAAAAAAAAAAAAAAAAAACGGTTTGTCGACTAGTTAGGCCGCCTTTTGGCTTCCCGACTTCTTGATATTCGTGTCGTGGTCATCGCTACGGTACTTGTGCCGATAGCATTTTCAAGTTATAGTGAAAAGCTAGTGTTTATTCCGCCGCCGCGTAAACCACCAGCTTTTAGGGCCGATATCGTCGCCGCAACTAGCCCCCCGCCCCGCGGCGACGCTACCGTCACCGTTTTTATTAGTGAGTAATCCGTTTACCGCTTATAGTTCCGGTGAAGTCGTGGAAACAGGCCGGGCCGCGACATCACCGACCGCACAGGTCGGGTGTTCCGTTACACACGATCTGTGGCCGCTTTCACTTACCTACGTCGCCCGTGTGACGTCAGGTATTCTTAGAATCACTCACCGTGCGCCGCCTCGCCTCGCCTTTGTTCTCACGACCTTTGTGCTCTACCTGCCGGCCGGTAAGCGGCCCATTGTTTTGTACCAGGTACGGACCGACACCTGTTGTCTTTCAGTAAGTCCTATTCATTTCATTTCATTTATTACTTTGCTATTCTGTATTTTATTTCAAACAACATCTCAGCTAATATTTGCTTTTTAAATTTATTTTAAATATTACAATTTTTTTTTTTTTTTCAAAACTATCCTTTATGTAGTCGTACTACTTGTCAACTTACAAAATGGAATTTCGCCTCCAGGCCATGGAAGATCGCTTCCGTAACCTGGAGAGCAACCTTCTAGCTTTCCTTAACGAAACGGGTCAAAAGGAGGAATTTAACTCCTTTCTTAAGCGCCGCGCCGCTCCGCTGCCCGATTCGCCCGCGTCCCCGGACCCACCACAATTAGACGACAATGACGTCACTTACGACAATTCTCTAGTGCCCGACGCGATGGAGGTTTCTGAGGCCCCTCAGGCCGCCTCAAAGCGCCCATTGAACCTTGATGATAACTCGTCTGACTCGGAAGCAAAAGAGTTTCAAAAAGACCCGGCTGCAGTCCGCCGCGAACGGAAGAAAGGGCGCCGCTTCGCTCGAAACGCCGCGCTTCCGCCCTCTCCCAACCCCGCGCCCGCGAGCGCAACCACCCCTGCCTCCGCGCCTACCGCATCTAAAGCGGCCGCCACACCTCACTCTCTGCCCGCCACAGCGCCCTCTGCGCCCACCGCTCATAAGCCCATCTCTCCCCCCGTTGGCAAATCACCGCCTCCCATTATCTTGAGGGACAAAAGTAAATGGACCCACGTGTCCTCAGTCTGTGGCGCTCGCCACATTAGCTATAATAAAGCCGTGAACACCACGGAAGGAATTCGCATCACCCTCAGTGATAGCGAATCATATAGAGCCCTGTCTCGCTTCCTCATAGAAGCAAAAATCCAATTTCATACTTTCGCGCTCGCAGAAGAGCGCAAGCTTAAGGTGGTACTTCGCGGCATACCCGACGAAGTCGATGACCAAACCATACTCCAGGACCTTCAGTCCCAAGAACTGCCCGTAATCTCGGTCCACCGCCTACATAGGCGTGATGGATCTTCGCTAGGTTTGATTCTAGTGATTTTGGAAAAAAATGATTTAGGTAAATTAATTCTTCAAAAAAACATTAAAGTAGCCGGTCTCTCTGGCATCCGAGCCGAAACTCCTCGCCGTCGCGGGGGCCCCGGTCAATGTCACCGCTGTCAACTTTATGGCCACGCATCTGTCAACTGCAACGCGAACCCGCGTTGCGTGAAATGCCTCATACCACACTTCACGTCGGAGTGCCCGCGTGATAAGTCAAAGGACGGGCCACCCGCGTGTGTCCTGTGTAATCAAACCGGCCACACGGCTAACTATAGAGGATGCCCTAAAGCACCTAAATTTTCACCGCCGCCAGTGCGTCGTCAACCCGCACAAAGGCAATGGGCTCCAGCAGTCCACAACACTACCCATTTCCCGGCGCTTATCCAAAGGCGCCCGTACCACAGCGGCCCTACTGCTCCCCCGACCCTCCGCCCCGCCGCACCTGCGACGGCGTGGGGACCTAAATCAACGGTGGCGGCCACCTCGGCTGCTCGTACCACCGGGCCCGTGCCCAACAAACCCCTAAAAGATGCGAGCTCGTTCCTCGCGAATTTAAATATTATTAAAGCGGCCATAGCCGAAGTTTCTGAAGATGACGTCGCCGCGCTGGCTTCAGAAATTTCGAACAGTAAAAACATTAAGGACAAAATGACTGCTCTTAGTCGTTACCCTAACGTTGTCAAATCCCTTTATTAAATTTTAATTCACTAACTAAATCATATTAATTAATTTAATTAAACGTATTTTATTCCAATGGGTGCACCCGTGTGCGCACTAGGCACTCGCGCTGGACGACATAAGCCGAGATCGATCTCGCTTCTGTCGTTCAACGCGCGCGGCCTTTCAAATAACCATATCGAGTTAGGCGAATGTGCGTCTGAGTACAGCGTAGATATCATTTTAGTTCAGGAAACCTTTTTATCAAACAAAAGGCCCAGGGCCTGTAAAATCAATAATTATAACTTACTAAGAACGGACCGTGAACGCGGAAGGGGCGGTGGCACCGCAGTGTATTTTAAACGCTCGCTGTACTGCTGCCCCATCGAAACGCCTACTCTCATAAATATAGAAGCTACAGCGTGCAGATTGTCTATGACCGGTCACGGGACCGTCATCATAGTCTCTGTTTACCTGCCTCCCACTAGTGAGTTGCTCCGGAGCGACATAGAAGCCCTCCTCGCCCTAGGAGACTCAGTGATCCTATTCGGCGACCTTAATTGCAAACACACAGATTGGAACTGTGTCATCTCCAATATTAACGGCCGCAGGCTTTCGGTCCTAGCTGAGGCCTTAGATTTAGACTTGATCGCGCCCCTCTCACCGACGCGGTTTCCAGACAATGACTCCCACCGACCAGACATTCTGGACATAGCGTTACTTAAGAACGTGGCGCTGAAACTGAGCTCTATAGAGACGCTTCACGCTCTGAGCTCAGATCACCGCCCCGTCCTTATAAAACTGGGCTCGCCGGAAAGTCCGCCGTGGGAACCTATTCTTATCACCGATTGGGACAAAGTGTCATCCGAGTTCCAAAAAATCGATACTCCCGCATTAAACCGAATCCCATCTGATTTAAATTCTAACAACGATGTAGATTTAGCAATAGGGGCTCTTACGGAGCACGTTCAAAAAGTGATCGCGGACTGCTCGCGGAAGGCTCCGGCGGCTAAACCCCGTTTGAACCTGCCGCCCGAAGTACGCGAACTCATAAGAGTCAAAAACGTTGCCCTGCGCCGCGCGAGCGCATACCCCACGCCCGAATATAGGTCACGAGCGCGCGCCCTCCAACGCCGTGTGAGGGAGCGCATCAGTGAATTACGTAACGAACAGTGGGACCAACTTATGGAAGGCATTAAGCCAACCCATAAGGCCTACTGGAGTGTCACTAAAGCGCTCCGTTTAGACGGATACGCCGCGTCTCCCCCGCTTAGGAAGCCTGATAGCACCCTCGCGTTCGACGACAACGAGAAAGCTGACTGTTTGGCAGATAGTCTTGATTCTCAATGTTCACCCAGCACACTTGAGTGCGATCCCATTCACGTAGCCCACGTCGAAAACGACGTGCGCAACCGCGCGACCCGTCCGCCCTCAGCAGACCTACCACCTGTCACATGTGACGAAATTAGCCAACATATCAAAGAGCTTAAAAACAGAAAAGCTCCAGGTCTCGATGGTATCAATAACAAAGCATTCAAACGCTTTTCCTTCCCCTTAGTCGCCCTTCTGGCAGCCATTTTCAACACTTGTTTTAAAAACTGCTACTTCCCACCGACCTGGAAAGAAGCTGTCGTAATCGGCATCCCTAAACCAGGCAAACCTCGAGACCTTCCCACCAGCTACAGACCCATTAGCCTCCTAAAGGTGATGGGCAAATTATACGAAAAAGTTTTAAAGACTCGTCTCAGCGACCATTTAATTGGAAAAGGACTAATAATCGACGAGCAATTTGGATTCCGCCCCCGGCACTCTTGCCCTCAACAGGCTCTCCGCCTAGTTGAATACATTTCTTCCGGTTTCAAACGGAAAGATAAAACCGTAGCAGTATTTTTCGATGTTGCCAAAGCTTTTGACAAAGTTTGGCATGCTGGCTTAATATATAAGCTGCATAAACTGGAAGTTCCCGACAGATTAGTATTCATTATTCAAGACTACCTCACCGACCGACATTTCGTATTCCGTCACGAAAAATCCATTTCAACGCGCAAAACGTTAAAAGCAGGAGTTCCGCAAGGCTCCACGCTCAGCCCACTATTGTACTCAGCGTACACGAATGACATCCCGTTGCCGCGCAACGGAGTCCAACTAGCACTGTTCGCCGACGACACAGTGCTTTATCTGCGCGCGCGAACAAACGGACTAATCGCCTCACTATTACAATCCTCCATAGACGAACTTACGCGGTGGTTTCGCCTATGGAGGATCGAAATTAACCCTGAGAAATCCGCGGCCGTTTGCTTTCGCTATTCCAAAGCGAAAAGCCCAGAGTTAGTCTCCCCCAATATTGCTACACTTCGAATGGCCGACGTCAACATTCCGTGGCAACATAGTTACAAATACTTAGGTATTACGCTTGACAAGCATCTGCACTTTCGCGATCATGTCAAGCGTGTTTGCAAAACAGCCAAATTCTACTTGGCTCGTTTATCCAGTATGATTGGTAGCCGCAGTAAGCTATCGATGCGCAACAAGCGCACTCTTTACGTAATGGCCATCAGACCTGTCATGACTTATGCATGCCCGGTCTTTGCATACGCCAATCAAACGATACTTAAGCCGCTACAAATCATACAGAACAAATTCTGTAGAAGAGCCGTAGGTTCTCCATGGTACGTTCGAAACAGTCTGCTTCACAGCGATTTCGACTTACCAACCATCTCCAAATACATGAAGGACGCGTCAGAGCGTTTTTTCACCGCCGCGATCGCACATCCCAACCCGTTACTTTCGGCAGCGGCCTCTTACGAGCCCCCGCCCGCCCACCACTTTCTCAGACGCCCACGGAATGCACTTACAGATCCACCTGACGATCTCACCACCGAGGTAGAGATTCTAAGGGCCCTAGGCAGATCAGACCTTCAGTCTGACGTAGGAAAGCAGTACCCACCACCCGATATCACCTAGTTAACGTAATAAATCTGCTCGAATGGCATCTGAGCCTTGTTTGTTCACAGTCGGGCCGTCCAGCTCGAACTGCCCTCCCCTGCCGAGGGATCGACACGTGTCGGCCCTCATCTCTAGATTAATCACACGCCGATGAGACGGCGCCCTTAAGGCACCGTCCATCAATGGCAGAAACGCACCGAAGCATCCTCAATGCGTCCGGTCGTCGTTCATGTCAAATCCTATACGCTCTCCGGAGTATAGGTTGAGGAGTCGTTTAGCCGGTCGGGCTACACCTTCTGTGTAGAAATCCCAACCCGGCACTATCTGCGCGGTAGGTCGGGCGCACAGATGTCTGTAAGCAGATTCGGCCCTCACTAAACAAAAAAAAAAAAAAAAAACGGTATAGGCACTTCACTTCAGTACTCCGTTCATACGCGACTACCTGCAAGAGATAGGACCATACTGGTCATAGTCAGCAAGTACAACAAGTTGGCGGGAAGCTCTACCCGGAATCAATACTGGCATTTTAATCAACCCCCGAAGAAACCAGCACCCGGTACAAACGTCGCCCACCGTGCCTTAGTATAGTGGCAGGTTCGACGCGTACAAACGCAATTAAATTTAATTAACTAAAGATTGATTTCTTAAGATAAATAATATACTCTAAATAGTTGTATTGGAATCATAATACATACTGTAGCGTTTTAAACCGCTAATTTGACTTAAACACACGTAAATATATAATGCCAAACAATATCATGATGAACCGCGCCACCTGCATATAATATGCAGTGAAATAGGGTGGGGCAAATCGAGTTATCATTTCGTATTCGAGGACTTCAGTATCTGTGAACGCGACCATGACTTTGAAACGGCAACATGCTGGAAACATCTATATAATATTACATAGATGCGGCTTCACCACAATTGCACATGATCCGCAAATATTTGTGACGAATTGTCACATAACTCTGTATTTTTTTATTTTTTGTTTTTATTGTAATATTTTTAAGGAAAACTTACAGCTAATTACAACTAAAATATGAACATTAAGAAAAAAAAAGACGTTGATGGATGTTGCAACAAGCCAAAACAAGTTTCCACAAGTTCCAAAAAATACACATTGTAGTCATAACAGTCTTTATTATAGCTTTTCTTTGTTACCGTTTATACGAAATTTCGCCCGGGATTTATTTTATTTTCGCGCATGCGATATTCACGATGGAATTTGACGTAAATTTAATTTGCTCGACAAATATTTTTAATAAAAATTTGGACATGAACAAGAGACAAACGCGCGGCGTTTGGTAACGTATTTATGTTCATAACATGCATTTTGGAAAACATATCAGGTAAACATGCCAGGGTAAGAAAGGCAGAGCAGCGATTCGTCAGTATATCTAGTTTCGAGTCACTGTATTGTTAGCACATTTATTTCGGCTACACTTGCCCACGCAAGTACCGGAGTAATATCACTCTTTGGAAAAACTTGTTAGAAGACGAGGGTTGACCGATCCAGTACCAAAAAAAACCACCTGTGCCGACCCGCTAAGCTCAATAGCATTGTAACCAGCATGGTAACCAGAGTCAGCGGAACTGCCGCAGACCGGCAGCGACGGTTCTTCAGTGGGCTCATCCTCGCTCACGATCAAATATTAATTCCCTCAAAAAAGAGGTAACATTATTATTTTTATTACATTGAATTTTATGTTTTCAAGAATTTTTAACGAGTTCTAATAATGTTTCTAATTAGTTATCCACTGTAAAATTTTAGAGTAAAATTAATACTAGCATTATAATATTAATAAAATATTTTATTTTGTTTTTCCGAATTTTTGTTAGATTCAAATAAATACTCTAAAAAGGCACATGATTAAACTAAAAAGTTAACCGAAATGAATAAATGTTTCTAATGCTTTTTCTAATTAGATGGCCACAACCGTATATATAGGATATTTTTTCACCACTGCGCATAAGTTTTTATATGATTCGGTAACGTGAATAGAACGCATCACCTTAAAAAAAAATTTCATTATTTTTTTACCCTGTCGGATCCGATATAATTAATCATATATAAGTGAAAATATAGTTTTTATTTTTAATAATGTACCAAAAAAATTTTTATGCGCAGTAATAAAAAAAAATCCTGTGTAATAATATGTCTGAGTATAGCATTTTAGTTTTCATAACATAAAGTGGACTTAACACGAGTAAAATGTAAAGAAAAACATTCAAACCTTTAAGTCTAACGAGACTCTGAGAAAATAGAGGGTCTATTTCATCAGAAACAGGGCGATGGTCAATAAAATGGTCGAAATCCTTCACGGTGATTAACCGCAACAGTTCTGGGTCTCGTATCATCAATATTGGTTTCATGAATTCATACATACCAATGAACCTAAAATAATTATACACACAAAATAATTATAATAATAATGCCTGGGACATCCCACACAGCGCCATCTAGTCTCAAACTAAGCGAAGCTTGTATTATGGGTACCAGACAACTGATATACATACTGAAATATTCTTTATAATATATACTTATATTGATTTTTTTACACCCAGAGACCGAACAAAAGACATGTCACACACGAATACTGGCACACAAATATTTGTACCGGGCGGAAATCGAACCCACGACCCTTGGTTCTGCAGTTAGAGTCTCTAACCACTCGGCTAACCGATCAATCATTTATTAGCAATATAGTATACATTATTTTCTCTCTCGTTTTACAATGTTTATAATTTCTAAAAGTTAAAAAGTTTTAAATGAAAAATGAGTTTTAATGAATATTTTAATGGAACTTCAAAAATACAAAAAACATTTCAAATACGGTAACAACTACAAGGTTATGAAAAACGACTCCACATATTGAAAACACAAAAGTTCCTTCTTTGTGATTACGAAATTCTACAAAATTAAATGAATTTTTTTATTTTCATGTATAATATTTATTACATTGCATAACTAATTGTCCCCATTTCAAATCCTATATCGACGATGATAAAGGATATTAACCGATCTTAATACTTAGTTTTATCAGCTAATTTCGGAGTGATATCTTTGTTAGTAATATCGGCTTTCTATTGCATAAACCTTTACAATTATTTTTTTCTAGATACAAGGAGTCTATAGTTTATTAAGGTGGTGTTAACAGGTTATTTTTTAGCAATATCTTTTGACTAACTTATATTAATTGTGTCATTAGTTTCTAAGCATTCAAAACTGTTGCAACAGTCAATAATTTCTGGGAATATCTGGACGTATCATCACAAATTAATTACCGATGCACCCAGAGTAAGTCCGCTTGCTTGTACGCATGCGTGAACTTGAATACATTCATATCATAGTAAGTTTACAGATCGCCAGTATGCTAGGAAGTTCAAATCACACAACCGTCGTAGAGACAATTTTCTATACAAACGGCGTTAATGGATGCATCTCATTAAACCTTAACCGATTAGCGCAAAAAATATATGGTATTCAGATCAACAAAAAAACAACAACAAATATTTTTATACATCATGGAAAAAACTTTTTTTTTGGACATATCAAAATATTTAGAAAAAAATAAAAATGTATAAACTTAGTTTTTGTTGATCTGAATACTATATAATTTTTTTTCGCCGTTTGTGTGGAAATTCACCACTACACATTCCTCTTAATAGAATACAGCGTAAACTTTCCAAATCGGTTAGACCTATTCCAACAATTGGTAAACATACATAAAACTGAACGTCCTCCTTTTACGAAGTCGGTTAAAAAAGCCTCACTTTAAAGTTAAAAATCCTGGGATATTAGCGAATCCAAAATACCAAATCTATCCAGTCTCACCTGTCGTTAGAAAAAGATGAATATATTCTTGTCAGATATTCAACGTTGTGCTCCTTGTTTTAGCATTTGCCTACCCATGTTGCCGAAAACGGGTACAGTTGGTAAATGGTGAATATCGTTATCCTTAAAGTAAGAATGTTTTTTGCGCAGATAGAGCCATAATAGCGCAGTGACTGCCACAAACAACCCGAGAAATAAAAACATTTTCTGTAATGTAAAAGAAATACCATTTCGTTATGTAGGTCGATGTATTTTTTTATTATTTCATACATTTTCATATTTATTTTAAATATTGATAAGCTTCCGGGTGTTGTTATTAATTTATTATGAACTGTTATAGTTTAGAGGCTTTTCGCCAAATGATAGCCCCAAGTGACTGATGTGATGAATGGAATAGAATAGAAATACGGTCTTTATTATTTTCTCGCCGTATATATAGATGTAGCCTGTGGTAGACACCCGCTTCTTGTCGGTACTATACTAACCGACCACTTGAGGCTATGACGAGTGGCCCATTTGCGGGGAGCCTGATCACACATTGGCAATAAACTTATGAATTTTACTAAACATTCAATTCAAACCTGATAAAGTTTCACACTCTACATAATAACGTATACATCACAACTATGTCTGGGCCCTAAACTAAGCATTAGCTTGTGTTTTGGGTACCAAGCGAAGACACCACATACATATAACAACCAAGACCCGGTATCAGTATCAAATTCATCATATAAATTCTAACCCGACCTGGGATTCGAACCCGGAACCTCCAGCTTCGTAGGCAAGGTCGCTACCCACTAGGCTATGCGATAACATGAATAAATATTTTAAATAATAAAAAATGAAGTAAATTAATACATTTCGTCAAATAACCAGAAAAATAAAGGAAAATAAAATAATATCAAAAACAGAAGTATTCATTTTTGATTCACAGAGTAATTAACTTTCCTTTGTTTTCGTGACATTAAAGCTAATAATATGGGTACCTTCAAGGGTAAGTTCAAATTAGCTAGAAGCTTTCTTCTGCGTTTACCGTCTAACCACTCATACTATAGCTGGCCGGTGTATGATGGTGAGTTTTAGTCCGAATTTCAGTGCACAGTGCAATTTCACACCCGAGAAATCCACGCTTACCGGTAGGGTTTCGATCCCTGAAAATGCGAAATATCACTTCGATACTGTGAAGTGACATTTATGACTCTATTAAAACCTCAGAAACCAAACGCTGCTGTCAAATTAATTTATTCTAGACTTTGACAGAAATATATCTTATTTTTTATCTTACTCATTAATTAAAATTATTTCAATTGATATTATAACCATCATATAGGTTTATTTTTTAACTCTTACTTTTCTGTGTTGTTTCAAATCACACTATTCTGTGGTTGTAACTGATCAAATTTTTTTTTAATTCTCGATACACTCGGAAACTTAATTTTTATATTGATAATATTTATATACGCTCTTACACTTGTTTAAAAGCACACTGATGTATTTACTGATACTACCACTAGGGAAGTTCCTAGGAATGTTCGCATCCGCAAGTACCTACAATATGCATCTATGATTCAAATATGCTAATTTTATTGTGCATTACAACAAATGGGATGATTAATAAATATATCAATATTTATCAAAAAAATATAAAAACAGACTTTATACGATCAAAATTCAAAAACAAAATTATATTCGGTTGAAGAATATGGAAGTTGAAAGCTCTTAAAATTTTATCTATATCTCATTCTTGCAAAACGAAATTTAACATTATTTTAATGGCCTACGTAACAGCTAAGTACGCCTTGCGGTATTGCCCTCTCTGTCTGACAAGAAATTTGAACATTGATAACTTTGCTATTAATGATTTTTTTTTTAATTATTACACTGTTATGATATATTTAGAATACTTTTTTATGTAAAATATTTTTTTTGAATAATCATCTATTCCATTCGTACGTGTTAATTGTGCATTTGAGCTGTACATACTACAACCCATAATACAGGTATGAACATTTTTAATTTACCTATAGGTATGGTCTTATGGATTATTACTTCACTGCCCTATGTTATTGATCTAAACTTCTACTTTTATTTTTAGTTCATATAAAGCATATAGCAGTACATAGGCTACCTGGCTAGATCTGCTACTTCTACCTTTTTTTTTAATTTCATTAAGTTTGGTATTTGTATTCGCGTTCACCTAAATATTCGCATCTAGAACAACCCTAGTATTGATTACTTATCTGGTTCAAGCTGTAATACTAATTGAGATTAGATTAAATAAATATTTTTCTTTAGGTTCCGGGATACATCAGGGACGGAAAAACAGAACCCTTACAAGTTCAATTTCATGTCTGTCTGTCTGTTACAACCTATTTTATCCGAATCGACTGAGAGAAATACATATATTTATTATTTCAATATTTTTTATCGTTGCATGCATTGCACTCCCACACACACTGACAGGCATATGAAGAATCAGAAGAAGAATAACAAACGACCAACTGGCTGGTAGACAGAAAAATAAGAATAGAAACTCGAATATTATTAGAAGAATGAAGAAAACAAGAGAGTGAGGAGTCGACTATCACCTAAGATAAAAGTAAGAGTATTCTCCCTTGGCTCATATAAAAAACAATGTACAAACTAACGTTCAGTATTAATAGTTTTCTGTTCAGTACGTATTTTAATTATTTCACTTTTTTATTAATGCATTTTAATATATATTTAAATTAAAAACTTTTAAATATCCTTTTTTCAGTATTTGTTTATTATATTTTAAACGTTAGGTACTATTAGATGTTTATAATTCTAAAATTTAACAATTAAGTATAAGCAATACACGAACATAAAAAACATAAACAAACGTATAATATATATAGCAAACGCCTGTGACGTCGTTCGCGTGGCTTTCATAATTAAATTTTCAGATTTACACAGAAACCGTATATTTTTCTGAAACAAAAAAATATTTATAACACTCTTTAATATAAAAAAGTTATCTATCTGCAATTAAAAATCTCATCAAAAGTGGTTCAGCCGTTTTGGAGATTAGCTTGGACATACAAACGGCTAGACAAAAATTTTAAAATATATGAGAATCAAAAAAGTTTTCATTCTGCAATCACAGACAGATACTTCAATTTTATTTTATTTTAAAGGTACAAAATATTACGTTCAGTGGGGGGCACAACTCTAGATTAGACTGTAACTAGCGTCCAATGCTAATTCGAATATCAGTGACTATAATATGTACACAGCCACAGCGTGAAATATGTCATGAATAATTGGTGCGAAGTTAGCACACACACACAGCATTATTTCAGAGGTTACATTTTAAATAAAATATGTACAAAAGGTGACTAGAATAATGATCATATAATTATTGCACCTGTGAAGAAGTGTACTAGTTGTAGATGTAATTGTATACGGTAGACACCCAGCTCCGCCAGCCATTTAATAAGTGTCACTCGAAACACCTACCAAAAATTAACATTTTTTATTATAACGCCTTTACAAAATATCCCAGAGGTCAAGAGATAAAATTGTATAAGTTGTATAGAAGTGGTAATAAAATTATATGTACACAGGTATCAATAAAGAATTTTCCTTAAAAAATTGCTCTTCTTTGACGTCGCAACATCGATGAGGTATCGCTGCGAGGACATTTTTCTTTTGGTATTGTGACTGGGCAACATTGTTCGACCAAACATGTTTTTCTAACAAACGTTCATCTATCATTTCATACCTTGCCACTAATTTTCGTGCTTGTAGGATATGAAATTTGATTCCATGTGAAAATACTTCGAGCACAACCAATAACAACCACTATACAGAAAAAAAAAAGAATTTTTATACCTATGCAAATTGAGAAAGTCCAAGAATACGCGGTTTTTGTATATATTTAAAACTATATTTTTTTTATAGCAGAATTCTTTTTTTTTTTGTTCATTTACTTTACAAATGTGAAAATTACGTTAATGTTTCGGTTTATTATAACTCTTGGATGTGGAATGCTAAAATGAAACTAACAGTTGAATTCAAAACTGTCTTTATTTAAGTAATCTTTCAGGTGTTTATTTTACATAAACAGATTTTTTCTCAGTATCCACAAGGTGACCAATGAAAACAACATTTAAATTATTTTGAATTTATGTTTAATTACATTATGTTCAATTACTAAACTAACAAAACGGAAACATCAAAAAGTATTTAGACAGCTATCATCGCACCTAGACTTCAGGCTAATTGACTGAAATCACAGTTGCATGGGGGAGCCAATTGACTGAAATTCATATAAGCAGTGAGGTTGGTTGATTATAGATAAATATTGCTGAATATAAAATGCAGTAAGTATACTGAATGAGAGGCGTTCATATCTTTGTCTAAAATTTGTTTTGATGTAACAAACATAATGGTACGAAAGTTATAGAATGGCTAGAATAATCCACACGCTTTCTACAATTTCAATTTACTTAGTAAAGGATTATCTCTTGGTATGATTCTGACCCAGTGCCCGCCTCGCAAACGGACACTAAAAGACGAGGGATCGAGTTCAGCCGGTATTTTGGTTTTTGGTCCTGGAGACAGCTCGAAGTTCCTCAGCAAGTCGAATGTCATAGTTTTTATTTCAGTCAAAGCGAAACGGGAACCTAAAACACGTTAGTTTTATATAAGTTATTTGAATTCTGTATTATAAAGTGCACATATATTCCATACACTAACTTGGCAATAAAAGGTCCAAATATGTTAGTATTGCCAGATGTCATATTTTGAAGAAAAAAATCTGTTACGAGTATTTCATATGTTTTTTTTTTCAGTTTATCTATCTATCTCTATCTCATCAAAGATCTATCAAAGATCTAAATAAACTGAAGTTGGTCTTTCCCGCGGTACTTTAATGTTAAGAACGATAAACCAACGTTAAGCGGTAAGTATATCTTTAGTGACACTTTTTAAAAATTCACTCTAAATTCAAATTACCGAAAACAATAGCAGTGAAAATAACTTTAGTATTCAAATATTCTCTTACCGATGCAGTTTCTAGGTCCCAGGCCAAAGGGCATGTACGTAAAGGGCTTGATGCTGTTTTTATTCTCGTCCGAGAACCGTTCCGGATCGAACTTTTGCGGCTCAGGGTAGTATTTGGGGTCATAATGTATCGACCAGATTGGTATGTTTACTATTGAACCAGGTTCAAGCTAAAACAACAGAATATACATTAAATGTTCGTGAGAAAATATCACGTTTACAGCTTTTTTACAAGCTTTTATTTAACTTGGCGCGTTTGCATATGGGAATGGGTGTGTTGTAAAGTTCAATATTTGTTGTAGCTACTTCCTCATAACTTACGAAGTTGACACTTGCCCACATAATATGTAGTTCTGATAACCATGAAAATTGATCTGATGACCAGATTCTGTTGATACCACCAGAATTGTTTCCTCACGAAAGAACTCCTAAACCGAAAAACCTAAAGGTTTTTCTTTTGGACTGTATTTCGTTACGGCAGATTTTTGGAAAGCTAATTGTCAAGAATATTAAATCATATTCGATACTTACGTAAAAATCTTTCGTAGCCTGATTGTGAGGTTTTCCCAATTTATACCGCTTTAAGCACAATCGGTCAGTGGCAGGTGCCGGAGGCCATTTCCTTAAAGTCTCTGCAAATATAACACGATAGTTAATGTATTAAATGTACTGTGATGGAAAGGATAACAACCCATGATGGAAATGACGACATGCCCTTGCCCTATACCAATAACCTACATTATTTAATTTATGTCAAAGTAAGTAACCTGACGTACCCGATATGACACTGTCCATATATTTCATTTGGTTTAATATATCATAATCGATTTTTCCCTGGTACTTCGTGTAGTATTCGTCAATCTCTTGTCTGAGCTTTGTTTGGACATCAGGATTTACCGCCAATTCGTACAACATCAACATCATCGCCGTAGACACAGTGTCGAAACCAGCGAAGAAAAATAGCAATGCTTGTGCTACTAACTCATTGTCGGTCCAAACTGAAATATTATGGAAAACAGTGTGAAATTAACTCTCAGAACTAGATCAGATTATGATTTTCTTTTTAGTTTTTTTTTTGTTTAGTTGTTTTGGATACAATTTGAATACAATTAAATGAACATATAATAATGGGGTAGATATATTTTTTTAGATTTTCTAAATTTTAATTTAAAGCGCATCAAAAACTATCAATTTGTATTATTAAATTACAAAATACAGTACTACGTTGTAGATATAATAATTATTTACCGTGTTTTATAGCACCTTTGCCAATGGCCGACTCTTCAACAGTCGCGAAACCTGCGTCTTTTTCGTCCTTAATGTTCTCATGTTTCAAAATACCTGTATTTAAAAAAATGTTCAAACTACTTGTAAAGAACTGAACTTTACTAAGTTGAAATCAATCTCTTACCTTTCCTTGCTTCTAACATAATTTGTATCAAATCTGGTCTGAATGTATTCGTTTCGTCTCTTTCTTCCATAGTTCTTAAGACCGTGTTTTTAAAAAAGTCGGAAGCATCTTTTGCAACTATAGTCATTTTAAAATACTGAAAACTAAAAGTAGTATTAATTTAAAAAATAACAAATGCTTGCTTAGCCTTAGAAAATGTCATTTCTGTAATATCACCTTATTTACAAACGGAATTGCAGTCAATATTAAGAATTTAATGAATGCTGCGAATGTAAAGTCAGTCAATTTGTATCCCATTTTATAAAAATAATTATCCTTCTCAGCTATAGAGTTCACTTTGAGTCCAAAAGCGCAGGTCGCGATTACGTCGTTGGTGTATCTCGTAAGCAAAGTTTTAGTGTCCACATCCACATGGGCACCTAAAAATGAAACTTTAAAAGTGTTTACTTGTTATGTGTAATTTTTGAGTAACTGCGATGGCTCGGAAGTGCAACTCGCATTATCGAATGGGCGTTTTTCCACTTTCCATCAACGCTGACGTGCCGTGCCGTGCCGTTGCCGTTGCCGTGCCGGCAAGTGGAAAAACGCCCAATGTGAAACTTCGCCATGATTCCCGCCGTAACACTAACGCGACGTTTTTGTGACTATCGCTAGAACCGTTCATATGGGCCTTTTTGCATAGGACGGCACGGCAACGGCGCCGGCATGGCGACGCCACGGCACGGCACCGTTGCTCGGTTTTCGATTGAGCTTGACACATCATCGCTCCCTCCTTCCCGCCCCGCGTACACACACACACACACACACACGCAAGCGGCTGCAGTACGTACACAATAGATACGAAGTTTTGCCGCCGGCATCGAGCGGGAAGGGAAACTTGCTGTTTTTATTATTTTTTAATTTTCTACGTGTCCAAGTCTAAGTGCAACGTGATTGTGATAATAATTTATAAGCAATCATCACATTGTTTATTGATTTTCAATTTAGAACAGCCTGGTTTTTATTTGAGAAAGTATCAAACAAGAATTCACTAGTGAAAAACGTTACTCGCAGCAAGCGCAATGCGAATTGATCTTCAAGTTCACTCCGTCACGGTGGTGCAACTAAAGTTGCACCAAAATGCCTGCCAATACAAAAATACATTATTTAAGCAAACAGTCAAAAAATATAAAAACATATCTTCAGCTGGGGAATGACTAAATAATAACAATACCTGTGATATCTCACATACGGCTATTTAGTCCCAAACTAATCAGAGCCTGTATTGTGCGTACTAGACAACTGATATATTACACCTAGATATTTTTTTATAATACATACAAATATAAACATCCAAACGGAGTAAATAGACATGGTCATGTACACAAATTATTGTCCCGAACGGAAATCGAACCCGCGACCTTTGGTTTTGTATGTAGTCAGGGTCTCTAACCAATTGATCACAATAAATTTTCCGATTGAATGTTCAATGTGCTTAAACATTCTGTTACAATTCTATAGATAGATGATAAAGTTCTACTAACTGGAATTCTTCTTAACTTCCGAATTCAAGTAGTCGATCAAATTGTTACTGCAATCCTGTATCAAAGGCACCATACCTCTCAGTTTGGACCCCGTGAACGCGGGGCTGAGGGTGGAACGCATATCTCGCCATTTTTGACCTTAAACATATAACGTAAATAAAATATATTACCTAATAAAAATTCAGAAGTTTTGAAAACTAATAGTCAATTGAAAATAAAATAAGATTTAAAAGCCACATATCAAATTGTAAGTTTCAAATTGTAAGGTTCATACTGTAAATAACTATGTAAATTTTTGATATAGTTCTCGATATCTATGCCATAACATATACCTGTTTATTTTTGACAATTAAATTGATTATAGATACATAACTATTTCAGTTTGTTTTTATATTTTTATTATTTATCTATAATTTATTTATTGTTTTTTATTTTGTTTAGTTTCATTTCAGTTAATATTTAATAAAGTGAACTACCAACCTTGCCACTTTAGTACTAATTCTGTTAATAGATAACTATATTTTTTATTTTCAATTATAATAATTGTTAAAGTTAATAACAAGAAACGTTTTTATTAAGTAATAAATTTTAATCCTCTAATTTATTTTTTATCTAGCTTAAAAATAGTTCCAATTATTTCATTTTTATTTAATAGAATCTGAACACATTTATAAAATCTTATATATAAATCAAACTTGATATTATACAAGAAAATGATAAAGGGCCAAGGAGGACCAAAAAGGAATGTGGATATTAATAATAAACCAATGAAATGCGCAACCAACCTTTAAGTCTAATCAGGCTTTCAGAAAATATAAGGTCTATTTCATCACCAACAGGGCGATGGTCGGTAAAATGATCGAAATATTTTACAGTTATCTGACGTAGCAACTCTGGATCACGTATAAAGACTATCGGTTTCATGAACTCGTACGCACCCACAAATCTATAATGCAATAATAAATTCGAAATTATAAGTACCTTTAACCTGTCTCACATGTTTTATAACATAATGTTCTGTTGCTAAATAGGGTCACTGTAGTTGTTTCACGTAGCGATCATTATAACGAATAGATTAGAATAGATTGATTAAATCTTTTATTTCCAATACTAGTGATGCGGTAATTTCGAAATAAAATCTCGTTGTCTTAAGTGTATGTAATATGTATAATAATAATACATGGAACATCCCATACAGCGCCACCCAGTCCCAAAGTAAGCAAGCATAATGCTTGTATTTTGAGGTACTAGACAACTGATATACATACCTAAATATTCTTTATAATATATGCGTTTATAAATATTTGACAACCAAACACAGGACAAACTGACACGGTCACGCACATAAATATTTATCCAGGACAGGACTGGAACCCGCGGCACTTGGTTCCGCCGGTAGGTCTCTACCCACTTGGCCAATCGGATGTATACTTTACAAGAAAAATTTTACGCAGTTAAATTTTCCCACAAAAAATAATTACAAAGGACGCTAATAGCCAGCTTACTGAGTACGAGCATCATACGACGTTTTTCAATACATTTCCGATTAAAATTAGATAGATACTTCAAATGTAATAATGGCGGAAACTAAGGGCGCGAGTGGGTTGCTTTTCGCGGTTTACGCATGCGTTACAAACAGAATGCTTGTTTGTGATTGGTGTAAAGTAAAAAGGCCTAGTACGGTAAAATACTACATTACGGTTATAGTTTCGATACCATAAAGTCCGTATTAATAGCAATTATATTGAAAACAATATTATGGGACTACCAATTTATTGTTAACTTTTGTTATTTGTAGGTTTTTTATGATGATTGATAATGTGATGACTTTCTTACATCACGAGGGTGGTTCGGAAAGTAACCGCCTTTCTAATGTATTAGTAAACGCGAAGCGCGGACACCTGCGTATTTTCTGATTCAGTACTTGTATATCTACATTAAATTGATTATAGGTACATAGGTAACTAATTTTGTTAATAGCAAACAGTTTTTTTTTTTATTTTCAGTTATATTTTGGCGAAATTTTGACCTTTGAGCAAAATGTTTCAGTAGGAGACATTGATAGTCAATTGTGTACTGGTGCGGTGCAAACGTTAATAGTGAAGGTTTTGTGCGGCAATGGGCACAATTTTTTAAACGTAATTGAATAAATATTCACGATAAAAAAAAGAGATGAAACTCAAGAGCTTAAACAATTCAAATGAGATGTGTTTGATCATCCGCCTTACAGCCTATTTGTGGCCAAGTGATTTTTATCTATTAGTTCACATGAAGAACTAGTCACAGCACTTGGGGAACGACAAAGACATTTAAAATGTCGTGAAAAATTGGCCACATGTCCAGGCGGCTGAATTTTATGAAGAAAGAATTTGTAAACTCGTCAAATACTTCTACTTAAATGGTGACTCCGTTGAAAAATAGTTAAAAAGCGTAATTTTAACTTTCCAGACCGCCCTCGTATCATGAGACTCATATTCAACAAAGTCTAATTATATCTGATGATATCCAAATCAATTAAAAAACTTACAAATTTAAGCTAATTCGGATTAATCAATTAAAAAACTGACCATAAATTTAAATAATTAAATTTAAAAAGTATTTTCTCATTCTATGTTTATACCACAAGATTATACCTATCATTAGGAAATGCTAAATACAATTTGTTCATATTATGAACAAAGTGTTCCAATTTCATTATGGGCTTTGCCATATTGCCCAAAAGTGGTACAGGTGGTAAGCAGTTGATTTCTTTATCCTTGAAATAGGAGTATGTTTTGCGCATGTAAACCCATATTAGCACTGCAACTGCTCCGCACAGCCACACGTATGGATACATTTTCTGAAAAACTAAAAAAAATCACTTATACATTATACATTGCCTCATTTATGCAACGTTATTTTTTATATATCTTAAAATCGAGACTCCCGAATACAAACTATATTTGAGATTCTATTTACGACGTACAGCTACTGATAATTTGTTTTTAGGGTTCCGTACACAGATTCACAAAGTATGTATACACTGGACTTATTTTGAAAATTATTTTTATATTATTTACAACATAATATATCAGCTATGCATGATTTGTAAAAGTACATTTTTAGATAAACCTATATACAAAGTCAAGTATTTAAAATCTTTCACTTAAAGTGAGAAGATTAATTAAAAATACCTAGTAGGTACATATTTTGATCTTTTGATCTCATAACCTGTCTTCGTCCGATCCAAACAAAATTCAGACATCTCTTTGTTTTATCTATTAAAAAAATGGTTTTTAGTAAAACGAATAAAATAAAAAATCTTACTATATCTAATTATTCTTACATTTCAATATTATTAAATTGCACTATTCCTGGAAGAAACCGAAAAAGTATTTTACTTTAATGTACACAACCGTTTATCACACGTGTCACAGCCTACTAGCGTATTTATTCACGCTTTAACTACCATTAGGGACGTTCCGATTATTCGCGTTCGCAATTACTGCTTCCGCATCCGCTTTGTTTGCGGAC
Source organism: Luffia ferchaultella (assembly GCA_949709985.1). Lineage (NCBI taxonomy): Eukaryota > Metazoa > Arthropoda > Insecta > Lepidoptera > Psychidae > Luffia > Luffia ferchaultella. Next base: position 2,118,433 of record OX453245.1, on the reverse strand, counting down.
TCATATAAAATGGAATTACACTAAAATACATGATATGATTTAAAATAGGATACCATAAACCAGGGCTGTTTTGAACTGTGGGATGACTTTCACCAAAACTCTCTAAACAAACGAAACCAAATATTGAGTAGAAATGAACGCATTTGAGAATTAAATGAAATGGCAAAACATTGCGAAATCATAAGTAATTCAGTGGGAGAAAATAAATCAAAAGGTTACAATGTCTGGATAGAAAGTCGACATCAAAAAACGTAGATATAAATATCACCTATCTGTTCCGTTATCATTCATGCACACAGAAACGCCTTGTACATGGTTAGTATGTCGTTGCGAGAGTATGTGGTCTGGTGAGTCACACACACAAGTATGTAAAAGTTGACCTGTCATTTTGTTGACATTTTATTGCATGGATCCATCTAGACATTATACAATCAAAGCTGTATACGTTATTCTATGCTGAAACGGAAACATATCTCCGTGTGCGATAATTTGTTGAAATTGTTATGCACTGCTGTTCGTATCCAACTATGACCTTCTATGTGTATGTATATGTATTTATGTAAACGATGTGTTTTATGTACATTTTGCATATTAATGCGTGTGTATGTGTATGTATTCATATTTGTATGTACTTTGTAAATGTGTGCATATCTGTCTATTGTATAAACTGAATGTGTATAATATGTTATATAGTATGTACCATAATAATATGTACTAATGCAATCAAGTAATGAAATTCTCTTTGTTATGGCTGATTTTGGTTAAAAGTAAATCCTTGAACAAATTATGTGTGTAATCAATCGAGGATGCTTTAATTTATGTAAAATATAACTGTTTGTATCCACGATAAAAGCTTTTACTTAGTGTGACGACAATATTGAGAAGTTTATAAATGTTTACTTAAAAGCTAACCAATATGTTCCATTGAATTTATGAATAATATTATTATTTTATTATTATTATCTAAGCAACGCATTTTTGCTGAACGCTGAACGGTGAAATCAATTTTTGTTTTATTAAAACATCGCTCAAGTGCGTGTTAGACAAGCATCAATTTAAGATTTGGTAGCATTTACTACAAATAATCACTTTTAACACAAAATTAAGGTAGGTAACATGTCTAGTAAACAATTTTTTTTAAAGTTTTACTTACTTCATATTTTATCACATTTTTTAATCGTACGGTTAAAAGATTAAAGGAGTATTAAGTATTAGTACGTATTTTTTTAGTTAAGTTTTATTACTTACGAAATATTCACCTAAATAAATAAAGTCACTAAAAAATCTTCACAACATTCGCAAAGGTTCGACCAATAATACACAAAAAGTAAAACAGTCATCCCTTTGTTCCATGTATGGAAAGCCACCCCATAAAAAACGTCTACTTTACGTGATTTTAAGGGACATCTGACTTTGAATTTTTCATAAGAATCAGTGGAAATACGGCAAATATCTTGTGACATATGGATAGCCGGAAGATCGGGTTCGGTTGGACGGATAGATGGATGGGCGGATAGATGGGTAGAAGGTCAGACGGACATAACAAAATTATAACGGTTCCGCTTTTACCATTTGCTTACGGAACCTCTATCGCAGTCCATCTCTAGCCGAGATGAACGTACAGCTATGGATAATAATGAGTAACTAAATTAACTAGAACCAAAATTCGCGTCTGCACGAGGAGGCCCGACGAGGCGGGTTTCACGCCCACGTCGTTGTATAAAATTGCAACAAGTAGTAAATTGTCACTTCTGTTGAGAGTTTGATATTTTAATATAATATTATTTGATATTTTTAAGTTGTTTCGATCAATCATATAGTTATAATTTTATACTTTAACGTAACATTACTAACATCTTTTTTTTGTTTATTTAACAATAAATATTATATAAGTACATTTTCAGAAAGATATCGTTACGTAATGTATTTTTATCAATGATTAGAGTAAGTTATAATTAATTCATTATACCATCATGTATCCGAATTTATCCAATAAAAATTATGAAACATATAAATTAATTATAAATATTGTATCTGGGTTCTAAAATTTTGTAAAAATCCTGAATATACACCGGGCAGCATTATGTATGTACCTACCATTAATATATAATTTAGTAATACAATGACGTACACGAATAACTCAATTATGGAACTTATTCGTATTTCTTTCTAAATGATGGTAGGTATAGGTACCTACGAAATCTATACATGTGAATCTTGGCTTGCTTGATTACCGATTCTTGTTAAAATTTGTATTTATTTTCGCATTCGGAATCATCTACGTTTCGCCATACGGAACAACTCTAGCCATTATTACTTTTATCTGGTTTGTGCGTCACGAAATAAGATTAAAATAAAAACCACGGAACAACTATCAAAACACAAAATCGTGAATATTTCTATATGGTACATATTATGAGACCGTCTATTCAATGACCCAGTGAAAACATATTTATTTTGCATAAACTATTTCTTTTATCGCTAGTTGTTGAGAATTCCCTTTTAGGTATAATATAATGCCTATGCTAGGGAACCTGATTCTTCGTTACATAAATTAAGGTTTTTAAGTATAAAAATAATGCGAAAAATGGATATAGAAAAAATATAACATAAATACATAATATAAATATAAAACCTGATATAAATTTAAAAATAGATAAATAATACAATAATATGCTCAATTAAACTTGTTAAATGTGTGTTATGTATATGTGAGAGTGTGTGTAAGCGTAGTGGGGTGTGGATTAGTCACATAACCCTCATTGTAATAGCATCGTTCCTGACGAATAGATACTTCATTTCATTACTAATAGTCTAACGATTTTACTGTAATTAGAAAATAAATTTTCATGTCAACCATTATATAAATCAGTCGAATAAACCTTATTTTCCACAAATTTTAGGTTTTTCCACAAACGCTTCGAAAGTGTTGAAATCATCAATGATCTCAAGTATAAACATTAAAATGAAATATTTTTTATAGTTGCATGTTATGTTTTATCAACTGAAACGTAGAAATGTAATCATAAAAAAATCATTTATTTGTATGGTGGCTCCATCTATTATTAAATAGCCGTACTAAACAGGAACCTTCCCACCTTAAGTTATCCTTTTTAACTTTATGTTTCTTATTTGTTTTTTTTTGCGATATAATTAAACAGACAACGTATTACGCAATTGAATGGAACTAGTTTAGAATCACAAAAATAAATGACGCTCTAATTTAGTTACCTCAGAACAGTTACAATTATTGCTATCTACAGGAACACGAAGCAATTGGAAGGATGTGCTGGAAATGGGAAACAGAGCTGGAAAAAGAAGTGGCTTACCTCTTGGTAGACTTTTGAAACCCTTTTCGAACTTTGGTTTGTATTGTGTAAGTATGTAAGTATGGAAATGATTGCTACTTTTATTTCATTTCATTTTCTGAAATTACAAATTTATTTCACCTGTGAAATTTCACAGACAGTAATTTTAATTACGATGAGCTTCTATCACACGTAATATGCTAGAAATCAATCAATCAATATATAATCAATATCCATATTCGATGTCCATATCACAAAATATGTAGACTACTTGTTACTGGAAATTAAATGTGAATTATGATTTTTATGATTCCGACCAAATAGCGGCCACTTTTTTCAATTTATACCATAGATTCGTGATCGGAGTCACGCGAACTCTTAGATATAGATTTAGAAAACATACGGCCCAGTATAAAAAAATTCAAAAGGGTCCACCTTTTGAATTTTTTAATTTTTAAAAAAATAGGAAACATTTATTCAAATACACTAACAAGTACCTAACTGATCTGTATTTATTTACACTAAGATTAAACATCCAACGATCATTTTGCATAAATCGCAACACACCTACAATACGTAAATTACGTAATTGCGACACAATCGCACTTCACGACTTCCAAACTACAAGTGAAATCATGTTGAAACTGTGAAAGTGTGATATCACATTGAAATTGTGAAACTGTGAAATTTCATTTAAAACTATGAAATTTGCATGATCTGCAATTTCGCTGAGTATTTATTATTCGTAGCAGATGTAGCAGATGTGTAGTGTGTAATATAACGAGAGTAGGCAAGCTCCTTAAAGTCCTGTATGTAACGGTTGGGCATGGGCAGGTAGCAGAGTATGTAAAAGAGTGCTAACAAACAGGTGAAACTAAAACAGGTGCGACGTATGATTACGCATTTCATATGATTTTTCGCATGCAACTAATGAAACGTTTGTTCCATGCTTAATCGCAGCGTGCTAAAAGAAATTTCACTTTATGAGATTTAGATCCAATAGAATAGCTAGAACATGAAAATGATCAGAATGAAATTAAAATTTAATAACAACAAATACTCTGGTCTACCTTCTATATTCAACATAAAGAAATATCCTTCACAGTAATTATGTTATCATGGCGACATTAATATAGACATTGAAACATTATTATCGATTTATCAGGCGTAGCGACAATTTTATCGTCGATGGATAATCTGGTAGGTACCGCAACATTTTATTATCATAACAAACCCACTCCTATTCAGTGATAATGTTTTTCAACAATCTTCAAAATTTTAATAATACTAGCGACCGCCCACGGCTCCGCCCGCGTGGACTACATGTCTGTATGTATTGTAATAGCAGGATCCGGCATAATTATAATAATGTTCATAGCGATCGGTTGAACGATTTAAAGGATGAGATGCTGTAGCGCCATCTGTTGGCAAATAACAATAAAGTGGATAGCGCAAAAATATTTTCCATACTCGAATACCTATTTGTATACATTTTCACAACGATGGGTTGACCGGTAAAGATGTTCACATAGGTAGCTACCGCAAAGCCATCTAGTGGCGACTTACAACAAAAGAGAAAGCGTAAAACCCTTCTCCACAAAAAAATACATATAGGTACGTGCCAACTTCCATGGTGATCGATGGGACGATATTGGACTTGAACGATTTCATACATACCTATATATAAATAATACCTATTGCATATATTGGCTTTTGCATGGCGATTGGCAATCATTTTTAAATCGCCTTAAAATTATCAGTTTGTTAAATTCATCGATAAACCTATTAGGATACAGGAATTTTAATACTCGGTTTGATTTGAACTTTTGAAGGAAATCGCTCTATTGTGGACAAGTGTCAGTGATGAATCACTGAAAAGTATTGGTGATTGCAAATCAATATTTTACAACTCGATCGTTCATTTCAGTTCGTTCTATCACAATCATAACCGAATATCAAATCAATGTTCATTTCAATTCACTCACAGCTATGACTCACAATCGTATGGTTGAAAATCAATAGAATAATTATAATATGAGGTGTAATAAAACTCGTATTGTTTTCTTGTATTACAAAATTTAATTCATAATTATAATTACTTTTTAGATATTAACAACATTATAATCTGGGTGTGATTCTAAGCCAATGGCCTCCTAGCAAACGAAGTGAAAAACTTGAAGTGTCTAATTCAGCAGGCACTTTAGTCTGGGGTCCTGGCGATAGCTCGAAGTTTCTCAACAGGTCGAACGCCATCGTCTTTATTTCGGTTAAAGCGAATCGCGAACCTAGAAAACATAATGTGAATTATGAAGCGCTCTACACAATAACATCCAGTTACTTCTTTGCTCTTAACCTTGACCTTACGATATCTCACACTTTTGACAACCCGGTTGTCAATCGTGCCATCTTATTCACGGTCGTTCCAGCGCTTTCCAGAAAGATTCTATCAAAATTAATTACCCGGTATTTGGTTTTAACCGTACCTTCTGGCATAAAATTAATTAATTGGGAATTCGTTAATTGTTACCGATACAACATATTATATACAAAAATCTATCAGTTACCAACTCTCATTGACCTTCATATAACTTCATAGTTTAGCTGATTATTATCCTAGATTGTAACATCATAATTTGAATCGTCGCTCACCGATGCAATTCCTAGGTCCAAGACCGAAAGGCATATATGTGAAGGGTTTGATCTTGTGTTTGTTCTCGTCTGAAAAACGTTCCGGGTCGAACCTTTGGGGTTCTGAATAATACTTGGGGTCGTAATGGATTGGCCAAATAGGTATATTTATTATTGTACCTTGTTCAATCTGAAAATAATGAAACGTATATTGAAAAGAACATTTATTATTTTTCTGTCTGTTTCTATATTTTTATAATTTATACAATAGACTTTATTTCGATAATGTCTCATCAAAATACACTCAGGGAATAAACTTTTGCCAAAGTTTTTATAGGCAATTTTAAGAAACCTATTTTAAAATATATATTTTTAGACCGTTATGTATGTAAATATGTATTTTTGGAAATCCTCATAGCGCGACGTCACAAGCCGGAATTATAATTTTAGTCATCGCCATAGTAATTAATTGACTATTAAAAAAAAATTGTCGTAGAACTATCAATAGCCAATTAAGTAACAACAACAGTAACAACAGACAGATGATATGTCATCTGCATATCATCTGTCTGTTTGTCATTCCAGCCTGTTCCAGACCATTCCATCATGATTCCAGCCGAATTAATAAATACATCCATGTTCCAGCCAGTCAGTGAATGACAATGACAGATTACACTTTTACTATTGACAGTTCTGAGACTGATATTGTTTTTTAATCGCTATGGCGATGGCTAAAATTATAATTCCAGTCTATGACGTCACGCTATGAGAATTGTCTAAATAATATAGATACGTAAATAACGATCTAAAAAACTAGTTTTTAATAAATGCCTATTCCTTCGAAAAAAAATATAGCGACTTTAGTTAAAAATTTTGGGAATGATAAATTTTAACAAATAAATTTTTTGATTGTAATAGGTAATATAGGGCTATTTAACGTACGCCATCACTTACATAAACGTCTTTCGTGGCACGATCGTGTGGTTTTCCCAAATTGTAGCGTTTTAAACACATCCGATCTGTAAGGACCGCTGGTGGCCATTTTCTTAACGTCTCTACAATTATAACGCAAAAAAGGTGCATATAATTTTGAAATGATAACAAAATTAAAATAACACTTCTATTTTATAATATGAAAGAAGTCAAATTGTGCAAATTGTAAAGTGAATATAGCTTACAAACCTGATACCACCATATCCATGTACTTCATTTGATTTAACTTGTCATAGTCGATTTTCCCTTGGTATTCCTCGTAGCACGAGTCGATTTCTTTTCTAAGTTTAGTCTGGACATCAGTGTTCACCGCCAGTTCGTATAACATTAACATCATCGCTGTGGATACAGTGTCGAAACCAGCGAAGAAAAATAGCATAGCTTGAGAGACTAGAATTTCATCGTTCCACACTGAAAAGTATTTGAGGAATATGAATACCACTATTTTAGTTTCAAAAATACACAGTTAGGTCCACCTCGGCTATTACAGTTGACGTTCTTCGTACTTGATCTCAACCACTACTCTGTACTGTCTACTTTACAAAGTCCAGTCGTCACTTTCAAAATTTATTTCGTAATTATAAAAACAATAAAATTATTTCAATGACAATCAATTACAAATCTAAATTATTTCAAAACAAATGCTTGTATGAAGTTAAAATCTAAATAAAAACAAAAAAACAAAAAATACCTACAAATAAAAAAACTGGTTGGCAGTTATAGGGACCGTCGATAGAAGTGAAAACTTAAAATTTTTAGTATTAAAATTTGAAATTTTTTATTGTTTAAACTAAAATTATCAACATAAATCTGGTTTTCACATCGCCAACCAGTTTTTTTTCTTTGTTTTTAATATCCATCCCTCTAAGGAACACGAAATCAGTTAATAAAATATTTACACTATTTATTATTTATTATGACATCTATCGACAGAGACTCGAAATTCATCTTCAATTTTCACATGTAATTAAGCATGTAATGTTGATATTGCCTGATGTTGTCTGTACTGTATTATTTAAACTATAGATGGCACAATTATGAGCATGTCGTGACCCGAAGCATGTCGTGACGCAAACCCATAAGATCGGCTCCTACTAAAAAGTGCCCAACGCGGCTAAAGAAGTTTTCACTTCAAAAAAATATCTAAAACAGTACCATGCCACAGAGTACCCCAAAGGCTGGCTATCTCGCTTTATAGCAATGTAGAGTGTAGTACATATAGCAAGGTAAGCGCCAGCCTTCTGGGTACCCGAGGAGTCGACCAGGTGTGTCGATAAATCTTGGAAGAACCGACGCACCTCAGGCCCCCCTGCTCCCAGTGTTCCAACCTCAAGCAACACAAATATATAGCTGCTTCCCCAAGGCAACGCATTTGCGTCGTTTGACATATTCAGCAGCGGTCGCAACGCCAGGAACCTATTCATTAATTCATTCCAGGGACTGCTGAAGTCGCCCTGATGTGGAACTCTGCCATCATACCAACGCAAATTGCGTCCCACACCAGCGACCCTGTTCCCAATAAACAAGGGTCGTATCATCTGCCATCGTCACGTACTGTCGTTCGACTCAAGATTCTCATTCTTAAGTTTGCTAATACTCTTTCTGCGTCATGTTTTCTCATCAAAATTTTCCTAATTTAGGAATTAGAAATATTACAGTGATCATACGATTTTTGTAGTTTCGAACCGTAAGAAACAAATACCAAGTATTTTTTTAACTTTAGCCTTGGTTGCGTTCTTTGAATGTACAAAAAATGCATCAAAAATGGGATCCCCAATAGCTAGATGAAGCAATTCTTTAATATTTCATAGTTTAAAATCATCCCATGTGGAGCTGGGACCAAGTTTTACTGTTTTTGTCACTTTATCTTCAAAGCTATTCCATAAATTATTCAAAGGCCGAAAATTTCAAAATGTCTCAAAATATGTTTCGCGTCAATAAGTTAAACCAACATATATCTCGACATGACTTGACTTGAATGACTATATATAATAATTTGTATTCAAGTTTTTATTTATAAAATATTATTACTCAATAATATAATATATAAATATATACATAAATATACATAAATAATAATATATAAACACTGGACATATCATACCCAACGAAAGCTCACTAGAACGATTGGTGGTGCAAGGAAAAGCAAAGGTCAACGTTCCCGTGATCGATCACCTACTAGATGGACATACTTCATTAAATCATCTACGAAGTGTTCCCTTACTGAGTGTACACGCAATGCCATGAATAGAGAAAGATGGAGAAATCTCGCAAAAAACGCAACCAATCTATCAGACAATCCATGACCACGACACCCCGTCAGGAGTGTACGACTGAGAAGAAGAAGAATTAATACTAACTCATTACCTATGTTAAAACTGTTCATTGTGTATGTTAATGTGTAATAAGTGTATTATAATTGTACGGACGGGTTGCTATGCTTGTGGTGAGTGCGGCGGACTCGCGTAGGGGCTGACTGAAAATCAGTGTTGTGGGCGTGGACATACACACCTGCAGCATGTGCTGAGTCAGCTCCTATTATAGTTCCGGAGAACTTCTATTTGTGTTTTGTCATTTGTATTTGTCTGCTGTGTATTTTGTATCCGTGGCCGTGTTTGAATGGGTTTCTTTCTTTCTTTGATTTTTTCCGCGCTTACCTACACTCCTTCGCAATACTTAGCCTCACTATCACCCCGTCAATTCATTTTTTTTTTGTTTTTATTATGATGTTTGCTATTAATTTGAGTTACAAGCAACGCCTCATTGATAACTATTAACATAAATAATTAACTATAACACGAAGCACAAGACTTTCAGGGTATGAGGAACATCAAATTTACCTGGCTTTATGGCACCTTTGCCAACGGATGACTCTTCGACGGTCGCGAAACCTGCGTCTTTTTCGTCTTTTATGTTCTCATGTTTCAAAGTACCTGGTTTTTAAAACATAAAATATGTGGTTAATATATATTTTACGTAAACTTAAAATAGTTTTTAAAATAGTTTAAAATATCCTAATCATCATTTTCTTTATTCACCTTTTTTAGCATCAAGCAAAATTTGTATCAAGTCTGGCCTAAACGATTTGTTTTCGTCTCTATTTTTCATAGTTCTCAAAACTATTTGTTGTAAATATTCTGTAGCGTTTTTTGAAATAAGCTGTAGTTTTAAAATCTGTAAACCGAAATAATTTGTTACATTTTAACTATTAAAGATCATAGAAAACCAATTTTGACATATAAATTTCCAAATACGTTACCTTATTTATAAATGGAAACGATAGAAATACAAAAAATTTCAATAACTGACTAAAATTCAAATTCGTCAATTCGTAACCCATCTTGTAAAACTGATTATCCTTTTCAACTATGGAGTTCACTTTGAGCCCAAAAGCGCATGTCGCGATTACGTCGTTGGTGTATCGTGTAAACAAATCTTTCGTGTCCACATCCAAATAACCAACTAAAAATTAAAACTAAAATTTTAAAAATAATACCAAATGACACCTGCCACATCTATATAGTTCTAAACTAGACAAAGCCTGTATTATAGACACCTAGTAGATACGTGATATACGCAGGTACTTAGAATTATTTTTAATAATGCATATATATAGAGGCGTTTTACACCCAGACGTGGAACAAATAGACATGTTTATGCACACAAACATTTATTGGCCTAGGCGGGGACCGGACTCTCAACATCATTTTCATAGAGGTATGTTCTTGAGCGAGCACGGACAGAATCTTAAATTAATATTACATAATTGGAATATTCTTAGCTAACGTATTTTATAATGTTTTACTTACTCTCATTCTTTTTAAATTCGGAGTTTAAATAATCTATCAGGCTTTTACTACAGTCCTGTATCAAAGGCACCATACCTCTCAATTTGGACCCTGTGAACGCAGGGCTCAGCGTGGAACGCATATCACGCCATTTCTGACCTGAAAATGTACTGTAAATTAAATTTATGTATGATTCAACACATTTTGAATGTTGAACACGCTTCGCTATACGCATTAATATAATCAAGCCTAACTTAACCTAATCTATCAATTTAGAAATTGTAAATCAACCTATTTTTACTAAATTCCTAATGAATCCGAAAAGAAACAAAGTTTGTAACCACAGAATACGAACTCTGTGAAAACATCAATATAGTATATACGACGTGTTCGACCGAACGTAGTCCAATCTTATAGAGTGTATAGAGCTTACTAAACTTAACATAAAATTTCAAGTAGCAGATGGCGCAAACTAACGGTCACCGAGAAAAACAGGTTTCAAATTTAATTTTTATTTCTTTTGAAATTTTTGTTTAGTTCGGCAAACTCTTCACGCTCTATAAGTTTGGAATATGTTCACCACGCTGGTTACAAATTTTATTTTTTAAAGTACTAATATACTCAAATAAAAAGTAAACTAAAGTTGCACTTTATTTAACACGTGATAATTTAGGGAATGATAATGTCGTGATAGCCCAGAGCGCAACTAACCTGTCTCAAATTTATAAGGCCCCATAGGGCCATGGTTCGAATCCGGGCGTGTACCAATGAGTTTTTCTGACTTAAGTACACAATATCACTGACACCGTGCTTCGGAGGGCACGTTAAGCAGTCGGTCCCGGACGCTGTCAATAGATGGCGGTCGTTACAGTTCCCAACCCGCAGTGGAGCAGCGTAGTGGACTTAAGCTCTAAGCCCACCTGCTCACCCTGGGGGAGGCCTAAGCCCCTGCAGTGGGGTAAAAATGGGCTGATGATGATGATGAGTTTAGGGAAGCAGTATACTGAACTTTTCTGGTTTAACCTAACAAATTGAACGAAAACTCAACAAACCTTTAAGTCTAATGAGGCTTTCAGAAAAGGTAGGGTCGACATCACTAGCGATTCCACGATGGTCAGTAAAATGATCAAAATCCTTGATGGTGATCTGACGTAACAATTCTGGATCACATATCCACACAATGGGCGTCGTAAATTCGTAGAATCCTATAAACCTACGGGAAGGAAATAAATAGATAGCAATAATATCAAGAACAGCACTCATGCCACATGATTACATTTTCTTTTACATTTTTTACAACATTAAATTACAATTACAATTTTACACTTAATTACAATTACAACTTCTTTCGTATCAGTTGAAACGTGAAAATTTTTATATTGTAATTGATACGAAAAAACACAAAGAAGATAACAAAAAAAATTACAAAAGATGAAATAATAATATCCGAAAGAATACAATTTTAATCTAGTTTTGTCATTTATATACAAGTAATAGTACTTACAGAACCCATTCACGTATTTTTGGTTGTTTTTATTTGGCGGTATGTTTTTGGTTATTTTTTATCTGTGATAGTAAATATTTCATAGATCCTCTAACCTGTACGTACAATTCACGCGACATTTTGGAAATGTATTTTATATTAGGTAGAGACTCGAAATTCATTTTCAATTTTCACATGTACCTAATATAAAAAGTAAAACTAAAAGTATTTACAAATTAAAAAATACTATGTAAATTATGATAAATGCCAAAATTTTAAAGAGACGATGGGTTCAGGGTACCAAGGATGCTTGCCGCGTTGCCGCGCTGTATTGCGACACTGATCCTCTGAACAAAGTACTCCTTGCTCAAAGGATCCCCTTTTTTATCTTGTTTAGTTATTTCAAAATAAATTTCTGAGAAATATGATTTCCGTGGGATCTTTATTTTAGAAAATAATGAGTCGTAAATTCTATATTAATGAGAATTTAAAAAAAAGTAACGAACTAGGGACATCCTTTCTTAATGACTCTGCAAATTTTGGTTCCAATTCATATACATTTCAGGGGTGGAAACAGTCACGCCCGCAAGCTGTTTCGGCCGGTATTTTATTTAGGCGGAATGAAAAACTATCCCCTTAAGGCAACGATATCTAGTTGAGTAAAAAATTTCGTTTTTAGGAATTCATAACCTGTTCTGGACATGGTCAGCCAAACTTATAATTTGTGCAGAAAAAGGGGGTATTTGTACGAATCATACCACACTCATTCTTACCTGTCATTGGGAAAAGAAAAATAAACCCTATTCAGGTTTTTACACATGTGTTGTTGTTTAAAAATCACCCTGGTCATGTTACCCAGAAGAGGTGCAGGTGTAACGTAATTTATTTGGTTTTCTTTGAAGAAAGAGTATTTTTTGCGCATGTAGAACCATAGCGCAGTTACTGCTACGCACAACCATACGTAAATAATCATTTTCTGAAATAAGGCATTAAAAATGGTATAAGTTAAAAACAGAGCAAATGTCAATCGGACTTCGAAGTTCCGCACCGTCAGCATCTTCAGCATAGTCATCACTAATTCTTTTATACTTAAACACAGCGTCATCTAGCGCGGAATAGTATGATATTACTAACTAAAACCTTGTATTATGGGAGGATCGTTTTTCACTAAGAGGGGACCCTGCCTGTTAGTACGGCTATTCAATAATAGATAAAGCAACCATACAAAGAAATTATTTTCATTTTTTTAAGGTCACCATTTTACGTTTTAGTTGAAAAAACGTAACATTATGTGACTATAAAAATGTTTCTCTTTAATGTTTTTAACTAACATTATTAACATGTTTTAACAGCATCGCACACCTGAAAAACAGGAAAGCAAAGAACACAGGTTTTACTCCGTCTCTATTTCTATAAGAATAATGATAATACCTGGGACATCCCATACAGCGTCATCTAGTCCCAAACTAAGCAAAGCTTGTATTATGGGTACCAGACGACTGATATACATGCTTGAATATTCTTTATAATATTTGTTTTTTTATTTATTATTTTCACAGACAAACAGCCACAAAACATATACATATAGAGATATTTCACACCCAGACACGAAACAAATAGAAACATTCATGTACACAAATATTTATCCCAGGCGGGAATCGAACCCACGACCCTTGGCTCCGGAGTTAGGATCTCTAACCAGTAACCACTCGGCCAAATCAGTCAGTGAATTGCAATAATCACTATAATTTTCCTGTAATAAACAAATTAAATTACATTAATTTAAATCATTTCAGATTTTTGCAACTGCAACCACAGGAGCTACAAGTAAGGATAGTCGAATTATCGATGTTTTTAAAAATAAATCAAAAAATAAGCAAAACAAAATTTTGTAAACTTAATAAATTAATAAGTCTTTTTCATATTTATTTATACCTCACACGAATAATTTATTTTAGAAAAATCAATTAGAAGTTTTTGACCCTTCTGAATTTTATTTTGAATTATATTTTGATGTGGTTGCCATCATCAGATGGCACTGACCCGCACTGGAGCAACGTAGTTGATTAAGCTCCAAACATCCTCATTCTGAGAGAAGACCTGAGCATCTGCAGTGGGACACAATCTTATGAGGTACTGATATATGGATATCGAAATATGTGGAAGTAAACGCAATGTAGGTACCAAACGTCGAATGGTGTCTGTGACAGACAGACGAACAGACGTCTGAGTGATCTTATAATAGTTCTGTTTTTGCCTTAGAGGTCCAAAACAAAAACATAATAGAAAACTATATAGAAATATTTGAACAAATACCATGACCATTGAATCAAATTCTTTAATACCTTAATATTCTGACAAGAGAAGGCAGTGCTTTTACCAAATAAATAGATAGGGAAGATATTTTATATTCCATTCTATTCCACCACCCCATTATGCCCCGTTACAAGGGCTTAGGCCTCCCCCCAGAGTGAGGAGGCTTGGAACTCAATCCACCATGGCGCTCCAGTGCGGGTTGGTGGATTTTAACGACTGCTATCTGTTGATAGCACCCGAGACCGACGGCTTAACGTGCTCTTCGAGGCACGGAGTCAGTGATAGTTATGTTAAGTACAGCCAGAAAAACTCATTGGTAGGTACACACGCCCGGATTCGAATCACGGCCGCACGGCCTTCTAAACTAGAACAGATTCGCTGCGCTTGGGCTATCACGACACATAATAACACACATACGACATATATATAAATACGTAAAAGTACGAATTCACTGGAAGCACTCTTCTGCGCTTCTACCATCTAACCACTTTTCTTCTAGTTAGCTGGTGTATTTTTGGCTATTTCAATGTTTTTGACAGTTTCGACCCTGTGAAGTGACATTTCTGACTCTATTAAAACCAAACGCTACTGTCAAATTATATACTCTATGTATAAATATAGTAAATTTTTAAAATTAGGTATGCGATTACTTGAAACTTGGCATGTATTGCATAATATTGAATTGAAATGCAATAATTAACAGTAGTGTGACTTCTCATTTATCATACATATTTCTTTTTAGTATCTTTTAACTTAGGTATACATTTTAAAATTATAAAACATATATTTATTTACACTACCCTCGCCAATGCCTTTCGTTTGAAATATCCCTAGACAAAAGTTTTTTTTTTATTTCTAATTCGCCCTTCGTAATTAATCCCCAAAAGGAGAATTAATTTATTGGTTTATAGATACTACGCATTGTACAATTATAATATTTTTTGGTATTATTTATTATTTTCATAATTTTCTAATTTGTTTCACAAAGTTAATCTCTTACGTCAGAATTATTTGTTCATTTATTTATTGGTTTAATCACCAAACTCTTTATATTTATATCTAAAGGTCAACTTTTTTCATCTGTATATTTGGATAAACAGATGGACAGAGAGACAATCAGAGACCAGAGGGATCTTTTAAGGGTTCCCTTAAGTCTATGGTTCCGTTTTTTATTTCATCTGGGATGTACGGATCCCTAAAAATAACATCTTTGCATTTTGTTATATAAAATATATTTTGGCTTTCGCACCACTCCGTATTCAACACAAAACCCGTTGCGAAATGTTGACATAATTCCCATCAGTGTAACACGCATTCATGTAAACGACATCTTGTGTAAGTAAATAATATTAACAGGTTACTAATTGAATAGAAAATTTCAACTAAAATAATTAATGACATTAAATATAATATTAACTGCTAGTACAATGTACTAATATATTTTACTCACTAAAATTAATCCGTTCTAAGCCGTCACAATTTTGTATTCTCTTTACTTTAGGTATAGTTTTGTGCTTTTAATCGGTATTTTTACAGACCGTTTACAATCATGTCTTACAATCGACTATTGCTAAAATTTTGAGCCCGAGTACTTATAAGAGATAAACGTAGTAAAAATACATATTCACGAGATAAGGCGCCGCTACACCACTATAGCAGTATTGTTCATTGATAAGTAACAAAACAGCGCTTAACACAGAATTTCGTTTCAGTATTTAGACAGATGAAACTTTATCTAACACAAAACCTCACATAAGAATTTTTAAGTAGGTGATCGACCAGTGAGCTTTCCCGCGATTTTAAGGGTCGTCGGCATAGAAATAGAAATAATATATTTATAATAGTAAGACCAGAACAAGCGCTATTCAACTGGACTTTTAAACGCCTAAGCCGCGAAAGCGGAGGAACGTATAAGGTGAAGTTTGGGAGCGATCCACACGTCAGGTCAGACTACTATTATAATATTATGTATTATTCCTACTTCTACGTCGATGAGTCATAAAACCGTGGTAAACTCGGTCGAGCACCCCTTTAAGGCGTTTAAAAGTTCAGTTGAATAGCGCTTGTTTTCGTCTTACTTTTATATGTTATTCCTACTTCTATGCCATCGAGCTTTAAAACGGCGGTAAAGCCTCATGTTCTAAAGCTCCCTGATCGATCACCCCCTTTAAACATTGACGGCCGCACCATCGAGTTCGAAATCGGGTATCCCCGCGACTAACCGCCACAATACAGTCGATAGGTAAGGTTTAAAACTACTTCCCTACGCTTCTCTGCGAAAATATATTTCAAACTTAATGCACAGAAGACTTGTAAAAATAACATTCGTCATTTGCAAATAATTAACTTTCGTCAGTAGTTAAATGAATTGTCGTTATAAAATGTATTTAGTAGAATTTTTCATTATTTCACTACATTTTGGAAATTTCAACAAGATATTTATTGAAACAAGTTTTAATAATATTACTAAAGATTAACTTTTGTCTATATGTAAACAAATAAAACTAATCCAATAATTAACCCCTCGTCACCCCCGACGCAAAGGTGCCCATGATGCTCATCGCATTGCCGCGCTGAATTGCAATGGCAATTCTTTGCACCAGGAAGGGACCGGAACGGGGGTCGAATCCCCTTTCTCTCAGACGACGGCTGATGCCCGCGACGAAACGTTTGGCTTCACTCCCCCAACAGCCAGCATCTTCCGCCGCAAGAGGGACGAACAAGGATTTACTCTCCAAAGTAGAGTATTTGACTCGTTTTCTGGCGGCTGCAGACTCCGCAGCGGCTCCAGCTGATCCCACAGTGCGACCAAGGTGAGAGGCGGCAAATGTGCTCACACACGTGACGACGCAAAGTAGACACCTCGTCACCTAGTACCCTTCTCCCACGGCTCCAAAGTCATACCATCGGGTCTTTTACCATCGGAACGGCTAAGACCAGGAGGCTCCAACACGCATGGAACATTGGCCGAAATTAAAGCCCTGCGGACTATGTCGTTAAAAGCGTGGTGTTTTGAAGCAAGTATTTTTTTATAATACACGATAAAAAATATCGGTTATCTTTTAGATAACCTACGTATCAAATAGCTAAGAAGATTATCTTTCTGAAATCTCAGGTAACAACAAAATTATTCATTGCTAGATCACCATAATAGGATATTTAAAATATATATATATATATATATATATTTATATATATATATATATATATATATATATATATATATATTTTTTAAAACACATTGCTCAAGTACGGGTTTGATTTGTACACGATTTTCGTACAACTAATTTTTTAATACACTATTTATTGGCTTGACCTGTACAAATGTATTCATGTATGCATCTATTTATATTTTTTGTTGTATATGCATGTATGAATATATTGTAGGTATAGCATGAATAAATATAAAATAATAATTGGTCGGGGCACATCCCATTAAATGGGTTTGCAGATCTTATGAAAAAGACTGAATCTCCAAATTGTGATGTTTGTCAAAGAATTGAGGATGTTAACTCATGTACCTACTATAGTGAAGTGTGGCCGATGTGAAACGGAGAGAACGAGAATGGCGACCAAATTAGGCGCCGATGGTTCGAATATAGAATCTTTCCAAAACATCCTGAGTGAGCCTGAGTCCGAATTTGCTGAGATTATATATAATTATGTAGGCACATAAATATGTATTAGCCCGCAGACTCGACTACTGAAAGCATATATGTATACATAGTATGTACACATATATGTCTTGTTGGTGGCTATTCTAGTATCTATTACATACTAGAATAGATACCAACAAGGCTGACATATCCCACAAGGGACAAAAGCCTCTTAAAAAAATAGAATAAAAAAATATGTAATTTGAAGAACTGATTATCACCGACTTATAAATTGTCGTATCATCATGAAACTTAAAAATGTTGTGTAGTTGTGATGACAATACTAATAATATGGGGCCATCGTACTAAACTGATAATCGACCCAGAAGGTAGATTAGGTTATCTCCATCCTCCATAACGGAACAGCGTATCTTAACAGTGGGTATCAGGATATCATCACGTTTAAGAAAGGTTGGATGTATGTTTGTTACTCAATCACAGCAAAACCGACGAACGGATATTTGGGTGAAATTTTATACACATGCATGTAGCATATGTGCTGAAATGGGAATAGGATATTTTTATACCGGAATTTTGAAATTATGAAGCATTTTTATTCACATACTTAAAATTAATTTTGCGAGCAAAGTTGTTTACAGAAAAAACATATTTCTTTGCATGTTTAATATCTTTCATAGAATTATAAAATAAATGAATTATTTTACCCTTGACATGAAAAAGAAACCAGCATTTAATTTTCTACCTACAGAGTGTTGATATAGGTGTTCAGCGGGAAATTTTCAACTTGAAAATTAAATAAACCAAAAATAAAAAATTGTACCTCATATTTTATTTTACCAAATTATACAGATAAATTGCGGATTTTAATTTTTAAAAACAATATCATCTAAATGACGTCCGTTTTTTTCTAGGCACTCTTGCAGCCGGACCCTCACATTTGCAATAACACGCAAACAAAGAGCTGGATTAATGGCAGAAATTTCGCGGCGAATATTTTCTTGTAGGGTTTGAATTGTCCGAGGGCCGCTGTAAACTTTTGACTAGAGATACCCCCATAAGAAAAAGTCGCAAGGCGTGAGGTCCGGTGATAGAGGTGGCCAGGATATGTCTCTGTATATGCTGATCAATTTGTTATGGAAAATTGCCCTCAGCTTCTCCATCGAGACCCCAACTGTGTGTGGAGTAGCACCATCTTGCTGAAATAACGTCTGTTGCAGCCGGAAAAAACTCGCAGTTGCGGCAACAAAAACTCGTCGATCATACGGCAATAAACTTCAGCAGTGACCCTTTCTCGCTAGTTAAAAAAATAAGGGCCAATTATTCCGTGAGAAGAAATGGTGCACCATACTGTCGTTTTAGCGCAATGCAAACGCTTTTGATGGCGTTCTCTAGGATTTCTTGCGCACCAATAACGCATGTTCTGCTTGTTTACGTAGCATCACTGAATAAAATGTTGCCAAGAGTTCGTGCTGTTCGAAAACGTTCGAGCATTGTCTGGCCAAAGTTTCGCGCAAAGAATAGTCATTTTCATTGAGACGTTGCACGAATTGGATTTTGTATGGGTGCAACTTTAATTTTTTGCTCAAAATAATGTGCACTGTTGATTTTTTTATTCCTGTAAAGGCAGCAATCTTCCTAATGGATTTACGCGGATTTTGCAAGATTTCGCGTCGAACTTCAGCCACGCGTTCCGGTGTCGCTGTTGACGTTGATGAACCTGGCGGAGTTCGGTTCGGTTCACCACTGTCCTTTCTTGCCTAAACCTTTGCACCCACGACCAAATAAGTCGCGTGCTCGGGCCATCACTCCGTCTGCGAATATTGAAGTGTGTACAAAAATTCCAACGCGCACGAACTAACGTTTCACCCGTTTTTAGATATTGCTCAACCACAACGCGTGGTCCGCTCCTAACCAATGACTCATCGCGACCACAGAACAATATCGCGACTATTGAATCGATATTCAAACGCAACGAACAATGTCTCCCCCGCTTACCTCACCCCGCTAGTTTTTGAGCAGTTGCAGTTCAAAGTTGAAAATTTCCCATTGGACACCCTTTACATATTTTTAATAAATTTCATTAATATAAAACCATATTAATCTTTATGTTCCCAATAAAAAAAAAAATAATAATAAATTAATTTAATCACAACTACCGATACATAATATACAAAGAGAACTACAACAAAATAATACACAAAAAAGAAAGTTGAGGATAGGAACCGACTCAGCGCCTGTTGCGGGTGTGTGAGACACGCCCACAGCACTGATTTTCAGTCAGCCCCTGCGCATACACCATAGCACAACAAACCAACCCAATTATAAAAAATATATAACATAATAAAATACTCAATGAATATTTGTGATACATTAGGATAAACTACAACAGTGT